>CM051035.1:51851861-52226861 GCA_027627225.1 Congeria kusceri | reverse complement strand
TACAAAAACTGTTATGAATTAACATATTTTAAAATATGAGGCTCCAAAAAACAGTATTAGCATGTGTTATTCCCTGTAGCGAAACATACACTGTTAGGATGGGTTGGAATGTGAGAGAAGCATTTTTTTTTTTTTTTAACTGCATCCAGTCAACTTCAATGACCTGAAGTAAACTGACATCACAATGGCCAAAACGACATGGTTGCATCTCATGTATCACGGTCTTAAACGTGTTGAGCATTACTCGAGAGCGTCCACCCGTGTCCTCTTTTAATGTTGCTATGATGTCATTTCTATCCCGAAGTTCACATATTGTGAATTTGACTGCTACTTTTACCCCACCTAAGCACGTAGTAATCGGTGAGTTACTGATATAGGTGACCTCTTCTGCGTCGTCCGTCGTCCGCATGTCGTCAACAATTGGCTTGCGCACGCGATAGAGACTAATTTTCACTCAACCTACACCATGACCATGAAATCTAAAATCTCAAATGGGAACAATAATGGTCTATATTCGGACCAGGAACACTGAGGCACATTTGTACACATGAATGACCACAAGGTTTCATCTAATGAACAAAAAATTGACAATATCGGGCCGCACTCTGGAGTTCTAGCCCCGTGTTAGACTTCATTTTTCTTCCAATCTTGACCAAACTTCCACAGTTTGTGTATGACCGTGAGATCTGAGCAGAAGCAAAACAAATGTCACAGATCGGCCACAAACACCGGAGTTATTGCCCACTGTTTGTAAGGAAAAAGCAAAAAAAAAGTCTTTTTTTTTCAATACAGAGACTTCATTCTTCGTCTAATCTTGAATAAACTTCCGTTGTTTGTGTACCAGTATGGCTATAAAATCTGGGCATGGCAAAAATGGCACAGGTCGGCCATTAAAACCGAAGTTATTGCCCGTTGTTTGTGCGAAAAAGCCGAAAAATAACCATTTTCAAATACAGAGACTTCATGTTTCATCCAATATTAATTGGGCCAAGCTTTCACGTACGACCATAAAATCTGAGCAGAAGCCAAAATGACACAGATCGGCCACAAATACCGGAGTTATTGCCCCTTGTTTGTGAAGGAAAATGCAAAAAGGAACTTCATGCAAGATCAAGACTTCATTTTTCATCCAATCTTGAGCAAACTAACAAAGTTTGTTTATAACCACAAGGTCTCTGATGAAGTCCAATGTTATTATCCCCTGTCCGTGAGAAAACAAATGTGAATGTATAGGAAAACAAATGTGTATGTATAGGAAAACAAATGTGTATGTATAGGAAAACAAATGTGTATGTATAGGAAAACAAATGTGTATGTATAGGAAAACAAATGTGTATGTATAGGAAAACAAATGTGAATGTATAGGAAAACAAATGTGTATGTATAGGAAAACAAATGTGTATGTATAGGAAAACAAATGTGTATGTATAGGAAACATTTTGTGCAAATAATCTTCTAAAGAAGAATATGGTTTATAAGAATCGTCTTGATGAGGCAGATGTGTCGCAATAGTGTATCCGTGTTGGGCAATCTGCTATTCACGTACGTTATCTAAGCTTTAAATAGTCTGTGAGAACTTCTAGCATGTTCCTGCCTTAAATTACCGGTAGCTGTGGAAAACATATTTTCCGGATTTTAACACGCTTTTATATACGGTTATCTGGGTTTCCCGTGCGAAATCTTCCTTACAAATAAGCCGTAGAGTTCCGGTCCTTTTTTTATAAATAATTTATAGTTTAACATAGTAATAGAGAAATATGAAAGACTGTATTCCACATTACACGCGTTTTCTATTCATTTAGTCTTGTTCCTTTATTCACTGAGATCATTCTTTAGAACGATTATGATCATAATTATTACGTTTAATCGGAAGCAGTCTAGATCTTTGTACTAAATATATTGTTCGCCCAATACACTAACTTGCCTAATCTGAGGGACGGACAACACAAATTAAGTCCACCTTGTGATCGTGATTTATTTGGCTTTTAAAAATGACTATTATCCTATCCTTAAACAACGGTCTTATAAAATTATTTGCTGTATGGTTCAACTTTTCAAACCAAACGGCTTTGCACACACATACAATAAGCATAAAAGTAAGAAAATATATGGTATACACATTACAACATACAAGTCTGTTCTAAGAGATAAACAATTTACTATACTATTAAGGCGTGTGACCCTTAAAAAATATATTATACATACTGGTATAATTATGTATCGAACGCAAACTTCGATCTCCGTTTGGATAGAGTAGTGAGGTATTCTCCAAATATAAACTATTTGAAACAACGCTCATTTTATAGCTACATATTTATCATCGTACGACTGCGCCGTCAGGATATACTAATGGGTGTCAGCATGTATAGTAAGCGCTATTGTTATACAATTGTTAGTTGAGTGAACAATCGCGGATTATCGCATTTCACAACACGTACATTAAGTAAGTAAGTGTTTTTTTAATATTCATAACATTCACATGAATAACACTTTACAAATAGGAACATTAAATCATGGCAACATTAACAGAGGACACGGGTAGAGGCTCTCGAGTAATGCTCTACACGTTTAAGATCGTGATACATGAGATGCAACCATGCTGTTTTGGCCATTCACATTTAAATCCTTTACGGTAACTTAAGGCGGTGTTATGCGGATGTTTAAAGGAGATCATTTAGATGATAAGTTGGATGCATACACCAACAGTGATATGTTAATTTGCAACGTGCGATTTTACAACATATAGGTTTTGATTTGTGCGGTATTCTAGATACAATTTAGGTATTAATACCCATGGTTTAAAGGTGACCAGATAGTTAAAACAACTTTCATTTTTCAACAAAAATTACTATAAACAGTGACTGAAGTTCGGATACACAATAATAAACACATTTTGCAATCAAGCGGACATTAGCGATGTCTGACTCAGGTCGGAACCGTCACAGGCTTCTTGCTGGAGTAGAGTCGGTGTCGTTCGATGATTGTCTCGATGACGTCGACTACGGCGGAATTGATGACGTCATAGACGCGATAGAGTTTTGCGAAGAGAGGAACGTGCCGTGCGAAGGTCTGGAGAACATGGACGAGTTCATAGAACGCCTGAGTTTGCACTTCATCAAGCAGAGAAACACAGAGTCGAGAAAACAAAGGGTAAGCTTGTAGAAAACTGATTATACGGGTAGTATTAATGTATCGCACACTGAGTACAAACATCTGGTACCTTATATGTAAAATATAAAGGTGTTAACATAGTATTGCATTCAGACATCGGTACAAAACCTGTTTCACAGTATTGCATTTATACACCGGGTACGATACCTGTTAAATATACGGATAAATACAGCATAAGAGTCTTATTAAAATCGAAAGGTACTTTATTTAATCTTTAATTAAGGCAAGTGACCAGTTGCCCATTTCGGATACTCAATTACTCATCCGCAACGGTTAAGGAATCTTTATTCATTGACTATGGATCAAGACAGACTAACAGACGGACGAACGGACAGACAGACAGACAAATAGTTTACTAGTATTACGACATGTACACAGTACATCCTCGACAAGAAAGAAATGAATACAAATAGAGAGCTGACATCTGCTTAACGTTTCTATATGAGGTAAAATAGTTGCATTTAAACCAACAATAACACATGGAATCCGCATAATTCTCAAATCTTGTCACTGATGATACCGAGTGCCGACAAACTGTGCTAAATGTATCATATAGCCTAATACCCCGTTACTAAAAATACAACTAAACAATTGTGTAATAGAATATGCTATACTTGACTACCTACGGCTGGTCTTAAATATAATTTTGAGCAAACAGTACGCACAGATGTCAGATTTAATTGATACAATCTTATTTGGGCGTGTTTGGGTCTGATTTGTTTTACCTAGCTCTATCAGGCAGGCGATTTTAATGCACTTCCTTGTTCTTTAAGGGACTATGTCATGGAAAATGGCCTCAGTGGGGCAATTTGTCTTAAAAATCTAAAATTTAAATATATGAGGGGCGTCGTGGGAAAACCGGACTTAATGCATGTGCGTAAAGTGTCGTCCCGGATTAGCCTGTGCAGTCCGCACTTTCCGCTTTTGTGGTATTTTCTTTTTCAATGCGCATTTCTAATAATTAACATCAATTAATATAATTTAGAGAGCAATAGGAAGCCAATTTTCGGTTGACATAGTCCCTTTAACCAATAATCAAAACGCTGACAGCATAGAAAGACTTTCTCTTTAACCAATAATCAAAACGCTGACAGCATAAAAAGACTGTTTGCGACACACACAAAAACTAAACGCACGTGAATTATGAGTAACCGCGGCGAGGAGTTTGTAATGTATTGTCAAAGTATTCAGAATAAGAATCAGTATCAAGAAATAACACGAAAATATGGAAGGCCGGTGGGCCATGTTAATTGCTAGATGACAATTGCCAATTGCTAATTGACAATTGCTAAATGACAATTGCTTATTGACAATTGCGATTTGCTTATAGCCACAAGTCAATTGATTATTGCGAAATGCTGAATGTTTACTGTCAAATATGTACTTACTAAATGCTACCTTAAGTAGCATACAGACTTCAGTACTCGTATAACGTGTATAATCACAACACAAGTATACTGACTGAATTATTCGCTATACGATCAACAGGCATTGAGGTAACTATATTAGACTATTTATGATTACCTAGTTTATGATAATTTTTTTATATCATATATCTTTTTATTCATTATTAAAGACAGATAACTGGAATTAACACCAAATAGAACCGAATGTTATAAAATTTGTAACACAATAATATTGTTTACAAGCACTCAAACACTGGTATAACATGATTTCTTTTAATTGTTTACTTACATTTGGTTTATTAAAATTGTCTGTTGTTATTGTTTTTTAGAGAGCAAACCATCAAAGATCAAACAGCGATTTAAATAAACTGACGATTGGTCTTGAACGCTGTTCACGCACTGTACAGTTCTGTTTTTAAAGCAAAATCATGGAAGTGACAAATGTGTTATGTAAATTACATGGACCTTGTACATCATCTATTAATTTTCAAAGGTGATGTTGTAATTAAATTGTATATAATATAATATTAATATTTATTATGTGAATGCTTAATTTGTAAAGATTGTATTTGACGTTATATATACATGTAAAAATGTTTATCTGCCTAACAATATAATAATGATCTATGTGTATATATGAATAAATACAGACATACATGTGCATATGTAAATACTTGGTATTCCCAGTTTTACTGTCTGTCTTTACAGGAAAATTTAATTGCTAAGTAGGGTTACCTTTCTTTGCGGAGGATTTTAAAAATTTGAAAAAATTATATGAACATCACTATTTGGTTTAGTAGTATTGTTAGTACATGTAGAATGTCATGAACTTAAACATTTTTCTCATAGTATTTGTCCTCGTATAATCCCCACATATGAATGCTTGTATTTCACTTTGGGAATATGTTACATGAATTAATATAAGATAAATATGCAAGAATAGTATTGTAGCACATATTTATTCAATAAAAATGAATTAAAACTGCTTAAATTGTTGTTAATTTTCAGGCACATTCACCAAAGCTAATGTGAAAATCTGCATAAGGTTATTTGAAAGAGTGATGACTACAATATTACCCATCACTCTGTAAGTAATTATTATTGAATTTATACAAGTAGAATTTCGCGAGATTTTTTATAATTTTCGCATCATATTTCATGCTCTCTTATAAACATGTGAGTGTTTGGATCCCATTCAGGAAATATATTACATGCATTAACCAATTATGTTTTATAAATAATACACAAGTACTATTTAAAAATAGTTTCATTCAATAAAAAGTTCCACACTTGACAACAAATAATTTCACATACATTGTAATTACACACAGGTTCATTGTATTTTACACCAAGTTTTTTTTTATCCAAATACAAATACTTATGATGTCAACATTTATTTTATGTTGATTTTGAAGAGCATTTTATTTTAATTATAATACTGAATACCGCATATAAAGCTGACTTTCTTGTTTAAAAATGAAGTGGTTGATCAATATCATTTGTTCTAACTAACGTATATAAGTGTTAAGACATGTGATGATTTTCAATTATTATGTAAATAAATGTAAATAATCTTAATATTGTTACTATTTGCAAGATTGAAAGTCAATTGTTTCAGTCTTGCTGACTGGTACTTTCGCGAAAAAAAGCATAAGAGCATTTATAGCCTGTTCTGAAATTCGTTTATGACAAGCAAACTAAATGCGTTGATCACAAATTAACAAATGTGGTCCTGTAAAGAATATTCTTTACTTCTGTTACATTCATATGTCTGATATGCCCATATACTGCGTAAAAATATGTAACTATATGATACAAACATTTGAATATATTTGGTATTGAGTTAAAGAACTGAAAGTGCACATCGTGTATATCATTATGAACTAACAAGATTTTGCAGATTAGCATATAGACAATATAATACCTCTGTGTACACAAACTACTCATACCAGAGGATTTGTTTTCCATTGAAAAATAAAAATATACGCAAAGTAAACGTCAGTTCGATTCCTCAACTTTCAGTCAAATAAGTTTTCTGTTAGAATATCCGTCTTAAATATAACGTATAACAGATATTCCATCGGTATGCTACATGTCTTCGCCATTCATAAATGTATGCCTGTGTCCGTGTGCCATTTAACTATGTTGCCTGCTTTACATCCATCTATTTTCTTTCATGGAGCTCTTGCATGATTAGTGAAGCCACCCAATTCCTGTTCAGTTTACCTGCAAAATAAAGCGTTGAAATTTACTGCATATTAATACATGCATCAACAGAAATTGCTAATGTTGACCATAAAGGCATTGTCAAATAATCCGAGACATAAATGACCAACACAACACAATTCTCTCACTTGTAATGGGTCGTATACTAATTATTGTAAATAAATTAACGGACATGCTTCAAATACAAATCATTATGTTGATACTCACATGTAAGACACACATAATCTTTCGCAACATGACGAATGAAGTCGACACATGAAAACGCAATGCATACGATGTTCGAAGACTGAATTCCAACTGATAAAAAATAATTGACTCACCTTCACATTCAGCGCCAGTTTTACGTGTGTTAACTATAATTAGTTTTGAGCTTTAAATTCAATTAAATTCATATATGCATATGTCTAGAGTACAGAAACATTATACCAATGATACTGGTTCTGTTATTTGATTATCATTTAGCTATTGTCAAATAGCATTTCGCAAATAGCCATTCGCAAATACCATCTTGCAATTAGCAAAAAAAGAGAACTTCTGTTGTTTATTTGGCAACTATTAGTTATCATTTAGCAATTGTCATTTGGCAAATAGCAATTGGCATTTGGCAAATAGCAAATCGCATTCAGCAAATAGCAATTGGCAATTAGCAAAAAGCATGGCGCACCGGCCTGCCATAATTTAACAACAAGTGAAAACTGTCCGTGTTAATTAAGTGGTCTTATTCCAGAACACGCGGGTGAATATTTCGATTACATCCACGTAAATAGCGAAAATTGAGGTGTCATTAGTTTGACGTAACGTTTTTAATACATGGACTTTGTTAAGAAACTGTAATAAATCACAATATATACACACTATAATACTCATGACATACATTATCTTAAATAATTAAAATGTAAGAAAACAGGCGTGATTTTTTTTACTGTTTTGAGTTCGGGTTTCGATTTACTGACTCGTAGCCTGCAAAGAAAGAAATAGTCTGCCACGATACCTGTTTTGGAAATTGCCCTCTCAAAAGACCGTTGGCTTCCGCCAACAATCTGCAAACATCGATCTTAAGCCTCGGTCACAACCGGGTTGCGTCGACCTTACGTCGAGCATGCGTCGAGGCTTTTGTCGGACCTACGGCGCCCGTGCGTGTTTTCCTCGATCGCAAGGTCGACGCAACAACCGCAACAGACATTAGCGGACACCGTACGGGCACCGTGCGAACATCGTGCTATCACTCTACGTTTTTTGCTGCGAAATTGCCTGTCGCAAGCACTTAAGGTGCACTTGCGGACGTCGCACGACTTCCTTGCGTAGTACCTACGGCTCCTTGCGATAAACGAACCGGCGACGCAAGACAGAAACTGACAACTCACGGCCGATTGAATCCATGATGGCCGCACGACGCCCTTACGAATTCCACAAGTTCTTACAAAACGCATGCGTTTGCCTTGCGATCTGAAAATCGTGCGTTTGGTCTGCGGTCTGCGGCCACCGCAGTGGGTTGTGACCGAGGCTTTAGTCGGTAAGCCCAGAGATGTTTTATTTTTAGTTTCTCTGATATTGTTGTTAAACTGTCTAGTTTGAGGCGGAAATAAAATATATATATATAAAAACAACAACACTAAAACTATGTTATAAACACAAGTTGGTTTTTTCACAATGAACATGAAAATTACACTAATACTTATTAATACTTATATTTAATTTAATTTATTCATTCGGGTCAAGTATGTTTAACGTTGAATTAATAATCATATATGTCTAACTGTGTTTACATCACAATTAAGAGTTAAAACTCGCCTTTAATATCAATATGTAATGCGGCAACAGTGGAAATAATTGATTGTTAAAAAGTTTTTGGTTTATATTTTACAATATCGATTCTGTTCCAATTTTTATTTTTTGTTAGTAAAAAAAATCAGGTCAGCGGATCCGAGAAACTGGTAGGATTTTACTCGTTGTGGCAGTGGTTACTGAAAATCGCATAAAGGGGAGGGGTGGGGGTGGTGTATTCCTACCCGTTGGCAATGAACCGATGTCAAAGTATAACGGTGGGAAGAGAAGCAAAAGTAGAAAGTACATCTATGTATTGTCTTAGCACGTAGTTATAATAAGTTCCTAACACGAGGTCGAACTCGCATGTCATGAAATAAACACACTGAAAACGTGCAGATTGAAAAGGGGCATTTATTTAAAATGCCTTAAAAACATAATATATACATGAATATACAAAAACATAAACTGTCACATATAATATGTATATCATAACGTATTACGTCAAGGCAATGACATGTCTGGGCGGGCAAAAAACCGCCATACATGAAAACATCACTGACAATGTGATAAATACAGATCAATGGTACATATACAAGAAAGATATGAAAAAAAATTGGCACATATAATATTGACCTACAACAAACCGTCCGATGCAGAGACCCCAAAACATGACTGGCTATGTTAGAAATTTCGACTAACGGCGCAGAACAAAGAATGACATAAAGCAATACATAACAATCGGATGGTGGATTGGTGGCGGTAGTTCAATGACCCAGTACTGATACCACGCACGTACTACGAGAACGTTTACATATCATTTTGTGATCTTTAAGTACCAATGATCGAAGTGGTCTCTATATTACGCATGAATAAATCAAATAACTATTTTATCACGTGTACTACAACAACTTAACGATAAAAACACATAAATCTAGAGGTACTCATACAAAATACGGAGTTTTATATTGTTTATAGTATATAAAGATGAATTATTGGTATGATTTATTACATATATAATAGAGTAATTCTATCATTGATCTAGGAACTAAGTACCTCACGCGCGAATAAATCAAACGGGTATTTTATTGCGGATACTAACGACTTTAAAATAAAGAAATCACATACATTTAGAGAGCATTGCCCCCATAAAACAAGATATAGTCTAGTCCCTGGAGGAATTTGTGTGCATTTTTTATCCAGGCAGTTTCTTGGCATATTCGTGTAGGGGAGTGCCCAACATTTAATTTTAGCGAGGGTGGACAGTTGGCATACTGCAGGTTACCATGGAAACCAAGATGGCATCCAAAGTGCTAGTTTTTGAAGAAACACCTCGTGTTATTGTTACTGTTATAAATATTTAACACCAATATTTTGATTTTTAAATGTTAATGAAAACAAATGTACACTTAAAAAGCTTTCAAACAAGGTTATGCTCAAGGTCACCAAAGGTCAATGTCAAGGTCATTTCAAGGTCAAATTCTGAAAATTGCTTTAAAAATTGGTTAGTTACCTCAAATCGTTTATTTTTTTATGAAGACATGTGAATGAAAGTGCACCCAATGCATATTTCTGCCATGTGGCATCAACTTCGATTATTAAAATGTAATTTGATGTTTTGTAGCACTTATGGTGGAAATTGTACAGCACTGGGATTGACTAGACTATTGTATGAAAAAGAACGATTTAGTCAAGAAGTCTCCAATAGAACACTTACACCTTGCGTTATAATTATTGTCAAGGAATACTCTGATCAGTATTATCTTATATTAATGGAATATATATTTTCATATAAATGCAGACCAAAAGACCATCAATGTCAAGGTCATCAAAGGTCAAGGTCATTTCAAGGTAATATTCTGAAAATGCTTTAAAAATGGTCATTTACCGCAAAATCGTTTATTATTTTGCAAAAACATAAGGATAAAAGTGCACCAAATGCATATTTAGTTTTCATCCATTTCCCCATCATACAAATTTAATTTGAAGTTCTGTTGAATTGATGGTGGAAATCTACAGCACAAGGATGGAATAGATCATTGTTGAAAAATAGAGATTACCGGTCAGTCAAGGAGTCTCATTAATAGAAAATTATCATATGACAATATTCTCATTATCAAGAAACAAAATGTGTTCAGTGTCCAGTATACATTGAATATATATTTTCTTACAAATGTAGACCTAAGGATCATCATTGTCAGTGCCATTAAAGGTCAATGTCATTTTAAGGTCTAATTCCCAAAAATGCTTTAAAATAGCTAATTTCCATGAATTTGTGGCATAATTACTACAACTCGAATTATCAGATCATTGTTTAACACATGCCACATTTAAACAAGGAGTCGGGTTAAACTTAATATATATATAATTTAACTTAACACTGTTTCTGTTTCAGGTCATAAAACTGCCTGATATATCCTAATATATAATTAATATATTATTTGATAAAATTCCATCTGTAGTTTAATTGTCGATGTTTAAGGCATTGAAATAATCAAAGTAGGAAAAGTTTCAAAATTGACTAATTACTACTATTTACTATGACTTATAACAACTACAGTTATACAAAACATTATGAAATAAGTGTAATAATACAAATACATGTAAGTTACTAAACATCAATGATTTTCAGTTTCATCATCTGTCGAGACCATGTATCCGTTAGGCAAACCGTTGACTGAAGGTCTAGACCATGTATCCGTTAGGCAAACCGTTGACTGAAGGTCTAGACCATGTATCCGTTAGGCAAACCGTTGACTGAAGGTCTAGACCATGTATCCGTTAGGCAAACCGTTGACTGAATGTCTACACCATGTATCCGCTAGGCAAACCGTTGACTGAATGTCTACACCATGTATCCGCTAGGCAAACCGTTGACTGAATGTCTAGACCATGCATCCGTTAGGCAAACCGTTGACTGAATGTTACGAAGGCAAACCGTTGACTGAATGTTTCGAAGGCAAACCGTTGACTGAATTTTGCGAATGCACCTATCACTACTGTAGTAAACAGAATACTATCTGGTATTGGTGTTGATATAAACAACACTGTAACTTCGCAATAGCATTGTCAGTATTGTGTAAACTTTAAACGTAACATGGGTGAAAGTGTTGTGACAATGATGTAATTAATATAGTTGATACTTTGAGACTTTAGATAAAATGAATGAAAGTAAAAACTACTTAAAATAAACAACTAAATAAAATTAATTTGTTAGTGTAATTGTAATTCTCGAAAGTCACTCCAATGTTTTTTATTTGTATCATCTATTTAGACCATAAAGTAATTAGTCAAGATGCATAATGCATTTTAAGAGAGATGGAAAGATTTTTAAAGTGAAAACACAATGTACAGCACATTACATATTTATCTTTAAGACATAGAACAATGGTATATATAACATGTAGTTTATAAAACTCCCCTCAAAAACAAATAAAGGGCTACTTAAATACAATTGAATATGCTATAAAAACAACTATTAAGACACGTTTTAAGTAATTCATGTATTTGTTTAAACCGATTCATTTTAAGGTGAAGTGAACGTCTGTAGTAACCTAGGATGAATTCTCGAAGGCTATGTCCGATGGGGCCATTTTAAACATAAAATATTGTTATAGTAAAGACGTGTCTCTGTTTTAGAAATATATAAAGTGTCGATATAAGTGTAATAACTTATGATCGAACATTTTAATATGTTTATTAATAATAATACTGAAACAGTTCTTTGAACAGTGTTGGCAAATGAAATGGTTAAACACTTTGGTGGTCTTCAGCGTATATGGTTAATTTGAATGCCTCCGAAAATGACCCTTCGACACAGACAGTGTTTTGCATATTCTTGTGGAACAAGCTGATGGCAGCTAGTAATTGTTTTTAAGGCGGCCTAAAAAGTCCACTAAGACTGGCCGCGTCGAAATCTTTTGTCAAGTCTAAGAAGGCAACACCCATAGGTACATCTGCTGGTCTTGATATTTCTCCACATGCAGGGAGAACATCATATTTATAAAAAAAAAACGGTCATGTTCACTTGAAACTTTGAATATACTTTTGTCATCAACTCCAGTATCAGGGTGAACATTCCCCATAACTCTATTTTGTATTTTGATAGAGTTATGTCCCTTTTTCACATAGATTTTCTGTTTAAAGTTTATATTCAAAAGTTTTGTAACTTCAAAACTTCATAAGTTATTCACTTGAAACTTGGAACTAACTTTTATCATCAACTCTAGTACCAGGGCAACATTACCCATAACTATGTTTTGTATTTCGACAGAGTTATTCCCCTTTTTCACATAGATTTTCTGTTTAAAGTTTATATTATAAAGTTTGGTAACTTCAAAACTACATACGTTATTCACTTGAAACTTGGAACTTACCTTTGTCATCAACTCTAGTATCAGGGGCAACATTACCCATAACTCTGTTTTGTATTTTGACAGAGTTAGCCCACTTTTTACACAGACTTTGTGGTTAAAGTTTTTGTTCCAAAAAAATTTAAACTATACAAGGCTTCACTTAAAAATATTGTATTTTAACAAATTTATGCCCCTTTCACTATCCAAAATATGTACCAACTGAAATACTTCGAATAGTCGAGTGCGCTGTCCTCTGACAGCTCTTGTATTGTATCTAATGTGTCAGGAGCTGTCTGGACACTGCTGCAAAGGTTTAACCAGTCTGAGTTGGCACAATGTCTGTCTGGTATTTCTACTGTCAATGAGTTGGGTTTGATTTGTGTGGATTGGGCATTGTGCGCGAGAAGTATTTTCTCTTTGCTTTGGTCATATGCACCACTTGGCCCCACGCCATTCAGTGTTGTTTTCTCTTATTTCCAGTAACAGCTTTGAGGCCTCTTCTCAGTGACTTCTCTAGTTTGTTTGTGAACCGCTCTGTATGAAACAAAATTCTGGTCAAAGATTTGTAAGGTCAGGTTTATTTTGGGATCCTTATTAATCACCAAAATGTACCATGTTACTTAAACACTGTTAGAATATAATTATTTATATACAAAACTAAATTTAATAAAAATATTACAAAGTAGTTTGTATATGATCCAGTAAAACTGACATAGACAATGCACTTTTTAGACATTATTTCCATGCACATTGTCTTTTTTATTTCATAAAAGTTCATTGAATACAGTACAATGTATTATGTCAGAAAAGTAGTGCCAAATGTTACAACCCAGCACATTTGTCAAACAATAGCACATCCCAGGTTAATATAAGAGATGACTCTCTTTTCAATAAACACTGTTATCCACTTTGCATATTTCTCAATACATTATACATATAATTGTTTGCTTCTTTAATGCATGTATTATGGGCCGGATGCCTTTCAGTACAAATAAACCCATTGTCATTGTCATAGTAATATAATATCAATGTGACAATACTTCAATCATTGGTGTACAAACATTTGCATACAATATGTTCTAATATTTATAATATTTTCTTCTAGTAACTACCGGGTAAATGCATCAAATTTGACTATGAAACTAAATGTAAAAAGCAATTTAGTTAACAAATGAACTCCAAATCCTTACATTTTTTAAAACTAAAATAAATAAGTTCAAACTAAAAACGTGAGTGAGACCAAGTGGAAATATATAAAAGAACTATGTCTTTGGGTGCACTTTTGGGTGCATTCATTTCTTCACAACACATATGCCACAATCTCATGTAAATGAGCTGTTTTAAAGCATTTATAAGAATTCAACCTTGGAATGACCTTTACATTTGATGATCGTTTGGTCTGTATTTATAAGAAAACTCTGTATCCGATTAATATAAGATAATACTGATCAGTTTATGCCTTGACAATGATATAATGCAAGGTGTAATTGTTCTATTGGAGACTCATTGACCTTATCGCTTGTTTTTCAAACAATAGTCTGGTCAATCCTAGTACTGCAGAATTTCTACAATGAATTTTACAGAACCCCAAATTACATTTTTATGATGTAAAATGATGCTCCCTTGTAGAAATATACATTTGGTGCACTTTTATCCATATGTTGTCCCCAAAATTATAAAGCATTTGAGGTAAATAATAAATTTTAAAGCTATTTTCAGAAATTGACCTTGAAATGACCTTGACCTTTGATAACCTTGACATTGATGATATTTTGGTCTTTATTTATAAGAAAATATTAATTCAATAAATATATTAGATAATACAGATCAGAGTATTCCTTGACAATAATCATAATGCAAGGTGTAATTGTTCTATTAGAGACTTCTTGACTAAATCGCTCTTTTTTCATACAATGGTCTAGTCAATTCAAGTGCTGTAGAATTTCTACCATAAATCTTACAAAACACCAAATGACATTTTTATAATAGAAATTGATGCCCCATTGCAGAAATATGCATTTGGTGCACTTTCATTCATACGTCTTCATAAAATAATAAACAATTTAAGGTAAATAACCAATTTTTAAAGCAATTTTCAGAATTTCACCTTGACATTGACCTTTGGTGACCTTGAGCATAACCTTGTTTGAAAACCCTTTAAGTGTGCATTTGTTTTCATTAACATTTACAAATCAAAATATTGGGGTGAAATAATTATAACAGTAACAATAAGACGAGGTGTTTCTGCAAAAACTAGCACTTCATTTGGACGCCATCTTGGTTTCCATGGTAACCTGCAGTATGCCAAATACCTCGCGGACGAATAAATCAAACGTATATTTTAACTACTAAGAGAAAAAGAGATTACATAAAGATATCGCATACAGATAATTGTAATAAAAAGTTATCAAACGTTATTATTTAACCGATTTCAATGCGGTTTTTGTATTTTGATCGGTAAGATGTAAATTAGAAACGATTTCTGCAAAGTTATATTTTTATTAACATATTTCTGGACTGCTGCTTTAAGAATGTCTAAACGTGGTACGGTCACGTTTCATTGGCTGGATAAAGGTAAAACTTAGTAGACCCCCTCTAGTTTGTTGCTTGGAATATGAAAATTACAACACTTCTCTTGTTTCCCTTGGCCATGTTGAATACACGTAAATCACTTATATTACATACAGTAAAAAATTCACACACATATTGGCCGAGTGGTTTATGCGTCAGACTTTTGATCCGGAGGTCGTTGGTTCGATCCCCGGTGGTAGCACATTGTTATTTCTTTGTTCCGTCTTTGTTGTTATACTACTTGAGTTCTTCAGTTCCGTTCAGTTTAGGGATTTAATGGCATACTTAAAAAATACAAAAATCTGTGATGAAGTCCCTTTAATAATGTTTAATGCCGTTTCGGTCTGTTTAGGAAAGATGCAATTTTACGGAAAATGCGATTATACGAATAATTGCGGTGGTCCGGTGACTTTTCGTATTTATCGCGATTCGACTGTACGAGTAATTTACCTTCAGCAAGTGCAAGTTCAATTCTGCTGATAGAGGTGGCATAGTACGATTATTGCATGGAAATGCATAGATAAGTGTTAAAAAACAAGTTTACAATATATATAGCCTAAACATATATTACTAACCCTTAAACTAACATTACTATGCGTCAAATACTGAAAAAAACACGTATTTCGAAAACTGGACATATTTACTATACATTACAACGACGCGATGAAAGTGACTTGGGTGGGGAACAGTTCAACACCATGTGTATTAAAAAATATGTATGAGTAAATATGGCCATTTTTCGGTATACGTGTTTCTTCAGTAATTGACGCATTTTAATTTTAGTTTAGGCGTTAATAATATATGTTTAAGCTATATATTGTCAAATTGTTACTCTGGTGCCAGTGAAAAACTGTTAAATAAAAATACTTTATTAATGTAAAGAACCGTTCACCAAAGGAGTGCCAGTAAATAAACATCTGCGTAAGTAGATGCACGGCTACACCAAAACATGGTGTATAACTATAAAATTAACGAACTAAGTGGTTAAGTGCATGGCCGAGGTATGTGGCAAAAAAGAGTGAGCTTCACGTACTAGTAGTAAAGATAGCAGGTTTTGGTTTCTGTCGGGCTGGGAGTCCAATGACTAAACAGTTCCTACGTTCGGACTTTTTTATCTAGAATTATTTTAAACAAACGGGTGGTTAAGTGCATGACTGATGTTGGCGGCCAAAAACAATAGAAATCACTTATCGTGGATTCAATCGGCCGGTTTTTGTTTCTGAGAATTCCAATGACTCAACAACGCGTTCTTTTCGATCTTGTGATCTTGAGTGATCATACCGACATGACCTCGATCGGCTTGGCCGATAAGTCAACTGATATGGCCTTACAGATTAAAGATCCCGCACGAAACTGCATTGATTTGACCAATTGAATGCACTCCATTCCACGACGTTTAACAGTTTATTGTAGTATTTTTTATGTGTACAAGTATTGACAAAATTTGATACGACTAGATGGTTGTCTCGCTAATCATTGTATTGTCAGTTGTATTCTCCGTTTTCCGGCTATTTTTTCGTGTCAAATTGATTACGTGTTTGATTACTTCTAAGTAACCAAACAATAACTAACGTTATGATCATGCGCTGTTCCACCGCAGACTTTTCAAGCAAGTCATAAATGTCTATTTTAACATTTCGGAAATGACGAATACAACACACAGTGTGTTCTTAAATAGACTAAGGTAAAAGAAAATAAATGCATATCGCCTTCACATTTGTTCTAAAGAGATCGGCCCATGAACAATAACGATAATAGTACATTTCACGTACAGATCAACCTGCTCGTTGAAATTTGATGTATAGAACATGTTTTGTCCTAGTTAGATCAAAAGATACGTTAAATTCATTACATTCGTTAAGTCTTTTACCGTTTCTTGAATAGGTCGCTTTACATCCAAACAATATTTACAATAGTCACTAACGACAAAACCGTTCTCTTCATTTGTACTTTCAATCACGTAAACCTAAATATACATTGGAAGACAGATATCTCAGCTTCAATATGCGTATTTGAAACATTTGGTAACACAAAGCATTGTTGTTAAATATGTTGTTGAACTGTATGCACTGATTGCGGGGGTTCCGAATTAATTACGTGTGTTCCGGGTCACTTGACACTTCTGCTATAGTTTTCTTTAAGATTTGTTTTAAAAGCGTCAAACAATACCATTACGAAGATATATTCATTTCTGGAAACCGGACAACAAATAATCACAACGTAATAGATAGGGCACATTGACGATTTTCCTACGTTTGTCATATTATTTATATTTCATGTAGGTTGTGGGTCCAAATACGTATATATACCATTTCCTAGCCATAGGTGTATGTATATATATACAGGGTCAAAGTCATATAGCTTACATGGTATGTCATGCACCTATCAATATTTTCCCATCCAGGGGGGAGCGGCGGGCATATACGTGACTTTAGACTGAAAGCACCGACAGGCGGGAATTTGACATGCCGAATTATTCCGGGTCCAGGGAAATAGACTTTGTTCAGATTTCAGATCCCGGTAATACTGGCACCCTGGGCCATTTGATACACCAATTAAGCATCCCCCATTGAGGGGATTTAGACAAAAATGCTTGGCTCTAGGGTGGGGAATTAGATCCCCCAAAATACAATTTGTCAAATTCCCCTGGGATTGCCCGCCGCCCCCCCCCCGGGGGGAAATATTGATAGGTGCATCAGATATGTAAAACTTCCACAATATAATCACCTTATAATTCATCAACGTTTGTCAATGGCTGGTAAAATTATACATAAAAATGCCAGCTAAAAGAATTAAAATAATCCGCGAAATAAAGAAAATCTGTACATTAACCGGAATGCGATAAATTTAACATTCATTCACGTACGCAATGAGTTAATTGGACATAGTTTCCAAACATACATGTATCACCAGTAACAACCAGATCAATTGAATAACAATCATAAGCATATTGACAAAATTCACAACCTAAGCAGAAAAGAGTAACAAAACACTTAATGATAGTATAAGATATACCGGTAGCACCATTCCAATGGAAACTGTAACACTCAAAAACACATACTAGGGAAAGATCCAGAGCAAAATAGCAGGGTGCTGCACCCTGCTCCTTTTTGGTTCCCCCTTGCTGCCCCTCTGGGCTGGGTGCTGCACCCTGCTCCTTTTTGGTTCCCCCCTGCTGCCCCTCTGGGCTGGGTGCTGCACCCTGCTCCTTTTTGGTTCCCCCATGCTGCCCCTCTGGGCTGGGTGCTGCACCCTGCTCCTTTTTGGTTCCCCCATGCTGCCCCTCTGGGCTGGGTGCTGCACCCTGCTCCTTTTTGGTCCCCCCATGCTGCCCCTCTGGGCTGGGTGCTGCACCCTGCTCCATTTTGGTTCCCCCTTGCTGCCCCTCTGGGCTGGGTGCTGCACCCTGATCCTTTTTGGCTCCCCCCTGCTGCCCCTCTGGGCTGGGTGCTGCACCCTGATCCTTTTTGGTTTCCCCCTTGCTGCCCCTCTGGGCTGGGTACTGCATCGTGCTCCTTTTTGGTTCCCCCCTTGCTGCCCCTCTGGACTGGGTGCTGCACCCTGATCCTTTTTGGTTTCCCCCTGCTGCCCCTCTGGGCTGGGTGCTGCACCCTGATCCTTTTTGGTTCCCCCTTGCTGCCCCTCTGGACTGGGTGCTGCACCCTGATCCTTTTTGGTTCCCCCTTGCTGCCCCTCTGGACTGGGTGCTGCACCCTGATCCTTTTTGGTTCCCCCTTGCTGCCCCTCTGGACTGGGTGCTGCACCCTGATCCTTTTTGGTTCCCCCCTTGCTGCCCCTCTGGACTGGGTGCTGCACCCTGATCCTTTTTGGTTCCCCCTTGCTGCCCCTCTGGGCTGGGTGCTGCACCCTGATCCTTTTTGGTTCCCCCCTGCTGCCCCTCTGGGCTGGGTGCTGCACCCTGATCCTTTTTGGTTTCCCCCTGCTGCCCCTCTGGGCTGGGTGCTGCACCCTGATCCTTTTTGGTTCCCCCCTGCTGCCCCTCTGGGCTGGGTGCTGCACCCTGATCCTTTTTGGTTCCCCCTTGCTGCCCCTCTGGGCTGGGTGCTGCACCCTGATCCTTTTTGGTTTCCCCCTGATGCCCCTCTGGGCTGGGTGCTGCACCCTGCTCCTTTTTGGTTCCCCCCTGCTGCCCCTCTGGGCTGGTCATCACAGAAATGTTTAATATATTTTGAAATTTAATATATTTTTGCAAATATTCAACGACAAATGAATAGACTTTGCTTAAAACCCTTAATTACAAGCATAGGACTAATAAATACACTGGA
The DNA here is from genome assembly GCA_027627225.1 of Congeria kusceri. NCBI lineage: Eukaryota > Metazoa > Mollusca > Bivalvia > Myida > Dreissenidae > Congeria > Congeria kusceri. Next base: position 52,207,082 of record CM051035.1, on the reverse strand, counting down.
TTTAGCAAATTATTAAAAAATGTCAACAGGCTGGTCCGGATTTCCACCCTGCTCCTTTTTAGCAGCACCCTGTAACTTTTGTGATCCTAGATCTTTCCCTAACATACATACTACAGCAAAATGATGATATGTCATCTGTAAACATAAAGCTGAACTGTACTATTATGTGAAGGACACTATGGATCATTGTATATTAAAGTATTTAAAAAAAACATAAACATGGAACTCACAGTCTCTGCTTCTATTAAAGAAAATATTTAACAATCTAACAGCTTTTAAATACATACTATACATATAACATACACGTATACTATACTCGCTTACATCAATCGACTGTAATAATGATATTGATGAGTTAAACTATCAGAAAACATTAAAACATTGAAGGGTCTTCTTGTTCGCCAACTGGCTGGCACCAGTCTTCAGTGAAATACCACGAAAAGCTGTTTTGTTATTTTTTCCAAATAAAAGGGTAAATCAAATCTATGAGAAGCATACCTATAATATACCCTTATTTATGTAACAAATAATTCATATTGATCAATAAATAATTGTCTTATATGGTGCATGAGTCTACTGACCTAACCAACCCATGGAGATATTCCATAAAGCATATACACTAGAAATTGCTTAACATACCCCCTTAAACAATGATGTCCGTTCAAGTGATCCGGAACACCCCAATACACATGCGTACGTATATATAAATGTAATTTTCATCTTTTTCTTAATGCAATGTAATGAACGCTAGGTGGCATTGTTAGTCAGCACGATGAAATTGTGAAGGATTGGCGGATTTCGGTCATTTAGCTGTCGAACTGTGCAGACAAAGTTAAAATTTTTGCAAGCTTTTACATTCCTATTTTTTCGAGTTTGAAAGTAAAATTAATTTCATTCTTCAGCCATTAATAAATAAGTATACAGTTGAACGGTAATTGTGTATTTATAACTCTGTATTTTGTTTTTTATTTATTTTGAATGTATTTTTGTGTACATTTAAACATAATGTACATGTATGAATTGTGTTCATGTTGATTTCATAAGTTAATTTGTTACTAAGTACATGTAATATTATCAGACTATTGTGAAGTGTTTATGCTTTCAGTAGACTGTCCAGATGCTTTACCAAATACAGAAAATGTATTTTCAAAAAGTATGGTGTTTATTTGTTTATTTGTGCTTTGTAAAAAAAATACATAGTATTTTCCCTCACATGGAATTTAAATAAGAGCAAGATGTCTGTCTATATAAAGTATATGAAGGGGTATTTAAGGAACCGTTGTTTTCAGAAGTAATTTGGAAAGCAGGTGTTGTATGAATTACACAGAATATACATATATTTACCATAAATGTGCCCATTTACCAGACATCTTCGATGTTTTATCGCGATGAATAAACCATGCCCTAGTTTCTGCAACCGGTGTTCAGGTAGATTTGCTTATCCCCACAAACGAAGTTTAGGTTACGCATGCGCAAATAAATTCCTTCTTTGTTACATATAAAATATTCAAAATTTGATCTCACTTTTCACCATGACCATGCTACTTTCCAATATATCACCATACATTGTTGGAAAGATGAGGACATAACCTTTTGAAAAAAACAGCATGTTAAAAAATTCTATGTGTTGTCACTCAAAATATTTACCTTAGAAAAAACACACCGGTTTTGACGGGCATGGAGGCTGCCATTTTGCGCATGAATACATGGGCCAAAAGTTATGAAGCTGGGAACCACTAGACAAAAAGTAGTGCACAAAACAGCATTTTTTCTTATTGCTTACATATATACATTTAAAATGATACCAAAACATATCATTTAAACTGTATTTTACAAATTATATGCATCCTGCACTCAACCATATGTGCTTGTTATCTAACTGTAACCCTGAGGATGTGACTTCCGTTTTGGGGTAATTAGACCTTTAGGGGGGTATATAGGAGTGAGCTTGTCGGTCTGTCTGTCCGTCGGTCAGTCGGTCTGTTGGTTTTTTGGTTTCCGGATGATAACTCAAGAAGGGCTTGACATATTCAAATAATGTTTGGTACACATGCGTAACATCATAAAATACAGGTCAAGTTCGACTTTGGTTACAAACCCCTTAATTTTGACAGAGTTATGGCCCCTTTTAAACTTAAATTCCCTAAAACATGGTTTCCGGACGATAACTCAAGAATGACTTGACATATTCAAATAATGTTTGGTATACGTGTGTAGCATCATAAAATACGGGTCGATTTCGACTTTGGTCACAAACCACTAAATTTTGACAGAGTTATGGCCCCTTTTCGACTTAAATTCCCTAAAATTATGGTTTCCTGACGAGAACAATGGCTTGACATGTTCAAATAATTCTTGGTAAACATGTGTGGCATCATAAAATGCGGGTTAAGTTCGACTTTGGTTACAAACCACTAAATTTTGACAGAGGGGTGGCGGCGTCAACTTTTTGTTTCCGCTCTCTTACTCTCGAACTAATTGAGTTATTGTAATGAAACTTCATACATACATGTAGATACGTTATTTCGAGACCTCGCTTGGAATTGCATATGGGGTCAATGTCAAGGTCATCGTTACTAAAAATAGAAAAACGGTTTCCGCTCAATAACTTGAGAACGCATTGAGATATTTTAAAGAAACGTCATACACAGATACCTTATATCGAGACCTCGCTTGGTATTGCATATGGGGTGGGTGGGGTCAAGGTCACCATTACTAAAAATAGAAAAACAGGTTCCGCTCAATAAATTTAGAACGCATTGAGATATTTTAATGAAACTTCATATGTAGATACCTCATGTTAAGACAGTGCTTGGGATTGCATATGGGGTGGATTTGGTCAATGTCACCGTTACTAAAAATATACCAAAAGTTTCCACTCAATACCTTGAGAACGAATTGAGATATTTTAATGAAACTTCATATGTAGATACTTTTTATCTAAACCTCTCTTATGATTGCATATGGAGTGTGTGGGGTCAATGTCACATTTACTAAAAAAACAAACGCTTTGCACTCAATTTCACTTAAGAATTTATTTAGATATTTAATGAAACTTCATATGTAGATACCTTATATTGAGACTTCGCTTTGGATTGCAAGGTCAATGTCACCATTTCCTAGCCATAGGTGTATGATCTTCACCTTGCACCCAGAACTTTCTTTCATTATTGTGCTGACTTTTGCATTTCGTGAGAAAATTTTGGTTTTCGTGGAATATCCACATTTCTTTATAAATTATGTTTGGTACACAGGTGTAACATCATAAAATACAGATCAAGTTCAACTTCGGTTAAAAACTAATAATTGTTGACAGAGTTATGGCTCCTAATGAAATTAAAATTTTCTAAATACACTGATAAACATTCACAAATTAAAGCATTCTCTCTTTGTCTATTTCTTTCAAATGGATGCCATAGTTTTGTGACAAGGCCATATTTTGGGGATATATCCTTCACTCATGTGACAATTCTAGTTCAACGTGTATTACTCATAATACCCCATTTCGGTTCAGTGATCAGCATACAGAGGTGAAATTTTGGTGATTTACTGCAAATGTATTGCTGTTCAAACACCAGTTAATAAAAATATAAATAGGAAAGTTGCAATTATTTTCAGAACTATTAATCTTAAAGTGACCCTGAACTACTAGTGATTCGGAATTTTTTCAATTGCTGTACCCCTTTAGAAACAGAAATCATTGGATTAATTTCAGATAAAAAATGTGATCTGAAATTTTCACTTCCGTACAACTTTAGTTAAGATTTTCCTTACGAGCTTTGTGAATAGCGGCCCTGGAGCCGTATTCCACAAACATCTTAAGTAGAATCGTATCCTTAACCTTAAAATCATATTTGTTAAATTTGTTTTCATATTTAAATGGCATTGTGCTAATAAGTGTGCATTTATTATCAACTTTGTATAAACTATAGTTCACGTAAATGCAAAGGGATGGACAAATGTATTAATACGTTTTAAAACTATTAGAATACAAAAATTAGAACTTAAGTAAAATATTTTAAGATAAACTAAAGATGTTTCTGGAATACGGACCCAGTACTATATGCGCATATACGTGACCTTATTTAATGGTATCGATCAGTGTCGCTATCGATCTGTTCATGTTCGATCAGTGTAGCTATCGATCTGTTCATGTTCGATCAGTGTAGCTATCGATCTGTTCATGTATAACAGTTATGTTGCAATTTAGTACTGTCACATTTCTGAAGCATAATAGGACGATGTGTACCGAAAGAACTTACGGCTTTTGGTATGTTAAAGGGAATCCTGTGTTGGTAAAACACTGTCTGATCAATACAAGTAAGTGATTACTTAATGATTTAATGCACGTAAGTTAGACCAAGACGTGACTAAATGTGTGTTTATGTATGTAAGATGTTTTTTAAATGTATATGTCAGATTTTTCGTGACAATCATTTCCTAACAATTTAAAACGACCTTACTTGAACTCAGCTATTTAAAAAACACGCATTAAAATAATCAGGAAACCCGGAACTTTTGAGCTAGAAAAAACAAACAAAGACAATTATATTCCTGGCTTAATATGAAATTTCCAACAGATATGTCTTGTATTTTTAATCTAAATGCATCGATTGTGTTTGACTGTATTAAGAGCGTTTATTTATTTGTGTTGTAGGAGTGTATATACTAACAAACTTAAAGAAAAATCTGTTAAACAGAATTTAGAAAATTTCAGATGTTTCACTTCAAAGTACAGTATTTCGGTTGAAGAAAGAAATTAAGAACTATATGTAAATGTATGTTGGGATATATTTGACATGTGTAAATTGTAATGACGCATTTGGTTGAACGGTATTATATTAACGGTATATATGTAACAGTAATAGGACATATGAAGTGTTATATTTCATTTTTCTTTTTTTCAAATAGTAGTCTAACTCATATAAAGTCTTAAAAGGGATATCTGGGGAAATATGATAGCATACTACATCTCCTGGGGTTTTGCGAATGTGAATGTATGTATTTAACTTTTTTATTAAATATAAAAGCAGTTTGCTTATAATATATGCGTGGGATTCGGTGATTACAGGTTTCAGAAACAAAGGGTCGACGATTTCTTTTTTGGACATATAACAAAACAACAAAAAATAAAATAAACATTGTCAATTTGCCAATCTGTGAACAAATTGATCAATATTTTGAAGGTTAAGGTAACCTCTAAAAACGATTGCGTTATTCATATTAAAATCGTATCCATATTTGATTAGCATACACTCATAAAACATATATTATACATCTTCGCGAGGGCAGAACAGAGCGGTTACGTGTACATGCTTTTAAAACCAACATTTTCTTAAATAATTAATGACGATTGTGTATGCTCCTTCCTTACACATATTCTTGCTTTAATCAATGGAGGCACGTGAATATTTAAAGTAATTTCTGTACGCCCACCTTGACGGTACCAAGAAACGTTCGGTCACGTCATTAGGCGTACACATGTACTCGGAACGCAGCGGTCCGTGACGCGCTAGTAATCGCACTGTGGCATTGAGTGACAGGCAGCGGTCCGTGTCGCGCTAGTATCGCGCTGTGGCATTGAGCGACAGGCATTGTAAGACGAGCCAGAGACTTGTACGGAGCGTTTTACTGTAGAGTTAAACCATGGTTTACCGGCTTATTTTAGTTCGCTTAATAGCCCTATACTGAATGAGGATTTCATTTCACAATACTACTGAAGCGACAGAAAGAAGTTTATATAAATCTTTTTGAGACGCTTACAATAAACTTGATTGGTTCAATATATTTAAATAAGTGGATGCGAAAATGTTAGTTAAGTACACGTGTGCATGCCGTTTGGACGTAACAACGTATTTAAAAGTATAATCTTTGTATCGAATTGCGATGTGTGGAAACTAAATTACATTTAGTAAATTAATTAACTCTGCTTAGTGATCATTGAAAGAAGCCAGTGTATTCAAATAATGTATTATGTCAAGAAAATGTATTTTAAAAAAAAGACAAGACCAAACAAAAATAGCTTGAGGTGTAAGAACAAGTTTCTGCAATTGGACACAAATGCCAGAACATAAAATGGCGAAACATCGAACGGACAGGTTGTTGAGTGTAGACTCTGATATTTCTGATTTGGGTGACGTCTTCAATGACGGCGATGACGTTCTTACGTTGGAGAAAATCGAAGAAATACAAGATATTGGAGACGCATATATGTTGGCACAAAGTTATGACGTCTTCATTGATGACTTCACAGACGTTGGTGAGATAAAAGAGAGACTAATTATGCACTTGAAAAGTCAGTATATGAAAAATCAAAAAGAGAAGGTAATTTCAATTTAATTTTTGACAAGTTAGTTATCATTTCAGTTCAAACATTTGAAAGACAATTATAAACATTATTGGATATATCATCTGTGTTGCGTTCATCTGAACTTATGGCATGAATATACAAATGTTCGCGTGACATAACTCCAAACTCCAATTATGTCATTTTTACTAACAAAACTATATACAATCTTTAAAGAAAGACATAGTCTATTATCACTACATTGTTATACGATGATTATTTGAACACGCGAACTGTTGAACGGTGAATAATATTCGAAATACGATGTTGAAAATCAAGCGATATAAATACTTCTTTAGTTTTTCATTCCATAACAAGTGGCACATTCTGACACATGGACTTTTATTTTGTTTCCATTTTCGTTGATTTGCGTTCAAACTTTTCTAGGATTTGAAACTTAAAATTGTATATCTTACTGCATTTGAGACGTATGAGTACCTATTGTATTAAACAATTAACAGAAAAGTAATTTTGGTTCTACATAAATATATATATATACAAATATGATGCATGTACTATTCAGCCTTCCGAGAATGAAATGATACCCAATATTCTATTTAAATACTACAACGAAGGAACTTCCTATTAAGCCTTGGTCATTTGAAACCGGAACAAAAAAGAAAATCCCCCAACTAAACTACGAGTTTCATTTAATGAAGGCTGTGCGCTTGTGTGTAGCAGTAGAAACAAAACAATATCAGGGCTTAACAGGATCATATTTTTCACAAATCGTATGTTTCACTCACGTGTAAAGAATATGATCTCATTTGTCCTATTTTTAAGTTTGAATAATGTGATTGGTCAAAAACTGGGCATATTTAAGGATCATAGAAGAATATGATTTCATTGCATATCTAAAACCGGATGCGATCACAAACTTCACAGAAAATTTGAAGAATAAGACATATGATGTGTGAAGAATAAGATGTCAATTTTCACTGATGTGAATAATAAGATGCCTTTCTCACGGATGTGAAAAATATGGTCATACAAAGCTCCTTAGTGAAAACTTGAGTAAATTAGATCTATTAAAACCATACAATTCCGTAAGTATGTGGCTGATTCGTTTAAACGCTGATTCGTTTAAATATCAACACGTGTTTCTTATTTGACCATATTTCAAATATAAACTATTGATTTTCACCAGGGACCTATAAAAACCTTTGTTTTTATAGGTCCCTGTTTTCACAAGGAAAACTGTATTTGAAGTGTGACGTAAGTTAAGACATTGCTGATGCTTTGTGAAAATGGTTCGAGATCTACAACGAGATGTGCAACGTCTAATGGTGGGTTCACATGTTCGTAGCTATAAACCGATGTTCGAAAGAGGTCTTTGTGATAAGTCTACATAACATATGCCTCGGTCACACATAAAAAGGGCGCCTTCCGATTTTAACAAACAGTTTTAAGCATCGGCGATTACATCTTGTTTTCTCGCGTGGTCACAAACTCAAGCGGGCGCCGGACGATTTTCGTTGTCTGACATGGGGAACAAGCAGTTTGAGTACCCGGCAGCGACGGGCCGATGACCGGATCGCGCCCGTGCGGCAATTATGTGAATCCTTAGGTCGCCGAACAGGATTGTAGATGATTGCAAGTAAAATGTATTAAAAGAGGTATCGAGTCAATGCAGGTCGGCCGGCCGCCGCCCGACAAAACAGGGGCCGCCCAATGCCTGTACAGGCACGGCCTGATACTCTAACGATAACTACATACATCGGTCGGTGCCTTTCCGGGCGCACCGGAGCCGTGAAGCGGCCCGCATGGTCGCCGTTGAAATCGGACGATGTTTTTAAATAAGTACTGCCACCGCCCGATCCAAGCAAACGCCGTCCGGCGATCGGACGGTGCCCGGCCGACGAGTTTTTCGACCTCCCTGACCTTGAAATTAATCGCCCGGTCGCCGTTAACATTCAAGTATTCCATAAACTTCGGGCGCCGTTCAATGAGCAAAATTTTCAGCTGCCTCCGCCCTATTTCAGCTGCTGCCTGGCAGGCACCGTCCGATTTTGCCCGATTTTGGGTAAAACAGACGGCAGTTCTTTATTTATGACAGGGGCCTTATAGTTCCTCTAATATTTCAATTAATATATTTATGAATACACATATCTTTTTACACCTATGTTTATATTTTGGGTTTCTGGTCTTTGTTTGCTATTAACATGATTTAACACGTAAGGAATTGATTTACTCATAAATCTCTTTCAAAAAATTATATTAAAAAATGTATAATTATAGAACTGATCAGAAAATGTATTCATATAACTTGAACAATAACATCGTTACATATACATACGTAAATAAATAACACATTGTATTATATTGGAGGAAATAACGATATTGTGAAAAGAACAGATATTTTATGTTTATTTATAATGATACTAGAACATAACGGTTATAAGTCCCATATACAAATATTTCTTAAGATTATGTTACTGCAGTTTTTCCTGTTCCATACATATGTCACTGTATAGGTTTATAACTCATGTATCTCGGATCTAGGATAAGTAAAAGGTATGTATAAAAAAGGCTCCTAGAAAGGATTAGGTTCTCAGGTTGTAATAATTCGTTGATATTTTTCTATAGACAAAGAACAAAATGATTGTTGTTAAACTACACAATAAACAATTATCGTTGTTTATCGGCCAATAAGCAACTCTTTGTCGTTCTGATGCGTTGCTATTAAATCACTTGTGCCAACGCCCTCGAGGTTTAATTCCTACGCATCAGAACTCCAAATCGTTGTTGTTGTTTTTTGGCCGATAAACGACGCTAAATCGAAAATTATTTCTTAATTCGTCGGTTTGGCCAACTCAGAAGGGCAGCAGGGGAACCAGACAAGGTGCAGCATCCTGCTATTCCTCTATGGATCTTTTACTAATTACAATTTGTCTACTCTGTTCCGTCTCTTTCCGTTGAAATATTGTATACGTGCGTGTATCGGCGTGTTTTCGCCGCCCTTTACCGTCTATCCGAACTATCTTGCAGGTCAGGTGCACCGTATATTGACTCCCAATAAGACGTAAACAGTTGTTGGTTTCCGCTTAACCGACACCCCCCCCCTTATTTTTTCCGCCGACCCTAATTTTTTTTGGCTATCGATCATTAACTGTTTCTGACTTTCGGTAAAAAGAGCAGTCTTCGCTAATATGCGTTTTTTTCGGTAATTAGCAAACATTTAAAAGTAGTCTGCGTGAGACCGGCGCTCTTGGTAATGACATACCGTAAAGTTCATTTTAAAACAATTTTTTCGAAGATTGGGGTATGTCGTTGGGCGGGCGGCCGGCGTAGATGCGGGCACTCGGGTGTAGTTGCGGTGTCAATGTTTCGTTTCCACTCACTAACTCGGGAACGGATTGAGCTCTTGTAATGAATCTTTATCCATAGAAACCTTGTAGCAAGATCTCGCTTGGGATTGCATATGGAGTAGGTGGGGTCAAAGTCAAGGTCACTGTTATTCAAAATACAAAAAAACGGTTTCCGCTCAATAACTTTAGAACGCATTGAGATATTTTAAAGAAACGTAATACATAGGTACCTTATATCGAGACCTCGCTTGGAATTGCATATGGGGCGGGTGAGGTCAAGGTCGCTGTTACTAAAAATAGAAAAAAGGTTTCCCCTATATAACTTGAGAACGAATTGAGATATTTCATCGAAACTGATTGGAGACTTTTAAAATTTTTACATGCAGTCCAACATACCTAAACTGTGAGGTGACTTCGCCAGGGAGAAAAAAAAATAAAGAAAAAATGTTATTGTTTACCCCCCCCCCCCCGTAGATTTTTTTTGAGACGTAAGCGGAAACTAACAATTATATTTTTGGCCTTATGCTGGGGCGGTCCCAGGATTTTGGGTTAGGGGGGCGTAAACTTTTAAACGTACTATTATGACCCCTTTATATTGTCTTCGGATCTGCAATGATCAGCTACAGATCCATATCAAAGATATATAATACTTTGTGCACATTATCATCATCATCATCATCATCATCATCGTCGTCGTCGTCGTCGTATTCGTCGTCGTTTTGTCGTCAAATGCACTTTGTATCACTGAATATAACGATACTTCACCGTATTGTGTTCGAAACACGTGTTAATTCAGCTGTATGTCATGCACCAGTTTTGGCAATAAATTGCCATGGTTTGATGTGCCTGTCCACTAAATACGTATTTGACATTCAATGTTATATATCAGAAACATCTTTAAACATGTAAAATCAGTAGCTGACTACATTCAAACACACACGCATCAATATGTTTTTGTATTATTCAATTACCGAAGCTTAATGGTGTCTTTTCGAAATGTCCATAAATAACTCACACGTTCACAGCCATGTTCATCAATTGACTTTTTTTTGTCTTTTTTATCGAAACGAACTAACGAACAGACAGACGAATGTTGTACACGAAATATTATGAAAGATACGCGTATGATTGCGTTGTGAACTATTAAAGCAAGTGATGCCGACTTTGTGTCAATTTCGCTGACATATGGTGCCGGGAATAATATGAAATCGCTAGAAATTGGAGCCAACGTTGTAGACAACCCTCTTCTTTATCCAGTTAATTCCTTCTTATGAATGCAACAAACAGTATGAAATTTGGTGTGATTTCTAACGGAACATTTAACACAAAGTTTGTGGATTTAGATTTATTTTGGGGGGAATTAAACTACTTATTGAGACAAAATAGTTTAACCTCGAAAGTAGTAATTGATTTGACTTAAATTATCATATTTATTCGAAAAGTATATATTTCTGTGTATCCTGTGCCTCTGGTGTATTGCATCTGACATCTGTATATTACATATGAATTTGTAACAAAAACAATATCATCCACAAATAAAGGTATATATACCCATTGTGTATAGTTTATAGTTTTTGCTGAACTTTGCGCCGGTATTACGATGTACGTAAGACATCGTATGAGGCAGGCTAGGTCGGGTATGTTTGACTGAAGTTTATAAGTATATTTGTAGCCAAATGAGCGAGCGAAGCGTGCGATTTTTTTTTATCATACTTTATCCAGTTTTTACCGTTTTATATATACCCACATATGTATGGTCCGGAGGTTTTAGGGGGGCGCGCGCCGGGTGCGCCCTCCCCCCTGGAGCCGCTAGTGTAATGAGTTTGGTAAAAAGTTGTCCATTGTCCTGGTAATCGATCCGAATCGTAAAAAAAACTTGCATTTATGAAACAGCGTATCACGAAATCATTTTTGTGTTATTTTATGGAGATTACTTAAATCAGATTTGGAAAATGACGTTTCACATAGTTTAACATTGTCATAGAATTTGAACTGTTTTTACTTGTGTGCACGTTTTATAGTTGTTAAATCAGATAACCATTTCGCACTTATTTCATTTTTGTGTGTTTTATGTTCTTATTTATTTGCGTTTATGTTTAAACTAGATAATACTGCCACATGCAAAACATTGGTCGGCGGTCGGCGAAATCCATCAGTTTCCACAGACAACGTATTTAAAATTAGGCTAAGAATCACTAACAATCGATGCTCCTAACTACCACGCTTTGAACATCGGTCATTCTGCATGGCTCGTTGCAGATTGACTTGTTTGGCATGTATATAATTCCGTTTGTATTAGATAATTAGCGTGAACAATATTATTTCGTTATTTACAAAATAAGTTGTATTATCATGTCGTACAAAATTGAATAAGAAGCCATATTAGCAACTTTTAAGAATGGGAAATTGAAATGAAATTCAAACAAAGGTTTCCTCTTTAGCAAAATGCACTCATAATTCAAATGCTTTTAGTTTCTTTTGTCGCCAACAGTTTTTCTACGCTGTCAGCGTTTTGATTATAATTATTCAGTGAAAGGCATTTCATGACATTAGTAAAAAGAAAATATATGAAAAAAAATCCCATGAATTGTTTTTATTCTCTAATAAACTACACCTGCGCTTTATATTGTACAGCATCATAAATTGAATCTTGACTTGCGCCGTTTGCATATATAATTGTAGATTTGAGCCTCAAGTGACAGAAGACGTGTGATTTTATTCTAATTTCATTCGTCCGCTACAGTACAAATATTTGTCATTGAGATAAGAGGAATTTAGGGAAAAAAATGAAATTCTCCGAAAAGGTGCGAACCATGCATGATCTCAGCAGCTTATTTATAACTGCATCAAGTTAATGGTTAAATATGTGTAACTCAATTACTTAAAGATTTAAGCGCGTATATTCATTTTGCAAACAATGTTTTACCCAAAGATACAAAATCGAGAAAATGACATGAAACCTGGTGTAAACGAAACATAGCATAAAACAGGAAAAACTTAACAATTCTTCAAAAGAGGGCTTCCAATGAGCGTATTGGAATTGTATTCTTCTTCTTCGTCTTTTTCTTTTTCTCCTTCTTCTCCATCTTCTTCTTCTTGTTCTTCTATTATTATTATTATTATTATTCTCCTTCTTTTTTATTATTATAATTCTTCTGCTTCTTTTCCTTCTTCTTCTTCGTCTTCTTCTTCGTCGTCGTCGTCTTCTTCTTCTTCTTCTCCTTATTATTATTATTATTATTATTATTATTACTCTTATTTGTCATTATTATTATTATTATTATTATTATTATTATCATCATCATCATCATCATTATTATTATTAACGGAATTCCGCTAGGGCTATTGTCTATGAATGTGTTGATTTGAAACGCTATACTCGATAGTACGATGATGAAAACGTGACAATACGATGATCGCAATACTGCGATACTGTTTTGCTTGTAATTAAGATCGTACATTCAATTTGATAGATAAACACCTTTTAAACAAAATTAATAAAAAAAACAACATAATTCTTTGAAATATGTATACGTACCAGACGAGGGCTCGCCAATTTGATTGAATGATAATTTAGTTACAGATTGCCGGTAACTAACACCTTGCATATTTGGTGTTAAATCAGTTCTATTTTTTTCACCATTAGCGATCAAAGCTATACCAGAGTGGACGAAAGCAACAGGAGTCGCTTTTTCAACCAAAAAATCAATGCCGGTAGTTACATATTAGGGATGGTTATGTCAAATAAAATAACTATATGCATGGCACCGAATTTTGATGCTCCGAGAAGCATTTATTGGTATGTGCACATGTCGATGGACAATTTTGGAAAATTATGAAAACTGAGACGATTTGCATCATTTCACCAGTTAAAAAACAACAGTTTATTGTGTTTTACATGGTTATTAAGCCCGCATGATGAATGCGTGAATGTATGAATTTATGATTGATGGAATGAATGAATGAATGAATGAACTAGCGAGTAAGTGAGTGCATTTGATTGATTGATTAATTGATTGATTGATTGATCAATTGATTGATTGACCCAAACTAATAATATAACGGCAGTACAATGTCTACAGCGGCTGAGAATCAATTTTAACAATAAATGAAATCACTGCATTTTCTACAGATCGAGAAATCCATGTTGAGGGCGAGTCAAGATGACTTTAGTCGCCGACAGAGGCTAAGGGAGTTCATAACTACGATGAGGTCAGTCATACACAGAGAGGGGCCGACGGAGGGGTCGCGGCGGTCCGACTGCGAGCTGGTGGAGGACAACCTCCGGCTGGAGGGGACTATAGGGGACCTGCTAGGGGACTGCAAGGCCCAGATATCTGCCATCGAGGAGGACGAGTGCCTGGTCATTATAGCTGGTGAGTGGTTGACACGTATGTGTGAGTGCCTGGTCATTGTAGCTGGTGAGCGGTTGGCACGTATGTGTGAGTGCCTGGTCATTATAAATGGTGGGTGGTTGACACGTACGTGTGAGTGCCTGGTCATTATAGCGGGTGAGTGATTGACATGTATGCGTGAGTGCCTGGTCATTATAGCTGGTGAGTGGTTGGCACGTATGTGTGAGTGCCTGGTCATTGTAGCTGGTGAGTGGTTATGTATATCATAACGTATTACGTCAAGGCAATAACATGTAAAAAAAATTTATAAATGGCTGCTATGCACGGGTGATATTCGAAATATGGCGATATATTTTTGTATTCATCATTGCGGTTTTAACTATCCAATAAATGTTACTTTATTTAATTGAAAACCCCCCACACACATTTACTTATGTAAAATGTAGTTCTCAATGCAATGATAGGGCATGACGATAATGTTTCCAATAGGGGCCAATGGGTGTTCGTGTTCAATAAAGCATGATGTGGTAAAGTTTTTTTTATCATCTTTGATGTTTTGAGGTGAAGAGAACAGTTTGATAACAGTTTTTACCGCCTACAAATGTAGGTGTTGTTTGTTAATTTTCACATTTTCATGTACAAGAGATTAACGTAAATTTCTCGTGAGCAAAAAATAGCTTCATAGAACATGAGTTGGTTGAACGGTTATGGGCTTTTATTATGTTTCGAAATAAATATAAAAATACACTTTACTTTGCATTTTTAGTTTTTTGTCGTCCCTATAAGCAAAATTGGATTCAATAAAGAAGTAGAATACCTATGATTGTTTATTATGCCGGACTTGTAACGTTTTTTTTTAATAATTGGGGCATGTCTTGGGAAATCGGACTAAATGCATGTGCGTAAAGTGTCGTCCCGGATTAGCCTGTGCAGTCCGCACCGGCTAGTTCGGGACGAAACTTTCTGCCTACAGTGGATTTATGTTTAGAAGAGACTTCGTTGAAACAGAAAATACCATACAAGCGGAAATTGTCGTCCTGTATTAACCTATGCGGACTGTACATGCTAATCCGGGACGACACTTTACGCACATGCATTAAGCCCGATTTGTCCACGACCTGCCGCAATTGTATTATTCACTTACAACACTTCCTGGTTTTGTGAACATTTAACAAGATACTTAAAAACACGTGACCCGATAGGTGTGTTTATAAGTGACCCAAATATTTAAATAAGACTATTGATCAGCAGTGCCGTTGAATCTCAATTGATTTGTCCAAAAATAGGCCTTCTTTTATTGTACGCAATGTGAATTTAAGCGTGCGAAATTATAAAGCGGCGATCCGTGCTACAGTTAAATCCATACGATCTGAGGAAAAAAAAGTCGAGGGTCCAACTAGGAAGTTAGCTTTTGTAATTACAAGTGTCAACCTTGCTAACGGCATTGGAGTAAATAAAACACCCCCGTGTTTCCTTTTATCCCGCGATCGTTAATAATTCTTTTTTTCTGTAAGTTTGCACAAGGACAATGGCTAAAGAATTATATTCTCGGAGTATAATAAGTGACCCTGCACACACTGAACGCACCAGTCATGTTCCTTGTATTCCAAAAACTGACAAACTCTACGGAAGGAGCACTTGGCATTGTGTGAGGGAGATCAGTAGGAGCACTTGACATGGTGTGAGGGAGATCAGTAGGAGCACTTGACATGGTGTGAGGGAGATCAGTAGGAGCACTTGGCATTGTGTGAGGGAGATCAGTAGGAGCACTTGGCATGGTGTGAGGGAGATCAGTAGGAGCACTTGGCATGGTGTGAGGAAGATCAGTAGGAGCACTTGGCATGGTGTGAGGGAGATCAGTAGGAGCACTTGGCATGGTGTGAGGGAGATCAGAGGGAGATCAGTTTGCCAGTTAGTAGGCGCCATAGCGGGGTAGGCGGATATTTTTTATCACAGTTCTTTTGATCTTCGTTACCAACTTATTTAGAAAGAAAACTCTTTGTTCGTCAAAGAAAACCGGTGATATAATAAAAATGTTTTTTTTATCATCATGATCATGATCATAATCATAATCATCATCATCATCATCATCATCAGTATTCTCATACAACTCACACAACATACATTTTGCATGATCGAAAGCGTTACGGACATATGCAACATACATTTTGCATGATCGAAAGCGTTACGGACATATGCAACATACATTTTGCATGACCGAAAGCGTTACGGACATATGCAACATACATTTTGCATGACCGAAAGCGTTACGGACATATGCAACATACATTTTGCATGACCGAAAGCGTTACGGACATATGCAACATACATGTTGCATGATCGAAAGCGATTCGGACATATGCAACATACATTTTGCATGATCGAAAGCGTTACGGAGGACATATACAACATACATTTTGCATGACCGAAAGCGTTACGGACATATGCAACATACATTTTGCATGATCGAAAGCGTTACGGACATATGCACCACACATATTGCATGATCGAAAGCGTTACGGACATATGCAACATACATTTTGCATGATCGAAAGCGTTACGGACATAGGCGAAAAGCAGCGAATCTTCCGAGGGTTTCCGAAGTCTATCAGTATATAATGTTCGAGTCGCAGGTCTTTACGTTTATACGTGGTTCAATTTGACGCTTAAATGAGGCGTGTCGTGGGAAAACCGGGCTTAATGCATGTGCGTAAAGTGTTGTCTCGGGTTAGCCTGTGCAGTCCGCACAGGCTAATCCAGGGCGGCAATTTCCGCCTACAGTGGATTTATGTTAAGAAGAGACTTCCTTGAAACAGAAAATACCATAAAAGCGGAAAGTGCCGTCCTGGATTAGCCCGTGCGGACTGCACAGGCTAATCCGAGACAACACTTTACGCACATGCATTGAGCCCGGTTTTCCCACGACACGCCTCAAATGTATAATGACAAGTAAATTCTGTGGAAAGAATAAAGGCGGTGAACATAAAGTCAAAATACTACAATTGTAGAATTTTTCTATATAAATTATTAATAACAATTCGCTTTTATTGTTTCACATTTAAAACAAAGCCAAAAGACGACCCTCCATATTAAAGTACCTGTCTCGTGTTTACATTATATATTTCATCATGTATATTTTTTTTACTCTTTTATGTTGTTTCTTTGTTTATATTTTTCGCCGTTTTAACAGTATTTCAGTCATTTTTTAAATCTATTTTAGCCAATATTTTTATTATATAATTACTAAGAGTTAATCTCCACCAAGCAGAATAATTATGCTTTTGACGGGTATTTGTTTGACTCTCTGTGCGCAAAAAGTAAAAAAAATTATATTTTGGTGGGGATCCGGATCATCATGTTTAGCTTTAGGAATTGTTTAAATAATTCTTTATCATCGGGATATAGGGCAAATTGCCAAATCACGCCGTATAACATACGTTGCACAACATATGGGCGCACGAGCTGCCTTGCATGGCGGAGGTCTGTGCTCACCAGCGAGTTTTTGTTTCTAGTTGTATGATCATTTGAACAGAAATGTAATTTTAATTGTGTTTCCGGTAGGTGAAACCTCTGCGGGCAAATCCAGCGTCCTGAACCTCTTGTTCGAAGACGACATCCTGCCAGTCCATAACAACAGCTCCACCTCGACCATCACCATTGTGCGTTACCATAGCAACCGGCACGCTCGGATTGTCTACAAATCGGATCGCCCCAGCGAACAGTTTGACCTTGACCCTGCGGGTATGGAGAAGCTGAAAAATGTAGCGTTCATGAAAACAGCAGAGGAGCGGGAGCACCATGACGTCAAAGAGGTGCAGGTGTACCTCCCACTTCCGCTTCTACAGGTACTGTCTTTTATGTTGTAGTAGTCAGAGGGGCGTATCGACGGTTATTATGAGGGACAAAGGTATTTAGATCTAATTAATCCTGGCACAATTGTTGTTTTTTTTATTTTAACTTCTCCCGCAACATTGGTCAGGCCCGACACAACATTAATACAAGTTAACTATTTTGTATTTGTTAATAATACCGTCGATATACCCATTTAACGGGTCCTGTGTACAGATTAGCTAATTCAAAAATTCATATCTGTACAAGTAAGTAATTTTGTCGACTTGAAGGCTTTCGCCAGTGCGTTCCAAAAGGGTTCACCATTGGATACTTATTTGCGAAGTACAGTATAGTTAGTGATTGTTTGTTGAACGACCATTGTAGACTTTAGATTCTAACATGATACTCGTTATTTGTTGTATAGACAAAGAACAAAAGATCGTTGTTAAACGACCCAATATGCAACGCTAAAATAAGTTCTGATTCTGAGCGGAGCATAGTTAAAAGTAGTACCAATTACAATTTAAGAAATATATGTCCGATTATGTTAGAATCGAAATAATTTTCGATTTTTCGTTGTTTTATCGGCCAATAAACAACTTGTCAAGTCTTTGTCGTTCTGAGTCGTGGCTATTAAACAACTCGGGGCTAACGCCCTCGTGGTTTATTTCTTACGCATCTGAACTCTAAATCGTTGTTTATTGACCGATAAACAACGAAGGATCGAACATTATTTCTTAAGTGACATTTCCTTTAAAAATCTTTTTCATTTTTTTCCATTATATATACTTGTAAAGAGTGTATGCACGAGCTTACAACGGATTTATTGATATAAATTAAAACAATCTGAGAAAGTTAACTACCATTAACTTGGACGACAAGTTAAAAAGCATACGTGGCTGCTTTTTAATCACAAACTAGTATTCGGCTGTGAAGACGGAAACGCCAATATGAGTATATACCGGTACGTTGACTCGACAGTTGTTTTAGGTTACACATCACTAATGAACGATGCAAATATCGATACTCGTATTTGTTTTCCTTTTCGATGTTTTAGTGTTTCCTTCGTCATGCTTATGCTTATCTGTCTGCTTTGAAGTTATATTGTCACTGTCATCGGCTAATTTTGAAAATAATTGATATAAAAAATGATCGTACATACACACTTTAAAAAGTGTTTGATCTATTTGAGCTAAGTGTGTTATACAATTATTTCGTATATTACCTCTGTTAGAGAGGTTGTGTTTTCATTTATTCGTCTATTTCTCAGTGAAACAAAGCAGCTTCACGCAAAATGTTATGAACAATGTTTGTTCACGAAATTGACTGGGAAGGTTAGGGTTGGGCCAATGATGCTGTTGTATTGACAAACTGTCTGAATCCACGAAATTTTAAAACTGATTTACAATTATGTAATTGTTAAAACATTTTAAGTAAAAAAAAATGCTTAAATGGGACGCAGCAAGCGCAGCGAATAGCCAATAAAAATCCAGAAACAGCATCCGTTCAGAGCATGCTCATCGTGATCAAGCATTTCACTGAATGTGTCCCACCCATAAATGTGTATGGATCATTTAGTTCTCTTACTGGACTGGAAAGAAATAATCCAACTAAGGCCAAAAAATAATTGTACGTTTCCACTTACATCTCCAACAAAATATAGCGGGGGAGGTAAAAAATAACGTTTTTTTCTTCGCAGCATATATTCACCACACAGTTTAAGTATATTGGACTGCATGTAAAATATTTAAACGCTTCCCATCAAAGACACTGTACCTAAGCTATAAATAGAAAGACATAAAAATTTTCACAATACGAGTTTGAAATTACTTTTTTTTAAATATGAATTACCGAAAAGCCGCATATAAGTGAAAACTGCTCATATTAATGAAGTCAGAAAAAGTTAATGATCGATAGGCAAAAAAGGGTCGGCCGAAAAAAATAGGGGGGGGGGGGGGTCGGGTAAGCGGAAACAAACAGCCTATTTTTTAGGCCTGAACATATATATACATCTATAAGAAATAACAAGGAATACGGAGGTAAGATCGAAAAGCGTACTGGATGATATAAATAGCGTTCCAAAAAAAGTAATTATTATTCACGTTTCAGAGCGAATACTATACCGTTTGTATTGGTGTGTTGCCTTCCAAACGCAATAAACTGTTCTGTTAAATAGAATATATGTATTTTCAAACCCTATGTCGATGTGTTATCAACTTTTACTTTTATAATAAAATATGAAAGGGGTACGCCCCCCCCCCTCATAAAATTGTCTTAGATAATAGTACACGTCTAGAATCTCTGCAAAATGTTCTGTGATATTACGGATTTTAATTGTCATTGTAGAATATATAATTTATAAGGCGTACAAAAAACTATGTTTGTTTCAGGTTACATTTCCCCAACTAATAAGGGTAGGTAGGTAGGGAATTATTATTTATTCTTATTTTTTTGATATTTCGTAAATGGTCAACTTGAAGATTCTAAAACTGAATGAATATTCAAAATATGTCTATAATATACGGAATCCAGTTAGTGCCATATGGATTATCGTGCCTCTTACGGCGAGGGCGAGACACGAGAATTGCGCGAAACACGAAGCGAGACACGATATTCCCGCGAGACACGAAGCGAGGCACGATATTGTAACACGAGATCTCGCACTGTCGCGGTAGCCCATACAACGATATCTCGTGGCAAAATATCGTGTCTCGCTTCGGGTTTCGCGCAATTCTCGTGCCTCGCTTCCTGTCTCGCGGTAAAATATCGTGCTTCGCTTCGTGTCTCGCGCAGTTCTCGTGCCTCGCGTTCAAAGGTCGAGACACGAGATGCGATGCGAGACACGAAGCGATACACGATATTCAGGCGAGACACGAAGCGAGGCACGATATTATATCGTTCAAATAGCGCCCGAATATCGAGTATCGCGGTAAATTTTCAAACCACGATACAGGAAACACGAAGCGAGACGCGAGAATCCGGCGACATGCGAAGCGAGGCACGATATTGTATCGTGCCGGTGCACCAGGAATTAATCACGTTGTAGTTGTTTGATATTATTTTGTAAAAATATTATGATGATGATGATGTTGTTGTTGTTGATGATGATGATGATGATGATGATGATGATGATTATGATGATAATGATAATGACGATGATGATAAGTAACACCGAAGTTGAGTTGACACCAAAGTGCGTTGCTACATTGGACAATAGGGCAATGCACCTATCTGCCTTAGTGCATGATGCAACCCCACGTCGTGTTGACCTACTTTCAGTGTGTGAAAGTTAATTTGAAGAAGGCCTTTAGTACACAACTATTTAACAACGCAACAGAAGTAATTGCAGCCGCAGTTTCCTCAAGACGGATGGGCGGACGGACGGACGGACAGAGAGACAAGGAGACAGTCTGACAGAGAGACAGACCGTTACTTCTACAGCAACAGGCTTTTCATCAAAATAAACAAAAAGCATAAATAAAACGTAGTCATCATTATAGTTCAAACAGAAACGGTTATCAAATCGAGTAGAAATAGGCACAAAGCAGCAGTATCATCCAGACGAATGGGTGGACTGACGGACAAAGAGGCTGACAAACAAACAGACAAACAGGCAGGCAGGCAGACAGACAGACAGACAGTGGGTCGTCATGGACTGGGGCGTCATGGTCTGGGCCGTCAACGCCTTGGGCCGTCCTGACCCGCATTCGTTCGTTAGGTGTTTCCCTGCTTTCTGCTTTCAAACCGCGAGACTCGATATTCGGGCGATATTTGAACGATACAATATCGTGCCTCGCTTCGTGTGTCGCCCAATTCTCGTGTCTCGCTTCGCGTTTCGAGTATCGTGGTTTGAAAATCCACCGCGATACTCGAGATTCGGGCGCTATTTGAACGATATAATATCGTGCCTCGCTTCGTGTCTCGCCTGAATATCGTGTATCGCTTCATGTCTCGCTTCGCATCTCGTGTCTCGACCTCTAAACGCGAGGCACGAGAATTGCGCGAGACACGAAGCGAGGCACAATATTTTACCGCGAGGCACGAAGCGAGACACGAGAATTGCGCGAAACACGAAGCGAGACACGATATTTTGCCGCGATATATCGTGGTATGGGATAGTGCGACAGTGCGAGATCTCGTGTTACAATATCGTGCCTCGCTTCGTGTCTCGCGGGAATATCGTGTCTCGCTTCGTGTTTCCCGCAATTCTCGTGTCTCGCCGTAAGGGGCACGATATTTCATATGGCCCTAACCGGATTCCGTAATAATATCATAAAACATTGTTTTGATTTAGATGCTATCAAAACAAAACACTTATTTATACAAAACACATATAATTATTGGAAAAAAGTAAAATAAACAAAAAATATCTGACCCACTCAATAAAATGTTCTAGGGTCGGGGCTTATTTTAAGAGTAGGTCGGGTAACGTGAAACAAACATACTTTTTTACGCCTAAATGAAAAGATTGGTAGGTACTGATTTTTTTCCACTAATCCCTACCCCCGGGTTTGAGCTTCAGTCACTCTCACGTCCCGGACTGTGGCGGACAATCACGGACTGGTCTTTGATGGTCCTGCTTAGTCTGGGCACTGTCCCGGAAGTCTTAGACATATGTTTTTCACAAATCCTATTTTTCACATCTGTGAAAAATAGGATCTCATTCTTCGCAAGTGTGAAAATTTAGATCTTATTCTTCACACATCACAGTCTTATTCATCACATTTTCTGTGAATTGTGTGACCGAATCCAGATTTTGATATGCAATTAATTCATGTTCTTCAGTGATACTCACGCATACCCCGTTTGGGGCAATCACAGTCTTCACACTTAAAAATTTGACAAATGAGATCCTATTCTTCCCATGTGTGTGAAAAATATGATTTGTGAAAAATAAGATCGTACAATTATTGCTTTGATTTGATTGTTGCTTTAATCCACATCTTACCTGCGCCTGGTTTCGCTGCAGTGGACTTTAAACTTTCCTTGTTTTTGGAAAAAAGGTACTGTTTTATTTCGCGGTGGTTTAATTTTCGCGTATTTAGCGCTCTGAATTTAGCGCGAGTTTAATACCCCGCGTACATTTTCTTATGATTATTAAACAAGACATGAAAATGAAAAAAATGTCCGAAGTTAAAACCGCGAGAATAAGCCGTGTTTCAGGAACGCGCGAAATTTAGACACCGCGAAACAAAATAATCAGTAATGGCATCTCAATAAATTTTAGTCGACACGCGTCGCTTCCGACCGGAAATGCTTTCAATAAATACATGACACGATTGGACTAAGTCGGAGATGTGAACTGACAAGGTGGAAAAAAAGCCCAGCCACCCTTATAGTTTCGTTTGTATTTCTTAGGCATTCTTCTTCTGTCTTGTTCTTTTGTATTGGGTTTGTATTAAAAATTATCTTGAAATCAGTGAATGAATTCGCCGTGTATTCATGTACGATATGACAATGATTCAACAACAATGGCGCTTTAAAGAATATGAAGTGGGTCACAGCTATCGTTATCTTAGTTTCCATGGAAAGTAAAACAATGACATGTTGTTTTTTATTTATTATTGGAAGTTATCTAGTTGACAGCATCATCGTCATCATCATCAGCATCATCATCAACAACAACAACAACAACATCGTCCTCGTATTTACCATCATCATCATCATCATCATCATAGTCATCGTCGTCTTCATTGTCTTTTTTCTTCTTCTTCTATTTCTTCTTTTTTTATTGTTGTTAATTGCTTCCGTTTATTAGTCAAATATTTTTTGTCCATGCATCATACGCTCCTTAACGAGATTGAGTTACAGGCATGTATTCTAGCTCGAGGAGCCTGGATATGAATATATTTGCCTCACTACCTAGAACGAAACAAAACATTGTAATAAACCTTTTTTTTTTTTTTTTTAAATAACATATGATTACATATAAGTGTAATTAAAATATGCTTTTTTAATGCAGTTTTCCGATAACCCCGTCACGAGGTGTATATAGCATGCTCCTGAGATACGTTTTTTAAATGTTATTTTAATATTAAATGCTGCAGTGAACTGTACTGAATTGGGTGGGCGTTGTATGAATGAACGTGTACCTGGTAGTTCAAAAGCTGGTTTAACTCCTCCACGTCATTCTATAAATAGCGGTCGCGTCACAAACACAGACCACGGCTGTCCGGCTATCGCAGTGGTTGGTACACGCGCTTTTCACCAAGGCTGCCCGGGTTCGTTCCCCACTCGGCGCAAGTGAGTTTGGTTGGTGGTCATCATACCGGACAGGTGGGGTTTCCTTCGGGTACTCCGGCTTCCCCCACAGAACAAGACCACACCAAAATAAAAAATATTTCAGTAAAAGATAAATAGCTAGAAATTGCAGCTATGATTCAAAATTCGCCCCAACTTTCGATGAGTCTAAAAATAAATTAGGCAGGGGTGCTGGGACACACCCCGGGTCCTCACATAATGCAGCTTCGGCGCAGAAGGACCTCATAAACTTCGAAAATACATACAACACAGACCTCTATCATAAGACTGTTCGCTAGCAGATGTTTTCTTGTTCTCAACATCCGTGGCGGTAACTAGGCGAACATCAGAATTATTGCTGACAACTCGTATACGCCGAGTTCCCTTATTTCTAAATAGTCTGTACCATACAGTCGAACACTTCAATACATGCATGTACGCTGAGGCGATGTTGTACTTAGGCTACACACCACCAATCATTGAAGCAATGCTTAAAAGCGGCAAACGTTGTGCTTATTTATTCGATACGTTCCTGTTTCCTTTGTATTTTTTATGTTTCTCAATAAATATCTCAGTAAACATAAAAACATTATAAAATCGTAAAAACGCCATTTAAATTCAAATATTCAAACATGTGTTTTACTTCTAACAAAATGCACGATTTTCCTTTGCGTAGCGTATGTTAGGATCTGATTTTTATCAGATTGAAGAGATGTGTCTCAAATGGAATAAGTCATCCGTAATGAAAGCATGATACGTTCGCGGATTCATCATGAGGATATGTTAGTTAGCAATAAACTCACAAAAATAAACATTTCTTGGCGTCTATGTCTGGTACCCAATTTATGTTCGAAATCATCGAAATAGTGACAAGCAGTATTATTTGAGGCGTGTCGTGGGACAATCGGGCTTAATTCATGTGCGCAAAGGCTAATCCCGGACTGCACTTTCCGCTTTTATGGTATTGTCTGTTTCAAGGAAGTCTCTTCTAAACATAATTCCACTGTAGGCGGACTGCATAGGCTAATCCAGGACGACACTTTACGCACATGCATTAAGCCCGATTTTCCCTCGACGCGCCTCATTTCTATTTTGAATTTCTTTTAAAGCAATGTATAACACGAACCATGGTATAATTTTAACTCTCAGTGCTTTGTGGTATCATACTTTTTACAAATCATGTTTTTCACACATCTGTGAAGAATAGGATTTCATTTGTCACATTTTAAGTGTGAAGAATTAGATTGGACAAAAACGACGAATGTGATGTGTGAATAAGATCTCAATTTTCACACCTGTCAAAAATGAGATCCTATATTTCACATATGTGACAAATATTATTTGTGGAACATAAGGTCATACAGTGCATTATAATTAATGCAATACTTCTTAGGAAATTCTATGAAACAATAAATACATAGTGTTAGGCCAAAACTTTCAATAAAAGTTTATTATTGATGTCGGTTTTTATTTTATACTTAACAATGACTGACGATTAATTTTTATTTTCTGACTTCGAGTGCATTTCTCACTGATTACATGTAGACCGCACAATTCAGCCGTGCAGTTCCAGACTTAAAGTATGCATGTAAATACATTAGAGGCGTGTCTTGGGAAAACTGGGCTTAATGCACGTGCGTAAAGTGTCCCGGACGGCACTTTCCGCCTACAGTGGATTGATGTGTATTAGAGACTTCCTTGAAACAAAAGCGGAAAGTGTCGTCCCGGATTAGCCTATAGGGATTGCGCATGCTAATCCGGGATCAGGGATTTTTGCTGTTTTGTTTTGGATTTGTTGGGCGGCCGAACCTTTCATGAAGTTCTAAAAAAATTAATGGTCTTATGAACCTGTCCGCCGTTTCAGGGCGGTCTAGTCGTCGTGGACACCCCGGGGATCGGCGAAAACGAGTTCCTCGAGGCGGAGCTCATCAACTTCATCGGCAGCCACCACATTCGGGGCTTCCTGTACATCATCAAGACCGACAACGCCGGCGGCGTGCAGGAGGACAGGGTACGCGTAGTGGTACTTTAAAGGACTTATTCACACGGTCTTGTATTTTCTAAGTGTCAGAAATGTCTTAAAATAACTTATTCACACGTTGTTGTCTTTTCAAGTGTCGTACAATGTCTTAAAAGGACTTAATCACGGATGTACCTATTTAAAACAAAGTGAATATGTGACAAACATTTTTGAAATAATAATAATAGGGCCTACACTGTATTCGCGCATTACTGGCTGTTTTATTCGCTCTGGATTTATGTTGAAGTTTTTTTATTTGGAAAACATGTAGAACAAGATCTTACGAAAGAAAGATTTCCTATATTATGTTCACCTTATTGGTTTTAGTGTAGTCATATCTAATCTATAGAAGTTATTGTTACACGCTGGATGCTCGTACGCAGTACAGTACATGACTAGTTGAAAATTCCCCTTATCGTTGAAAGGATCGCACATCAGTTACCGAGTACAAAAATCATTGTTGATGTTAATAAAACGATGACGACGATCGTTATGATGATGATGATATTGATGATGATGAGATGATGATGAGATGATGATGATGAGATGATGATGACCACCACCACCACCACCGCCACCGCCGCCGCCGCCACCACCACCACCACCACCACCACCACCACCACCACGATTTGATGACAGTAAAAACTCTCATCAGCCATATAATTTTTGTGTTATTGTCATTTACCACAGTTGCTGAACCTGCTCAAAATTGTGATAGAGCAGCAGAGGTCACGGACGGCCCCCACGGCCCGCCAGAGCACATTTGACCCCAAATCTGCGCTGTTCGTGTGCAATCGCGTCGACCTCGTACCGAAAGACGAGCTAGATAAAGTAAAGAAGAATGCTATAGGTAGGTCGACAAAATAGTCCACCACCAGAATATTTGTCTAAAGCTATGAATATTGTTCGCAAGACAAAAACATAATTTTCGGAGAAAACAGTCTTAATAAAAGTCAAAGAATGTTTAACATGAATAAATCAAAACGGGTAAACCAACTTCCTTCTTTACGTGTGCAGCTATCTGGACACATCATTGCATCTGCTGTGTATTTCATGCTAGTCCTAGATTTAGTTCACTTTGAACTAGATAACTCTTCTTCCGTATTGATAAACCGAAACGACAATACTGCGGAACTTTTGAACAGACTGAACAATCATATAAACATAAAGTCTGCAAATACTCAATTTTAACGTATGACCCCACTGCAAAATCATATAGAATCATATATGCATGTATAATAACTAAAAAATAAACTGAATACCATTCATACTTTTGCTTAAGCAATTTTCGGAGTATTTCCCATGTCAAACATACACATGTTTGCTACCAACATTTAGCTTTCATGATTATTCTATTTAGCGGCGTTATTACTGGCATTTTTCTCCCATTTCTTATTTCCGGAATGAAGCGGTTTAAAGGTAAAGCAAAGACATTTTAAGTAATCAACACGAAGAGTTGCAGCTTCAAACGTAACCGTCAGGTTTCGTTGTTTAGTTAGTACATACGTATCGCATATATTGTGCATATATATTTCGCAGACAAGCTGTCGGCGTGCTGGCCGAATTTCGACGAGTCCCAGGTGGTGTTCTTCTCGACGGAGAAGGCGAGGCGAGACATCGAGGCGGACCGGGACTACATCAACGACAACTACAAGCAACTCCTGGACGTTCTGAAGAACCTCTTCATCTCGGCGCTCGAAAAACGCGTCAGGGCTTCTTACAAGTGAGTAGCGTAATGTCGTAGTATATATGGTGTCCGCCATACGACCGGGAGGTCCCGGGTTCGATCCTCACTCAGGGAGTGATCGCAAGATGTTTCCAAGACACCAAGTACTGGTTCTTCCCAGGAAACGGTCTCGAGAGTGTCTCTATAAGCCTAAGGTTTTCGATGCAATCGAGCTTAAATAAATATATTTAAACTAAATTACGTGTGTAGCTCTTCTAAGTGTCGCAGAAAGTCGATAGCACTAAGTATTCCTGCAAGACAGATGCACTTTAAGTAGTTCGTTAGGTATTCAACGTCAGTAGCACTTTGAGTAGTTCGTTATAGGAAAGTCAGTAGCACGTTGAGTAGTTCGTTAGGTATTCAAAGTCAGTAGCACTTTAAGTATTTCGTTTGGTATTCAAAGTCAGTAGCACTTTGAGTAGTTCGTTCTAGGTATTCAAAGTCAGTAGCACTTTCAGTGGCTCTTTACGTATGCCTGTAAAACAGTCCTAGCACTACAAGTCAATAGCTCTCTTAGAGGTCGCGGTGGCATTGTGGATATGGTGTCCGCCTAGCGATCGGGGGGTCCCGGGTTCGATCCCCACTCTGGGAACGTTCTCAATATATCCAACAAAGACTACTGGTTCTACCCAGAAAACGGACTCGAGAGTGTCTCAATAAACCTTCGGCTTTCGATGCAATCGAGCTAAAATAAATAGGTTTAAACTAACTAATAGCTCTCATTCTGACAAGTCGATAATTCCGGTTGCGTGATAAGTATTTTAAACGGTCCTTGGCACTTTGCGCATGCTTATAATACAATAGCATCACAAGTTAGTAGCACTTCAAGTGTTCTTAAAGGTCAATACCACTTACAGTATTCCTGCTTGTCAGTTGCACTGACAAGTACCATAGTGGACAAGTAGCATTATGATTATTAATTTTAGAACTGAGATTTCACAATGTTGCATGCACTCGTACAGTGGTATGTAGTAGAATTGTTTTCTTGTATTGTTCGTTAGCTTAACGATTATTTCATAATTTATTATATGCACAATATATCGTCCCTTAAAAGCCAGAAACGTCCTCAGCGTTGTGGCAAATAAGACTGATAGCCCCTCCTGGCTTTCAAGGAACATGATGTATTTAAGTTGTTTATATAAGTAACAAAAAGATGGACACATTTACCCCTCGCCAAGATGTACCTATCGGTAACCTTGATTTTACAGATGGGTAGAGACGGTGCTGAAGCGGACGGACCACTATCTGAGGACGATTGTGAAACGGCTGGACATGACCGACATGGATCTCAAAGAGAAGTCCGAGGTGACGCTAAAGAAGCTTCAGAATCTTGAAAAGAAATCGCAAAGGGTTCTCCTGGAACTGAACGGCAAAGTGGACGCCAAGACCAGAGAACTGAACGAGGTGATGAAGAGTCTGTTGAAAACTGCGAAGTGCAAGGAGTTCTTAACTTCCGGTTGGTCGACACGTGAATTGCCGGATGTGGACTGGGGCCTTGGCAACTGGCAGTGGATCAGGACGCGAATTCAAGAGGCGTTCTTTGACAAGTTGATGACGTACGTCGAGGACTGGGAGCGAGAAGAAGAGATCGTGGACGGGATGGAGTGTGATATCGCGTGTCAGGTAAAAGTGCACCTGGACATCCTCCAAGATGAACTCAATGTCATCGAAAGAGAAATCCGCGGTGATTCGTCATCAAATTCCTCGGACGGCGGACTATCGGCTTTAACAAAGGCCAGACGAGAAAGTTTGGCAAAACTGTCGCCGATAAAACTAAAGTACATGTTAACAGAGCCTAAACTGCCAATTAAGCTGGCGGGTCGCGTAACCAGACCTTTCAAAGCTGTGCTAGAACCTATCAGAAATAAAATGAAAGTCAGTGAATACACCAGCAACCCCGTTAAAGTGGCTGCACAGTACGCACAGATGATGTATAGTCAACTAAGCCAAACACAGGACGGTCTAGATACGCCGCTCATGGTGATAGCCAACTATTTAATGGAAAGACCGCGCGACTATTTGGACGCTATTGAAAGGCGGATTCCGGACATGATTCTATCAAACCAGCTTCATCTTAGATACATTGAGGACCGAATAGAGTCCGAAAGGCACCACCAAGCGGGATACATCGAGACAATGACAGGCATAGAACAACTTCGTAAATCTTTAAGGAAATACGGCGAAGGTTATATCTTTGTAGAAGACTTCTGCAGAGGCGAACTTCAGATCCAGAGATATCAATCAGATGAAGGAAAAGTGGCGTTTAACGCAAGCGAGTTCATGCGGTCAAGTTCCGGCGACATGGACGTGTCGCAGCGGCGGGATATCCGGGGCATCTGGACGGTGACCTACAACGGTGTCCTGGTGCGCAACGGCATGGAGCGGCCCGTGGGGATCCGGGTGTACCTACCTTCTTCCGGTATGGAGTGCACCATCAACGAGGTGGCCAGACTCAGGTGAGAAACTTCTAAGTTATAATATACATACATTTTAAAGATCCGCCTCACATACATTGATGACACATGGTGAATACAACATACATGTACATGTCTCCTGTCTGTAATTTATTTGTTGTTAGTTTTCAGCCAGCCTTCAAATACATGTAGACTGTTACCAACAATGTAACGGCATTTATATTAAGTCTGTCATCGCATAATTCGTCGGTGATGCCAACATGCTTGAAATAATTGTTCCGTACATGTTCACCAGGTGTTTGACCTGGAAAGACACGGGGCTAGCGGAGTTTCTCGGCATCCACAACGCTGACGCCATCTGTCCGGCGTTCGTGTATGACGGGGACCTGCGCTCGCTCCGGAAGACGTTCGCCTCCACGTTCCTCAACAGGCGAGAGCTCATACCGGAAGTGCTGCTGAGTATCGCGAGCGGCCTGGAGTACCTGCACAACAAGGGGATGGTGCACATGGAGCTCACGCAGGACACCGTCACGGTAGTTGCTTCTGTTTTGATACATCGTCAATACATTAAACAATGAAAATATATCTATTTCACTTTATTGAATTTCACGTAAACGAAATATATGTTTATTCCAAACAATTAAAAGTCAGAGAAAAACCTGTATTGATTTATTCACAAATTTATTTCGCATCGTCGACAAAAAGTTTGTATATTAAAAGGCTTACTGTGCATATAGCTGTTGTTATTAATGGGTATTTTCGTGTTGCCAGGTGAATGAAGATGGTCAAGTCCGGCTCACGGGCGCCTGTCTACCTCGCAAAGCTGTGTTGCCAACCTACCGAGAATCCATCAACTCAGGAGACTTCGTCTATTTGGCACCGGAAGTGCTCCGGGGTGACGTCTACGAACCGACAGCCGACATGTATTCTTTCGGACTTATTATCATTGAATTGACTAATTACGACATGCCGCAAGTGTTTGCGAAAGAACGGGAGATGACACTTTACGACTTCACGGAAATAGTTCAACCGGAAGTGATGTTAGATTTAGAGCAAACAGTCAAGATTTACACAGTAAAAACGCGCGCATTGATAGAAAACTGTCTGCAAGTAGACAAAAATGATCGACCACTCATGCGAGAGGTAGTTGAATTTACTGAACACATTAAGAACGAAGAAGAAGCTCTGGATAAATTCCCTTCGAGGAGAACGAGGGCGCACGTCAGGAGGTCTTCGATGGCTACTAAATTGTGAAAAAAAACTCAGAAAATATTCATTATTAATTTTTTTTAAAGTCTTCCTTGAAAACAATCATCTTATTGATCGTTATTACACAAGAATAACTTGTTTGTTATCTAGTATAATCTACGGCTACATAGATCACGCAGGATGAACTAATTACTTATTTGAATATTATGGCATTTCACGGGTTAGCTCGTCGTTACAGTAGTTTGAGATACATACAATAGTTCATGTATCTATTAATTTTATGCAAACACATCCATTAATAACGTGTACAAGCAAGTTTGTATATTATTTCACAATCAAAACGTAATAAAATAATGCTCAGTGTAATAAGTAACTGCAGCACTTATGGTAAGTTTCAATCTTGGCGGTTTCATAGTTCTCCTCACACCCCAGGCGATTCCACGTATCTCCATAACAAGAAACACGATACTGCCATATATAAAACCAGATATCTGCATTCCAAGCGAATAGTGTGCATTAGTATTTGTTTTATATTTGTGAAAATTTGGTATATAAACATAAATGTAAGAGTCATCTAGAAATATTAACAAGATCTTGTAGAATTACTATTGTTATATGTAGGGGAAGATCTAGGATCAAAAACGGTACAGGGTGCTGCTAAACAGGAGCAGGGTGGAAAGGCGGACCTGCCTGTTGACATTTTCTAATAATTTGCTAAATTCATGGGTTTATGAGTCTAATGCATCTAAGGTTTATAAGCATAGCCTATTCAGTTGTCGTTGAATATTTGCAAAACTATTACTGTGTTGACCAGCTCAGAGGGGCAGAAGGCGGGAACCAAAAAGGAGCAGGGTGCAGCACCCTGCTATTTTGCTCTAGAAATTTCCCTTGTTATATACCGGGTATTTTATTTAAACTACTTGCATTGCACAAGGCCTTTTCTACGCAACAGTTCATAGTTTGAAGAATACAGGTAGATGTACTCGTAATTTCTATGAATTGCACCTGAGATGTTCGAAAGATTGGTGAAACTGCATGCAATTTGCATTTAAATGTAATTGCTGTATCATGTTCACGTGCAAAGTTGTATTTATCACGCTCAGGCTGTGTTATTTATTCAATGTGTTATTAACCTGTCACTATACATTGTTCATTAAATGCAATAAAATTTACATCAGATGTGAATAATAAATTGTTTTTCGTTCTTTCCACCGCATAGGCAAGAAAATACTCAAGGTACAATTTTACAGATAAGCAATACCCAAATGATAAACTAAATGCATGTGTGTTTTTCATACAAACAAAATGCAAATTGTACAGCTCTGAAACCCTGATTTTTTTTAAAAGTACTGTTGTAAAAATAATGCCTCGCAAAGAAGGCAACAATTGAAATGGATCGGTTTCATACATATTATGTATCAAGGTTACGCGCGGCTATTCCGAAAGGGTATATATCCGTGTTGTATTACTTTTAAAGGTTCTATACACTAGTGTTTTTTTTTATATTACAGACTAATGCACCTATCAATATTTCCCCCCAGGAGGTGGAGCGGCGGTCAATCCCAGGGGACTTTGACTAATTGTATTTTGGGGTATCTAATTCCCCACCCTAGAGCCAAGCATTTTTGTCTAAATCCCCTCAATGGGGGATGCTTAATAGGTGTATCAAATGGCCCGGGGGCCAATATAACCGGGATCTATTCCCGCCTGCGGGAATTGCTTTCAGTCTAAAGTCCCGTATATGCCCGCCGCTCCCCCTCCCCTGGGGGAAAATATTGAGAGGTGCATAATTCCAATTTCGCCCACTGCAGACTCGTCAGTATTTGCTGTGTGAACCTTGTTTTATCAGTCTGCATGCATGTTTGAGGCCAAAAAAGGTATGTTTCCGGTGGCCCGACCGACCCTAATTTTTTTCATGCCGATCCTATTTTTTTCCCAAGAATTCTACCATGACTCGTTTATTTGTATACCATGTGACCCGACTAATTACGCATTTACATATTAATTATAGGAATTTCAGGAAATAATTCCCAATTTAATATATATATTCAGCTTTTGAAGTATGATGTTGCTTTGTGCAATACGTGAATGGGATACCGAGTACACGGAGGCCACCCATTGTGATCGTAATGGTTAGAAACCAGTAAATGAAATCCCCATGCGGTCCCATTGGTAAATAGTAAAATCTCCTGGCGTTGTTCGCCACTTTCCGTTGTTTCAGATGTTGGGAGTCTGGTCTCTTTAGAAAGATGCTTCTCTTTACTTTTAAAATTTAAAATGAAAAAAAAAGTATTGTTTCTTCTAGGAAAATGCATCTCATTTTATTGTAGGGACCCTTAAGAAACACAAAATGCGTTCGCGATTTTGACAAAAGCACTACGTGATGTCTATATATAGACTGCTGAACATTCACAATTCAAGTTATTCGGTGTCACGACGTATCAAAATGCGCAGAAGGATTTCATAAAATAACCATTTAAACATTGTGTCCTTTATATGAAATTCTTTTTTTACAAATGAAAAAACCCCCCAACTATTTAATATACGGCCTACTTTCGGGAGGACCACTCGGGGATTCCCCACTATTTACTAGTATCTAACATAATGGTGGTAGTTACCAAAATCACGTGCGCCAGGTTAGGCAGTCCATATCAGTTAGCCTGGGTGAGATGCGTGTGTATAACATGCACGTGCTAATCGATCAACCATTTCTTAAGTATAACATAAGGGTAGATTATACTATACTAACCAACTTCGGCACGCATACTGCGAAATTGTGTTATTTTACAGTAAATCACAAGCGTGTTGATATTTTGATACTAGTCACGTTGATTTCTCTTAATTTTATAACTGTTATTAATTTTATTTTATGTTTTTTTTTCATATTCAGGGGTCCGTGTTATT
The DNA here is from genome assembly GCA_027627225.1 of Congeria kusceri. Lineage (NCBI taxonomy): Eukaryota > Metazoa > Mollusca > Bivalvia > Myida > Dreissenidae > Congeria > Congeria kusceri. Next base: position 52,172,729 of record CM051035.1, on the reverse strand, counting down.
GAGACACATTATCGCTAAAATATATCATATCAAAATGGATCATGCAACTATTCCGAGTTACGTAACTGTTTAGGCAGAATGATATTGAACGATTGTGATAATTGTGTCGTTTTAATGTGAATTCATGCTTATTTTGTCCATTCGTCTTCATGCTGCTGTTGTAAAATGAACGCAAATGTTAAATTACTAACTAGATTTAAGGGGATCTGTCGATAGTTTCTTTCGAACACTACATGACGACGACGGACTATGAACTGGTGCCTCAATGGGATACGAAACCAAAATAACCCAGAATGCAAGCCCATATTGGCCCCATACACATGTTCCTGCCACCATTAGGGCTGTAACGGACCCAGCGAGCAAGTCCAAATTAATACCATGCTGGCAAGCCCATGTGCATGATGTGGGTCGGTGCTTTAATAGGAAACATTATAATTATAAGACACAGTCGGTGGATTTTGAACTCAGAAACAAAAAACATTCAAAAATAAGACACAAAAAGCACACGAAAAATCATTTAAACTGAATGTAAATTCATATTAATAGGAGTTTACGTCGATGTTGCGTGTGTTTGTCGAAACATCCCGTTGTCTGTTCCGTCATCCAACAGTTACTTGTTTACCTGAAGTCTGAAACAGCAATATCGTCCAAGGGCACAATCATATCATCGGTACCTCGGCATTGAACCCGTCCAGTTACAACATTTCGTCTTACATATTCCGAGCATGTTATAGACGGACAACGGACGAGAAACGTATATATGTAGACGTTTTGAAGATGATAGAGGGGAGACTACTAAATACAACTAAAAAAATAAATAATTGCGAGCTACGGACCTTTGTAACATGCTCTATGACATTTGCACACTTTTATGAAAAAAAAACAACAACACCTATTTAACGATTTTACTAATTATTTGAAGATTATATATTCCGAGCATGTTATAAACCGGCAATAGAAATGTATATTTAGATGATTTAAATTCAATTAATGGAGATTACTCAAGAAGACTGTAAAGAAACTACTTGCAAGTAACGAGCCTTCGTAAGATGACGATGATCGCTGATTGAACTAGCCGAACATCATGTCGGTAAAATATTACAAAGTACAATTTTAAAGGATTTTAATAATTGAAGATTATATGGGTACATATTCCGAGCATTCCGGTTGTAGACGGGCAATATGTATGTACATTTCGATTTTTTTGAAGACGATAGAAGGGAGCCTATTCAATAAAACTGCAAAGATAGTTACGAGCCTCGTAACGATGCATGGTCACTGATTCAACTGCCTTATCCGTAGGCTCTGTGAATGACCTGACATACAATCTGCCTAATGATCCCTACGGGCTCACGCCAATACAGCAGAACTCGGACAAATAACAGTGCCTGTATAAAATCACTTATTAAATAACATTATTTATTATATACCTTAACTATAAATAGTAACACATTTTTACAGGCAAAAAATCAATAACCTTTAGCTATCGTGTCAATACAGGTAGTTCCGGTTATTTGCACGAGTGCAAAATAACTCGCCAAAATTCACGTGAGCGTAATTACGCATTCTCTCTTTTTTTTATAATTAATATTTTAATTTAATTTACGTGCATACAATATTAATAATTCGGCACATTTAAAACGTGCTTATATTAATTTCTGAAAAACGTCTAACGGCGTAGATATAGACTATCTATCGAGAAAACAAAACGTATATTTTGGAAGTAACTTGTTACGACGTCATATATTAATGACGTGAGCGCGCGCTTTTCCGCGGCCTTTATGGTGTTGAAAAATAGAGTCAAACAAATTGTGTTTATGTTTTCAAAGATAATAGCGGTGGTATATAATAAACAACTTATTAAACGGCAAAGCCGTGCCGGAAGTGGTTATTGGCACTCCAAACCTGTATTAGCACTCTTCTGCTTCTTCTGCATAGTGTGCTGGACTTCTCTGGAGCATCGTCGCACATTTGTGAGTATGTCCATGCGAAAGGGGAAAGCGCGGTGAAAAGAAAACGGTTAAAATCAGGATAAAAACACATTGCTTTTGATATGTCGTTGATGTAAACCAATAACAGCAGCGGTCCTAGCACGGTCCCCTGAGTAACTCCGGATGTTACCTGAGGTGAGTCTGAGGTCAATCCACCAAGTGCTACCTGCTGTCGTCTGTTGGCAAGGAAGCTGTTGATCCACCCCAGAGTCTTCCCATGATACCGTAGTGGTTGAGCTTTGCCGAAAGACATCGATGGGGCACCATGTCGAACGCCTTGGAAAAGTCCATTTGGATAGCGTCAATCTGTAGTTTGTTGTTTAGACCTGCTAATAGGTTCTGGACAGTGGTGATGAGGTATGTCTCGCGTGACCTTTTCGTCCGGAAGCCATGTTGCTGATGGGAGAGGAGGTTGTTGTCATATGTCTATGCACTATATGCTCAATTAACTTGCAGTAGATCGATGTCAGAGAAACTGGTCGGTAGTTGGCTGGATTACTCGTGTCTCCATTCTTAAATATAGGGGTGGCTAATACATTTTTCCAGTCATCAAGTACCTGGCTCTGGCCATGGGAGGCATGGACGATAAGGATGAGAGCTGGTGCTGTTCAGTGTGCCATCTCCTTGAGGAATCGGGACAATAACTGGTCCGGCCCGCTGCCTTGTGTGTGTTGAGGTACTCTGTGAGCTTCCTGGCCCCATTGACCTGTGACCTGTATCGTTAGCCGTTAGGGTGGTGCTGCTGTCTGGATTTCAGGGCCCATAGATGGCATGTAAGTCAGTATCCTCATGGGTGAAGACCGAGGAAAATTGGTTGATTAGTACTGGGTATTTCCGCTTTGGCGCTGGTTTCTGATTACCTGACCCCCTCTTTTTTCGGAGATGTAATCCCGGAGCTGTCACTCTTTATCTTAATGTAACCCAGCTGAAAAAAATCCCAAGCTGCAATGGGATTCGAACCCGGGACCTCCCGGTTCCTAGGCAAACGCTCTACCGCGTCGCTATAAAAGCTAGCTCATATAGCAAGGCAGTATAAGTGCCCCTTATACATCACCCTACTACATACTCTCCCTCCATGTATGAAATTCTTCCACGAATTCCCTTCTGCCTTGACATCTGTGGGATGTCGTACAGACCACAGTGGGTTATTTACGTTGGGCGCCAATGTAACCCAGCTGAAAAAATCCCAAGCTGCAATGGGAATCGAACCCGGGACCTCCCGGTTCCTAGGCAAACGCTCTACCGCGTCGCTATAAAAGCTAGCTCATATAGCAAGGCAGTATAAGCGCCCCTTATACATCACCCTACTACATTAACATATGAGTAGAGATTCTTGTTCTTCGTGCCTTCATCGCTGACCATGTTGCGCACGTACTCATTCATGGCGTTTCTGGTTTTCCTTCTGTGTGTGTCTGTTGGTATCCCAGTCAGACTGCTTCTCGCTTATACTCTGTCTTCTTTCGTCTTGCTAGGTGTTCAATGAGACGTTTCCTCTATTTTGACAATATCTGGTAGAAGTTAGTTTCGATGGAACACATTTCTCAATGATTGTAGAATATTTGGTCTTAAAAATGGACCACACGGTATTGATAGGTGTGGATGTGTTGTGTTCTTCGGTGAAAGTTGACAAAAAGCTAATTATATATCTGCCGTCATGGCAGATATATTGGCCATTTTCCAAAAAAGGACGCGGCGTTGGACCGCTGTCTGTCGTTTGGGTATGATGTCTGTGTCAGTGCCATGGTCACTTATGCCTGGGATAGGGCAGCATCTGTCAACCAGAGTCGGGCGATTGGTACGGAAGATGTACAGTGTGTTCTCATTGCGTGTTGGAAAATGTTCGATGCCAATTTCATTGAATGTGCCAATGAAGGCTTGGTTGATAGGGATATGATACTGGTTGCTCTTGATGTTATCTTTTGACCAGTCAATGTCTGGGAGGTTAGCATTTCCACCCAGCCAGATGATGTTGTCCTTTAAATGGGTGTGCCGGTTCTTCATTTCTTTGCATAATTTTATTTATTTTCATGTAGAATTGCATTTGTACGTGTCACTGTTTCTGAATCAAAATCTATTTTTAATATCTGCATAGTCGTAAGTAATTCACGGAGTGAGTTTATGTTTAGTATGTGCAATTAGTCACAACTCGAAGCGAAAGGCTGAGGGATAAAAATGGCATCATGAGCAATGTTCTAAAACAAGAGAATACAGTTTATACTCATTTTGTGTAGAAATTAAACTGTAAAATACGGAGCTAGTTATTATTTTATTTGTCACATGAACAGAGATTTACTAGTTACACAATTAATTTGGTGCATTGTAGCCGGAATATGAATGTTGATCGATTACCTCCCTTGGATTAAAGTTTGCCATTGCTTAATTGTGCGTCAACGGCTTTCGTTTTGCAATGATAATCATTTCATAACTATTCTAATTACCACTATTGACGGTAAGTGTCTTTCATAATTTTCCAGTTATTCAAAAGTGTGCCGCTTATTAATAAGACTAGTATTTTGGAGATACATGCATTGGTCCATAACCGTCCTCGAAATCGTCCGCAAATGTGCACCCAACCCCTTCTAGTTCTAAATTGGGCGCATCCCTTGAGCCCTCACCCACCCCGAAATCGTCGGCATTGGTTGATCCCTCTCCCACAAAATTGTTGGCATCGGTTCAGTATTATAGGCTTCATTGCCTGACTGCCAAATCCTCCACAATCGGCAGCTAGCCAATTCTCTTCTCATTCATTTTTTTTTCATTTAAGAAAAAACACGACGTTAATTTCCTAATAGGTAAAGAAATAACGACTCACTGCAATTTTGTGTATAAGTAGGGAATAACGGATAAAAAATATAACATACCAGTATATTAAAATTGTGATGCTTACCAGCACTGAAATATAGGATGGTTTAATTCCCCATCAGAATCGCTTTCAGTCTAAAGTCCCACCTTTCCCCCCTGGGGGAAAATATTGATAGGTGCATTACAGTATAATGATGAATGGATATATAAATTTATAACAAAGAATTAAAATACTTGTTTGTACTTTTCTAACGACAAATTTGTCCTGTTCTTCTATGTCACAAAAAATTGAAACATCATTGAAAAATAAAAACATTGTCCGCTTAAATAACAAGGCCATGTTGGAAATTTATACTGTATCTCTGGAAAAGTGAAGGTTGGCTGTATGGTGGTATTTCTATAAGGCACTCATGCTTATTAATGCATAAATTCAAACTTTATGATTTCTAGAAGTTATGTCTATCTGCAAAGTATATAAAATTTGTTTTCAATTCTTGTTAAACTAATTATAAAAATACAACAACAAAAAAATCTAATTTCAAGCAATTGCATTTTTTGTACCCAATAAACAGGGCTTCCATAAAATTATCCTAAAATGTATTTGTAGTTATCTCCTTGCAAACATTTCATCATTTTATTTTAGTGTTGTTGATGACGGAAGGTCAGCAGACGAAACTATTAATTACACATTTTGGTCAATATTTTCTTTTCAACAGACTAGGAATAATTCTTTCCCAACAGCGGGAAGCAGGTGTCAGGTGTATGTATAACATGCTGATTATAAGCAAATGTTTGCAACAATTACGAACATCTTGATACAACTTTGCTAATTTTTCAACGAAAATGCGATTTGGGGTCAGGAAACCCCTTATGTCATTGACTGTAGTTGGCGCAAAGGAGTCTTGTTATCAATTTTTGTTTACCGCGGTACAAGAGAACCCGCGACACAACCGGAAACCACTATAAATAATAGCTAACCTCTAGTTTGCATCGTTACACAAAGAACTTATCAACGAATGAAGGGATATCACCCTTGATAGTGAACAAAATTCTGACTGGTCATTGTAAGCATACATGCCATAATTTTTTGGATTATTTCCTGGACACTGCCCACGAATTTCTGGGATTTTTAATGATTTTCCGGGACATGTACGTCCATTGATTATTTTCCAGATAAGCGTTCTTTTTTAGTGGGAACAGGGGTATGTGTTCATGTATTTATTCCAATCCAAGGCAAAGTACTTTTTTTCATGATTTTTTTTGTTTTTGTTTTAAGTACTCGTAGCAATAAAAATATTCATTAAAATGCTAAATATCGCAAAGTTATTGCACTGCGAAACAAGTAAAGATTTCAAACTTCTTTCACTACCAAGTGTTGTTGCCAGTTGACACGTCTATATTTAGCAAAGCACATGGTCGGTACAAGCATGCTTTCCATGCGTGTAACGTTATGTCATTGTTGCTGGCAGATATTTCGTGTTCTTTTCTAGTAAAACACCGGTTTTGCATGGCTTAACCAAAAAATTTACGACTATCAGACTATTTGACCCGAAATTTCAAGGAAAGTAATTTAAAACAATGCCTTATTTAGGTAGTAAACTAATGGTGAATATTGTGAACAATGGAAACCATTGAGTAAATTGCTTTTACTAATGGTCGGGATTATAATTACTCTTTCGTTATCAACTGATGCATGTATACACTTACTAAATGCTTGTATAAATGTGTATTACGCCAATTGGTCGATCGTTCACAGCATTGGCAAACTGAAATAACTCTGTGTTTTAATTGGCTAATATGGATTTTTTTCTGTGGGAATGAAGCTCTGTCTTCAGGGTGGAGCTACTCGGTGACTGATAGCAGCTTAAGAATGCAGTCGATTAGACGCTCTCAGAAGACATGTGGCGTGCATATAAATGTCTTTATCGGTGTACTTCTTGGCTTAATTTTTACTAATGGATTAAAATGAAAATAAATATACATTTCACAACAACAAAAGTTTATTCTCATTCCATGAACAAATATAACGCAAACAACAACAACAAAGTTACCCTTACAGGTAGGCAATAAAATGTCACGAAAGAGAACGTAGCGCTAGTCGTCGTTCCTTTTTTGGCAAACAAATCGACCACCGAATTCACATTTATTATTCTCCCTTTGTGAATGTTTATCAGTCCTAGGCCCTATAACCGATGTGTTTTCATCGTCGACCTGGGAAACGTTTACAACCATCTTATTGTTTTCACTCGCCTCGCCAGTAACTGTTGAAACAGGCATGGTCAGCAGTATCCAGCAGAATGCGTCTTTAGGCCCAATTGGGGTACAACTTTCTGTTTATATTAATGTATTAATTTCCAATATTGGAAAGACAGAAGCGCTTCTTGACGATGTTGCAGACGGAGATATCTGTTTGCCCTAAGGCGGAATGGATCAACACCTACTGTTTGCAATGTTGATTGCCTTGTTATACAAAGTATCTCATGTATTTCATGTCGTTCAGTCATTTCGTTCAAACTCGACGTGTCGAGCTGCAATTCTCGCTTGCTGGACGGCTTCAGTGTAGTTGCATGCTTTATTCTGAAACATTTGTGAGAGTTGATATATCTTAGACAGCACATGCTCAATCGTAACGAGACCATTGATCCAGCCAAGCTGAGTGGTTGCCACTTTGTATGGGCCATTTAGTTTCGTCGTCACCGAAATTCAGTCTGAGATCCTCTATGTCCTCAACAGCAGATGTATATGAACACTTTAACGTATTGAAAGCATCAGTCCTGGCCGTCTTGTGTAACAAAGCGATTGTAGTTTTTTTTTCCATTTGAGATTTGCTTTTCTTGCCAATCGCATGGGTTTCTTGCTTGCTGCTTCCCGTAAGTTTTCTAGAAAGGTTTGTAATTCACCTGTGGTCGACTAATCTGCTGATAATCCAATGAAGTCTTCTCTGACATACTAGGTGGTATTATCGAAACGATGCCAATTTACGTATATATACATTTTCCCGCAGACAAGACCAAAAGGGAAGTTAATCTGATATTGTAAATTAAAATGCACCCTTGTATTCCTGATGAATTGATTTGTTCAGAATGGTAACTCATTGTACACAGGTCGATGTAATAATGTTCTTTAAATACCCTTGTATTTCTGTAAAATCGGGTATTCGTGTATCTTTTTTATAAAGTGTAGTCAAAACAATAACCTTAATCCCCTGGGCAATGATTTTTTATGCATTTTTGGCATTTATTTTACTTTTGTTTTCGACGATTTACGAAAATAATTTTACGCACGTGCGTAAGTGCATAAGCCCAGCTACGTGCCTGCTGTTAATTGCTCGTTTATGAGACCTTGCCTAATACGTTATGCATTGCCTTAGGGACAAATAAGGGGATTAGTGATTTGTCAAAAGTTTAACTAATATATGCATGCACAGTTTTTATGATTTCTGGGTCAAATAAACATATTCTGGGACTGCGGGATGGGCTCTGCATTTCCGGGACAATCCCTGACAATCCGGGACATATGGCATGTATGTTGTAAGCAAGCTGTCCCAGATATGTGATACGTTAGTATCTTAAATCTGTGAACAAGCTCCTTTAATGCATTCAGTATAATACAATTATGTTTTATCCAGGGCAATGATACAATGATAGCAGCAATTGTGTCTGATGCAGCTGTGGTATTGATTATATCAGGCCATCTAAAAAGGCCCTGTCACACTGTGGCAAATTTAAGCTACGAGTTCTGGCAAGTTTTAACTCGCCACAACTCGCCTGGTGTTGTGTAGATCTTGTACACATGTCGTTCTTTGTCGCAGTGATGTCTACTTATGTCTCCTTATGTCGACAGAACTCGCCAAGTAGCGGCGAGAATTTTAAACCGTTTAAAATTCTCGCCCCTTCTCGGCAACCTTTTAATCTCGTGCAGGTGTCGAAGGAATCTCGCGCACTCTTAAACACATAGCGTAGACATGTCTTCCCTTGTTGTAGGGTGTTTCCGTATATTATTCTTCTACGACATAACACGAGTTTGCTGCGAGTTTGTAGACTCGTCTACGACATCTTCTCGTCCGTTTCTCTTAAAATGTCGTCATAAACTCGTGCTCATGTCTTCATAAGTCGGACAGACTTGCCACACTTTTCCATTCTCGAAGACAAGTCTTCGATTGTCGAACAGATATCGTACGCATATCTCGACTGAACTCGTGATAAAATGTGATTATTGTACTTCTGTCATGTCAATGCCATGTCAAGGTTGAAGAGAACTTGAACAAATGTCCTCTTGAAACAACTCTGCGACCAACTCGTCCACTTTACCGCGAGTTATAACTCGTCAGAGCTCGTACAGAAATCGAAGCTCAAATTCGCCACAGTCTGACAGGGCCTTAAGGCTGATGTCTGTGTATATTGTACTGTGGCAGACTGGCTGATGGTTCATGGTTTGTACATCAGTCGGTAGCATGCAAGTTTTGGAACAGTACACTGGGAACTTAAAAGATTGATGGTCTTATTGGTATTAGCAGCTAATTAGCTTGGTGAGACCACATACGGGTCTATTACACAATTTAGCTTAAACTGAAAGTTGTTGTCCAATGACTTTATTAACATAACAGGTAATGTTTTGTTTGAGATTAAATATTAGTCATAATTATTGTTTTCTGTATACACTATAATATGTGTGCACAATGTTCAGATATGGTTTCCAAGGTTTGTCAATATTTTTGGGGATGTTTACATTGAACTTGAGGTAAATTTTTCTTTAAAACACATTTTACAGGTTCATTAAAAGTTGGTTGACAGTCTAAATAGAATTACATTTATTTGATAATACATCATATACAAGCATACATTTTACAAATGCCATCATTTACCATCATTTGGCCATAAAGCAAGATACCACACATAACACTGATATAATCAAACATGAATCTGCTGACAACATTATAATATGTGACTGAGGCATGTCGTGGAAAAAACCGGGCTTAACGCACATGCGTAAAGTGTCATCCCAGATCAGCCTGTGCAGTCCACACAGGCTAATCCAGGACAGCAGTTTCCGCCTTCAGTGGATTTATGTCTAGTTGACACTTCCTTGAAACAGGAAATACCATAAAAGCAGAAAGTGTCGTCCCAGATCAGCCTGTGCAGACTGCATAGGCTGATCTGGGACGACACTTCATGCACTTGCATTAAGCCCAGTTTTTCCACGACACACCTCTTATGTAAATATACAATTGCAAACACCATACCAAGGATTACATTTCTATTGGCCTACGGGCAAGTTCTGCAAGTAAACTTGCCGGCACCAAAAACAGGTGGCGCAACTCCATTCGCTTTATGGTACCGGTACTTAAAAACACATGATCAATAAAACATATGAAGATTTGGGTCCTGAAAACATGGTACAGTATTGTGTTCAAAGCACTACATGAATATTTACAACACCATCAGTGTCCTGTTCATTAAAACTGCACCACAAATATAATGCCACTTTTTAAAATTCAGTCACCCGATACTTTTACAATGAATTCCCCAGAGAATTGTTATATATTTTGATCGTATGAATATTTCAAAGAACTCATTCATTTATTTCCATGTTTAGGCATACATGCTCTTCATCCCGAACTTTCAGGGATTGTTCCGCTTGCACTAGGTTTGTCCCGGTGTCCCGCTCAGATGCATTTTGTTCCGGTAAGTTACAAAAATCTATGTTAGTGTGCTTTATTGGGCCAACAATTAACTTCACATCGTGAATCTCTTCATTAGTCCCTATGACAACAATACCCTTCAGCCACGATTCAAAGAGGAGCAGTACTGGCGCAGTGCCTAAATCCGCCACTTGCCTAAATCCGCAACCCCATCCGAATAAGCGTTTTTTACAGGCGATTTCTATTTTGTTTATCTCAATCAATCAGATACTTTCCCTTAACAACGCTGACGGGTTTTCATCTTGATTTGTGCATAAATTAATATTTTATCCAATTATTTTGTACCTAACCCCTAAATGCAAACATGCTGCATGCTGGGAATCTATTTCATACTGCACATGCGCAATTTTGAGGCCGCGCAAGGTGTCCATGATAAAATTAAATTATTGTGTTTTTAATAGTATGTCCATGTGAGCATGTGCAGCATCAAAATAACCATTATTCATTATTTGTCCCACGTGCACGCAGGGCCTCAGTTTCAGAGCTATTTTTAGAAACACATGTGAATATTTGAATAAATTTAAACATTGTTTTAACAACAGACAACGAGCTGCTTAATATGGAAGATTAAATAAGAACAATAGTCAAATGTTGAATAAGCATGTCACGGTTCCTGATCTACGATTTTCACTGTGTTTATTTTAAACACTAGAAAATGAACCTTAAATAAACAAAAGTGGGAGTTTTGTCAATAGAAGTTAATAGAAGTTGCTTTGAAAACAGAATTCATGAAAGAATATTATTTTCGAGCAATTTGAAAATTTTAAAGAGGGGTGGCGGATTTAGGCACTCCCACGCTTATTTTTTACACTGTTTAGGCCTTCAATCTCACTTAATATTTTTCATTTGCCAAGTATTTGAAATTTAACCAAAACAGGCCAGTAAATGTACATTATACCTAACTTGATTTATGTGATTTTTTATGTCAATCAGTAAACAACTTTTAAAAATATTGTAGAAATGCCCCCCAAATGTGGTGGATTTAGGCACTGCGCCAGTAATTATTTTCTTGTTTGGTTTGGATTTTTGCGCATACAATGTTACTCTGTCATTGACACCTTTCATTCTGCGAAAAACATGCACCTGGCCCGCTCAAGATCATAGTGTAACAGTTTGACGTCATCAGTTATTTATTACGCGTGCCACCAATGGCAATTTCTTTTCACGGCTGTCGCTCTACTTAGCAGCCGAGTTACAGCTATGGGTCTTGAAAAACATGCTACACACCGTCCCCCAATGAGAGCGTTTACAGTAACAGTCATAAATCAATACTAAGGCGTAAAAAAAAAATGTTTGTTTCAGGTTTATACATGCCCCAAAAAATTAGGGTAGGTAGGTCGGGATTTATTCATTTTTATTTAATTTTTTATTTGGTAAATGGTCAACTTGAAGATTCTTAAACTGAATAAATATTCAAAACATATCAGTTATATCCTTAAACATTGTTTATAAGTGAATACTATTTAAAAAAAACACCTATTTATCCAAAAACACATTTAATTCTTGCAAAAGGTAAATAAAACAAAAATCAATCTGACAAACCCAATAAAATATTCTAGGGTCGGGGAATTTTTTTAGGCAGATTGGGTAACCTGAAACAAACATATTTTTTGTTTACTCCTAAGCTGTCTGAATTACAATAATATTATCGATACAGCACAACTGCTTGTCATGGTAAAGGAAAAGTTTTTGGTGACCAAATACCAAGTAACAATATGTACTGCGATTCAGTCAAGGTACAAATACCAAATTTTGTTGTTTTGCGCAACTAAAGTTTGATACAGAAGTAAAGAGTTCACAGTTCTTTGCGCTACAAAATTTTTATATAGCAGTCAATACACCCACGCTTTCCATGCAGATGCCGTGACGTTGTACATGTCGGCATATTTTCCCGCGCTTTTTTCTAGCAGTACACAGAGTTTACATGCAATGGATGTGCATCTTAACTGTACATAGAACTTGTGTTTACATCGTGTGAACAGTAAAATTCGGATAGGCGTTTCGGATTTCGATTTTATTATCACATTTTCATATGAGATGTTATAATTACTATATAGTTCAAAATATTTATGTATGGATGTTGCACTTTATGAACAAGAATGAAAAACTTTGTTGTGAGAAATAGGCTTGTGTAAACATAGGTGTCCCGCTCAAATGTCAAAGGTCCCGCCGATTTTTTTCAATGTCCCGTTTTGGCCTGAAAAAATTATGGCATGTATGCTTTAGGACTCAGATTGCATGTTAAATGTGATTTATATGTAATAGTTAGCTGAACTTATTTGTCTATTTAAAAAAAAACTTAAAACTTAAAGACTTACGTTAGACCATATGCATTGTCCTACACTAACTTAATCTGAAGTTTTTGTACGATTAGAAAATCTTGCTCCACTTTATTTGTCATCCCTCTATACAAAGTTGTGTCTATGATTTATATAAATTTGTCATTTGTCCTAAACCATCTGATTAAAGTTTGAACACTACGATGTTGTCATTGTCCCACAGCCCCACAATCAACGAATTAGTGTTAGTGTAGCAGACTGACATCGGATGTTCTACTCCATCCTTCTGTGTAGCCAGTGTAGCCAGCCTGCTGTTGCCCTCCTCATTCACCTGTATGATAGTGTTAGACTCCCATCCACAGACCAGCACCTGTCCTGATACTGTTACGTGTACTCCCATAGGATCCCTCAGTTGACGGTCACTGAAGGTGGAGAGTATGTACCCGTCACTGGACAGGGTGAGGAGCATGTTTCGTTCCTTATTGGCAACATAAATCCTATCGCAACTGGGGCTCACTGCACACTTATACACTGCAAGAAATAGATCATGAGAGTGATGCAACACACTTATACACTGCAAGAAATAGATCATGAGCATGATGCAACACACTTCTACACTGCAAGAAATAGATCATGAACAGAATGCAACACACTTATACACTGCAAGAAATAGATCATGAGCATGATGCAACACACTTATACACTGGAAAAAATAGATCGTGAGCAATATGATGCAAAATCATGTAAATTTTATGAAAAAAAAATCAATTGCTGGTAAATCAGAAAATGATGTGTCAACGCGTTTAATAATTTGCATTTAATGTATAAAGTGGACAATTGCTCATTACCTGTTCTAAGACCAGATGTATCCTCGTACACCTTTTTTAACAGTTTGCCAGTCAGAGTGTACTGGTAAAGGGCAGTGCCAGAAGTGACATACAGCTTTGCCTGGTGATGGGCAATGCCAATGCAGTTATGTGGCAACTGAAGCTTCCTTCCTTTTACCAGCTGGTCATTGTTGACAGAGATATGCTGGACCTCATGCTTATCGCCATCTATTATGTGTTCATTCAAAGCAACTGCGAACATATTAGGAGCAGTCTGACACATCGACTGTAAGAAGGTAGACATGTCACATTGGCTAACAGCCTTGAATGTCTTGTCTAACAGCATCACTCTCTTGTTAAAATTGTCAGCAACAAGGATCTGACCATTTGGAAGTTCACAGATGTCTGTTATATTACAGTTTTTGTCGGCAGGAATTGTGCCCACAATGTACTCTGTCTTCTTCTTAATGGTGATAACGTCATCTGGGTTCCCATGCACAATCTTTCCCAGACCCGATAGATTTGACAGTAACTGCTCAATGTCTGTGTAAGGCTGGAATGTTATTGAAATTTCAACCTTAATGGAGTTCTCCTTCAGATATGTCTTAGACTCCTGTATTTTGTCCAGACATTTCTTGCCAGCAACAAATGCAAGTTCCTCCTTGTTCTTATCACTAAGGTCCTGTACTGCTTCACTGAGATGTTTCAGTTCATCCTTAAGCCTGGTGCACATATCAACATCAGCTTTGAGAGAAGCATTCAGTCTGGTCTTCAGATCATCTAGTTCTTTCAGAGTGGTTTTCTCAAGCTCATCCAGAGCATCATTAAGTGTTTGCCTGACTTCTCTTATGTCTTCTAGACAGTCATTGCATGAATCTTCAAATGACCGAACATTCCTTTCTGTGTCGTTTTGCATTTCATTTAATTTATCTAAAATAGTTTTGATGCTCAATAAATGTTTATGAAAGTTTCCTATAGAGTGACCTTTTACAGCATCAGCAAGCATTTTGACCCTTCTGCAATGCCTGAAATAAAAAATGACAATTTTACTAATTTTAACATAATAATAACATTTGATTGTCTTTAAACATTAATGCCGAAATAATAATCCCATTTTGTATTTTGTTTAGGTTCCTACACACTTAACCTGATATATGTGTGAACCTGGGCTGTTTCGCCTTGATTAATGAAGCTTGTAGATAACGAAATGTGGACCAATATGATGTTGTACTAAAACAGTATAGGTGTGCAATGTCAAATGTGGAGCAGTATATCCACAATTAGCACAGTGGGAGATCACTCTTCCAGGAAATAATGCAACAAACTCCTGGCACCGGTTACTTCCCATATCAGTTAACAGAAACCACTGTCGTCACAAGTGACATCCTTCCATTACGTTTTTGTAACTTTTACTTATTGAATGCAACTTAGTGCACTTTACTACATAATTGTACTTTCTATATTTCCAGTTATAATGCAACAAACTCCTGGCACCAGTTACTTCCCATATCAGTTAACACACAGAAACCACTGTCGTCACAAGTGACATCCTTCCATTACGTTTTTGTAACTTTTACTTATTTAATGCAACTTAGTGCAATTTCCTACATAATTGTACTTTCTATATTTCCAGTTATAATGCAACAAACTCCTGGCACCAATTACTTCCCATATCAGTTAACACAAACCACTGTCGTCACAAGTGACATCCTTCCATTACGTTTTTGTAACTTTTACTTATTGAATGCAACTTAGTGGAATTTACTACATAAATTTCTAGTTATAATGCAACAAACTCCTGGCACCGGTTACTTCCCATATCAGTTAACACAAACCACTGTCAGCAAGCTGCCCCCCCCCCCATGAGTGTGCTGCCCCCCCCCCCCCCCCCATGAGTGTGACAAAGTAAGAGTCTGTTTGCACCATGCTTCAGACTTTGATGCCTATCGTCAATATGATTTATTATTAGGGATGGCAACAAATATTTGATTATTTGATTAATGAAAACTATTTGAATATTGTTTAGGTACTCAAATACTTAACTGTTTATTAATTTATTAAGGCGACATATAGGGATTACTCTTGGCGGCGGTGGTGGCGTTGTTTGCGGCGGCTGCAGCCCCTTCAGTTTGCGCAGACAATAACATGAGAAGTGTTTGTGCAATAATTAGAAGTATTTATGGAACTGAAAGGACGTTTTAGTTGGCATAAAAGGAAGGTTAAGTTCCATTTTTGGCATAATTGCTGTTATGGTACTCGAGTTGTGCTCCGTCCGGTGACACATCCGACTCGCGGAGTTCTAGTTTTAATAGGCATGTTAATTACAGTATTTGTCTATGTTGGCCACCAAATATAGAGTTTACATGTCACATTGGCTACTCTTGTTAGGCGTAAAACAACATGTGTTTGTTTCAGGTAACCCGACCTACCCTAAAAAAATGCCCCGACCCTAGAACATTTTATTGGGTTTGTCAGATTGAATTTTGTTTTATTTACCTTTTTCAATAATTAAATGTGTTTTCAATAAATAAGTGTTTTGTTTTTAAAGTATCCACTTATGAACAATGTTTAAGGATATTACTGATATGTTTTGAATATTTATTCAGTTTTAGAATCTAAGTTGACCATCTACCAAAAAAAAAAAAAAAATCCCGACCTACCTACCCTAATTTTTTTGGACATGTTACCTGAAACAAACATTTTTTTTTATGCCTTTGTACAAAGGTTAGGTATCCAAATCAAGCTATCAACGTAAAGTTATGTAGATGACAGTTTGTTATGACGTACTATGGGGGTCGTAAATGTAAGACCCTGTATGATACAGCATCATACTTGTATGTTCGGTATGATACATGGTCGTACAGGTATGTTTCTGGGACATACATAAACGTTCAGTATGATACAGGGTCGTACACGTCTGTTCCAGCATCATACATGTCTGTTGGGTATCATACAGGGTCGTACGCGTATGATACAGCATCATACTTGTATGTTCGGTATGATACAGGGTCGTACACGTATGTTCCAACATCATACATGTATGTTGGGTATCATACAGGGTCGTACACGTCTGTTCCAGCATCATACATGTCTGTTCAGTATGATACAGGGTCGTACATAGTATGATACAGGGTCGTACACGTCTGTTCCAGCATCATACATGTCTGTTCAGTATGATACAGGGTCGTACAAAGTATGATACAGGGTCGTACACGTCTGTACCTGCATCATACATGTCTGTTCAGTATGATACAGGGTCGTACATAGTATCATACAGGGTCGTACACGTCTGTTCCAGCATCATACATGTATGTTCGGTATGATACAGTGTCGTACATAGTATCATACAGGGTCGTACACGTCTGTGTCTGCATCATACATGTCTGTTCGGTATGATACAGGGTCGTACATAGTATGATACAGGGTCGTACACGTCTGTTCCAGCATCATACATGTATGTTGAGTATCATACAGGGTCGTACACGTCTGTTCCAGCATCATACATGTATGTTCGGTATGATACAGGGTCGTACTTAGTATGATACAGGGTCGTACACGTCTGTTCCAGCACCATACATGTCTGTTCAGTATGATACAGGGTCGTACATAGTATCATACAGGGTCGTACATGTCTGTTCCAGCATCATACATGTATGTTCGGTATGATACAGGGTCGTACATAGTATCATACAGGTTCGTACGCGTTTGTTCCAGCATCATACATGTATGGTCGGTATGATACAGGGTCGTACACATTAGTTCCAGGTTCAGACATTCGAGTTTGATTGACAGGTTCAGTATGATACAGGGTCGTACAAAATACCATAATGCACTGATAATTTTGACCAATCGTTGACATGTTTACATAAACTTCAAATTTATGGCGTAAGAGTAAGACCAATGGAACACACTTTTATATTGATTAATATTGTGGTGATTCGATCATATTTTGAAACTATATTATGAACTTAGATGGTTTCTTGCATGGAGCCCAAGGCATCCTCTCGTCAGTGTTGCGAACGCTCAGAACAGACAATGGTTTAGCTGTTATCTTCAATGCCGAGATTCGCATTGAATCACTGTCAAGAAATGTCATCAGGATGATGACCCACTATCCGGCCTGCGACACACTGATGCCAGCAATTCGCGAGGCAATTGACATAGTTCAGGAAATGAAAAGGTAATGTCTGCTTTTAAAAGCCTTTAAACAAGATCTATATGCTTTTTACATATAGGGGCCTATGCTATGATTGACAGATCATCATATCATGACATATGCGCCATAACGGTTTGTCCACACATGTCATCGGGTGTACACACAATGAATGGTGTTGCTGACACAATGTGCAAATTTGTTTTTGCAGCCATTTTCCACTAGGCCCTAAATTCTCGCAGGTACAACATTTGCTTTACACACTGATTAACCTAGAGTGTCGGCAAATATTACACGCCTTTGAAGTCTGTGTGCATATGAAGGGAGTAAGTGAAGTTTATTGGTAGAAAAGTATAATATTTCTTGTGTACAGCATTTTCTGTGCACATATTTAGGAGTATGAAGCATATTTACTATTTAGTAATTTAACAGTTTTTTAGCAGTGACTCGTTCAACTGCTTTACATACTTTTAACCTTTAGGAAGTTTGTCGCCCAAAATGCATGTATATGCTATATATTCTATCATGAATTGCTTTTTTTTATAGACAAAGAACAAAATTATCGTTGTTAATCCATCCATAAACAACACAAAAAAGTCCCGATTCAGAGCGGAGCATAATATCAAGTTAATCCATTTACAGTTGCAAAAATATGTATCAAATTAGAATCAAAATAATTTTCACATTATCATTGTTTATCGGCCAATAAACGACTGTTTGACGTGCTGATGTGTGACTATTAAACAACTCGGGCTAACGCCTTCGTGGTTTAATTCCTACGCATCAGAAGTCCAAATCGTTTTTTATTGGTCAATAAACAATGATAAATCAAAAATTATTTTTTAAATGTTCGGCTGTCATCAATGTTCTCTTTATACAATATGTAGGCAACATTTCTTGTGAATTTTACTCGTCCAACAGAACTGGATTGCCATGAAACTTGGTTTCATTGTTCTGGGTGATGTGTAGTTGTGCATAAAAATTGTGTTTTATGTTCTCCCCATTCATTACTAAGTTAATGGGCCCTTTGATTTTTTTACTTTATTAAATATATAACGAATATGTATTGGGAACACAACTCCTGCTATAGTTTACTTTTGACACATGTATTAGGAATCTTTTTCTTTTCCATCATAAATATGTTTTAATAGAAAATGAAAGAAGTTCACCTGAATTGGTTAAGTGCTGGAACTGGTGAAAGTATTCATGTTAAATTTGTGTGCATTTAAGAGACTATGAAGGTGAAACAGAGGATGTGCGCCCCCCTACAGTAAGAGGTGGCAGAGGAAGACCTCATTACCAGATTTCTGAATCTCAGCTAGAACTTCTTCTAGAGCTGAAATTCACAAACAAGGACATAGCTGAAATGCTGCATGTCAGTGAAAGTGTCATAAAAAGAAGTTTAAGGTATGATTTGTTTATCCCTACCTGTATTTGTGTTATTATTTTCCATTTTCGAAAAACGTTTCAAGATAATGCTCTAGGTAAACTGTTGATTACGTATCTTTTAAGAGTCAGATTTCAATGGTAGGTAATTTTTCTGCATTTATCCAAAATATCTTTTGTTTAGGGTAATGTTGTCTTCCGTAAAGGTTATTGTTTTTGGCCATTTTGATATCAGATTGATTTTGGGTATAATAATTAAAGGGAGGAGAGTTGATTTTATGATGGGGTGGGGTTAAATCCTAAAAGTCCTTACAATGTGTGTTGAATACCCTAACCGATCTATAACTAACTTTGACAATAAAGACTTTTCTGTAGACATACAATTTAAATTGTTAAATACCAAATTCAGTGACATTGACAAGTAAGGATTTATTTAAATTCTGTCTCTCAGACAGAAATTCTAATTCCCTAATGTCATGAATTGGGTGCTTTATTTGACCGATTTTAACCATTCTTTTTGCAAATCTGATAGTTTTACCATCAAACCTTGTCTCCAACTAAAATTGTTAAACCTCTTCATAAAAATTGCCATGATTTCAGAAATCAGCTCTACAACCATAAAACCAACTGATACGTTAACCTAAAATGACTTATCCAGAAAATGTTGATATTGAAATGATTATTTAATGTTGCATCTATATTCTAAAATCACAGCTGTGACAATTTGTTATAACATTGTTTAGTACACATGTCTATGATGGCACATGTTCATATTTGGTTTGAACTTGTCATACCTTATCTCACAGATTCCAATGCTGAAAAATCTTATTTTTTGTCAAATTACACAAGCCAGAAATGTAATAATCATTTCAGGGAGTTTGGTTTAAGTCGTCGTACCCACTACTCAACAATGTCTGAGGATGAGCTTGATGGACATGTCAGATGCATTACAGACGGAAACCCACATTTAGGTACTGACTTGGTTTTCATAAGAGTTTTTAAGTTCAAAAAAAAGTGACATAGCAGTGTTGGAATTCACTTCAGATTTTATTATTGATCATTACTTTTAACTAAAAGTTTGATGATTGACTTATGGTCGACTAAGCTGGCTAGATTTTTAGCTCAAGTCTTTGAATAATAGATGAGCTTTCCTACTACCCCCTGTTTCACAAAGATTTTCTGGTTAAAGTGTATTAAAAATCTTGTAACTTAGAAAGTACATAAGTTATTCACTTCATACTTGGAATATACCTTTGTCATTCAATCCAGCATCAGGTGCAACATTTCCTATAACTTTGTTTTGTTTTTCGACAGAGTCATGTCCTTTTATTACATAGATTTTCTGGTTAAAGTTTATATTCAAAAGTCTTATTACTTGAAAACTACATTAGTTATTTACTTGAAACTTGGAATGCACCTTTGTCATCAACTCCAACATCAAGTGCAACATTCCCCATAACTCTGTTTTGTATTTTGACAGAGTTATTCCCCTTTTTGACATCTTTTTAAAGTTTATATTCTAAAGTCTTATAACTTCAAAACTACGCAAGTTATTCACTTAAAACTTGGAATATACCTTAGCCATCGATTCCAGCATCAGGTGCAACATTCCCCATTACTCTGTTTTGTATTTTGGCCTAGTTATGGACCTTTTGCAAATTACCAATTGCAGTTGTTACTGCCTGTGTAACCATTTTAGTTCAGACATTCATAAATAAAACGTTTCTTGCCTATACTTGCCTATATTTTAAATTTAAAAACATCAGGACAAAGAAAAGCTCAAGGCCAGCTAAGAGCAATGGGCCACGTACTTCAGAGGGAAAGAGTTGCAGAGTCGCTGGTTAGAGTTGATGCTGCTGCTGTTGCTATACGTTGGTGTCGGACCATACACCGAAGAACCTACCAGGTGCCCGGGCCAAATGCACTTTGGCATATTGACGGGAATTATAAACTCATACGGTACTTTATTTTGGAGCTTTTCAATGTTAGGCTTTTCTTAGAGCCCGCTTAGAGCCCGCTTGCCACGGTTGCAGTAAGGTGTATGTTTGTAAACATGTCAGTCTGTCTGTGCCTGCATCAGAGTTGCTTGTCCAGATTGTAACTTAGCCATGGATGGATGGATCCCTATCAAACTTGCCACAAATTTTCACTACCTTGAGATGACATATGTCATATACAAGACTCATTCAGAAAGCATTTTATTGAAAATGAAGTTCAGTTTAATTTGATCACTATTCTGAGGGCTGGTGGGCCAAACAGGGGTATCTTCTACAGAGCCCTTGCCACCTATCTTTTGGACTGTCAGATTACTGACAAAATTTTAATTTCCTTTGGGCGCCTGTTATGTTACCAAGTATTCCCCCACACAGGCCACTAAGCCAGGGATCAGCCCCTGCAGGCGGACTCGAGTCGCTTGCTGGACCTGGTTCTGTTTAAAAATCAATAATTTACATATATTTATATATATATATATGTAATCGTGACCATAGGGCGAAGTGTATCAAAAACCAGTACTTTGGCGAAATTTTCTAACTTCTTTAAAATAACTATGTCTCAAATAAAAGTGCACTTTTAACACAATTTAAACTTGTACATTTGCAGGAAAATAAATGTTTCTTTCTAATTTTGACTCTTCATTGGTGAAAATTTGAATTGATCCTTTACGCCTTAATTCTATTCGACTTAATGCCAAAACACCCATATATAGAAATTTTACTTCACGTCGTTTCGATACTTGCGAGAAAGGGACTTAATGCGGAAAAACACGTTCTTCCGGTTTGCTTTCTTAATTAGACTGCGATACATAAGTTTGCATTCAATGAATAAACCGTTATGAAAATATGTATGGAAAAACTATATAATATAATTTTAATATGTACATATTTTTCTCAACAATCTAATTATATTTACTTCTTTTTCACGCGTGTATTTGATGAAGTGTATTTATAGAGTGCTAAAAATAGAAAATGTACATTTGATATATCTATAGACTTGGGGGACCTCGAATATTAAAATACCAAATGTTATTATCTTTAAATAATGTTTATTGACTTGTGTTGGCTTGTTCTACCATTTAACAATTGCAACCGAACAATTCATTTGGAATATTTTAACCACGCGACCGCGAGCGTTCTACATGAGTTCGCCGAATAGACATTCCTTTCGGGTGCTCTGATTATCTTTTTAAAAGTATTATGTTGGGTTGCAGGACACGCATCGTCTGTGAACAAATAACGTTTAATTGAAAGTAATAAATGATTCATTTTCCGTAGTATGGATAGCATAATAGTGTCTGTATAGCTAACGGTATTGTGTGTACGATTTCTGTCATTTCCAGCATTGAGTTGTTTTCTGTAGTTTTTACCTCAAGTTTGATTCTGTATTGTTGAGCGTGTCATATGTCCAGCATTATGTCGAAGTGTAGCGCTTACAGCTTGTAGAAAATACGAGTCAGTGATATTGTTACACCCCAACAGGTGCAGGTGTCTGCTGTTTGTCTGAACAATCATTTTTTGAAGCGCAATCATTTTTTGAAGCACATCCTGCTCCGATTACATCTTTTGGTACTATATTACTTTAGATATATAAATAATTGCAAGTATAATAATTCTGTTAATGTATGAAGTTTTTGGTGACATGTGACGCTACACAAGCAGTATTAAATTGAAATAACTCCATGACGAATCCCGATGAATTGTTCTCAAATATATGCACTTAAAATGTATCAACTGACTAGCTTTTTCAAATTTTCTACGTTATTTTCCTTTCTTTATTCATGTATTCAGTAAACATGTAAATAGATATGATGGACCGCATTTTCCGACTGCATATATGTCAAAGGTGGGTAAAATGATACCTATTTTGTCCATAAAGTCAAACATTGAAAATTGAGATCGGTGTTTTCATTGGGGCATGAAAGAAAACTATCCGGTTTAAGTGCTTTGCATTTTAATCGCATTTAGATGTCATCTATTCTTATACAGTCTGATTTTTCTTCAACCATTAGTTTCATAATATCAGGTTCGTTTCTGAAACTGGGTTAATGTATCTTAAAGGTGTTATTTTAAAAGCAGGTAAAATATCTATTGGTCAGTGTTTGGGCAAATGTTTTTGTTGTTTATTTAATTCACCATTGTTGTTTGTAAAAATAGTATTTATTTGGTTGTTTATCCTACAGCAACGGGTACATTCAGTTTTGACTTGGGACAATAAGAACCGCACATGCGCCCATGTGCATATACAGTACATGTGGTATGTTTTTTTTACTGTGCAGTAAACAAATATGTTAGTTTTAGTTCTCTCTTAATATGCAATCTGGACACAACTTTTTCTCAACAGTTAATATAATTTTATTAAAAGAGGTACTTACTTACGTAATATAAAAAGACATGGTAAACTCCACACGAGCTTATGCCATGGCGGTTCTTTTGTCGTGCGTGCGTCTGTGCGAGAGTAAACTTTTCCTTAAAATGACATCTCTTCTGAGACCGGTTTGCCAATTTTGATGAAACTTCACAGAAATGTTCCTTGGGAAGTCATCTACCAAAGTTGCCCAAAGGGTTCCGCTCCGTTGATAAACATGGAAGCCAGGGACTATTTTTCTTTATATGACTATATTGAAAACTTTGCAAATTTTCTTGACAGAAACCACTGGTTGGGTTTCCAAATAATTTCACAGAAATGTTCCTTGGGTGGTTCTCTACCGAAGTTGCTCAAAAGTTTCCACTCTGTTGAAAAACATGGCCGCCAGGAGTTTGGGCCATTTTCCTTAACCTTAAAAAAGTTGTTTGTTTCCACTAACCCGACCGACCATGTATTTATGCCCCCGACCATAATTATATTTTTTTGCCGTTTTGACATTTTTCTTTTAAATATTCGCTTTTTTTTCAAATTATATTGAACGTTTCTTTATGAAGGCAGTAACTTGACTGGGATCCAACCTCTGGATATTTTATTTTAATGTTCTATTACAACCGCGGAACCAATCCAGGCAGCAACGCCAATAGTATTGGTGTTGTTTAACCGTTTGAATACAATAGTTGTCGCCCTTTGTTCCATCTTTGCCATGGTCTGCTTTAGTAAATAAATCACATTTTGCAAGTTCGTCGGAGCTTTCCTCCTAAATACTGACAGTAATTGTACCTTTAGGTACACATTTAACAATAATAAGTATCTATGCCTTAAGAAAGTTTGAATGTGTGCAGGGCCCATTTCGCAAGCTCCATAGTGAAAACTTAAGTAAATTTCTTAAAGTTCCTAAAGTCTGTGGCTAGTTCATTTAAATTTTATTTTGTGTTGTGACTAGGAACCAGTTGTATATGCATTATAGAGCATATTTGTTCAAATACAACTATGTAGCTACAGTCGAAATGTGATGATGCGAATCGCAATACAGCCAAACAACGTTATTTGGAAGTCGTCAGGACGGATAAAAATAGTTCGAAATAATGATTATTCAAATAATACATTTCTAGATTCTTTTAATATAAATCACTGTTCTAAAATTGCAAATATGTATACTAGTGATGTTTTTTTATTTCTTATTGCACCAGTCATTGTGACTTTTATACAAGGCACAAGTTATTTTATTTTGAATCTGTTGCAAGCATATGCGAACAGATGACATAAAAAGCGTAAATCCTACTTAAATACGAACACCTAATAAATAGTTGAACTCCGGGTTTGCTATTCAAGCTTGTTGCTGCAATAGTTTGACAAGCTATAATTATACAAAGATACTTACAGTTCCATTTAATCGATTATTCACCCAATAAAGGTGTGAAAATCAAGCAGAGACAAATGCTGATAATAACAATAAAGGTGTGAAAATTGATTTCGATCTTCATTATTCATCCTTCGAATTAACAGTTGATTTAATGCACTAAAACAGGTGTTGGGACCCGAATAATGGGTTCGAAATAGCGATAAATTTATAGATTATTCCAAATAGCAAGATTCGAATAAAACATCAAATTTCTAATTAAATTAGAGTTGCAGTGGTGTAATGCATATGGTGTCCACCTTGAAATTGGGAGGTCGCAAGTTCGATCCCGACTTGGGAAGCCTTCGAATGATCTTGCTCAAGAGACACCAAGTACTGGTTCTGCCCAGGAAAAGGACTTGAGGGTTTCTCTATAAGCCACAGGCTTTTTACACAATCTAGCTAAACATCGAGTAAAAGACAATATTAATAAAGAAAACTGACTGGAATAACATTAAACAAATAACCAAAGTTCAAATCATACTGGTTTACTCATTATAAAACATGTTTTTCAAATTGATTTCAAAAGATTCTCGAGACATTTTTCAGCTATTTATATTTTTCAGGTTGTTGTAAAATTTCTATGGCCTGTGGGCCATTTAGCCAATTGGTCGATTTAACTTCCAGAGTTCCGTTGTTTACAAAACATACATCCAATATGACAAGTAGTAAAAAGAGCTTTCCAAGTGCCTAATACTTCAGGGTTGTGGTTGTAAAGCCCACCTCTCAATAGTACATGGGTTGTGTTGTGTGGTAATTTGCCAGAAATGTGGACTTTAAAGGATGTAAATAAGGGTTGATACTGCTGACACAGCTGAAGTTCATGCTCAATCCTCGACATGTATTGTGTGGAAATTTGCTATAAATATGGACTTAAAAGGATGTAAATAAGGGTTGATACCGCTGACCCAACTGGAGTTACATATCTTGTATAACTGGTTTGTCCTGCCTACTTTAATTAAGTGTGTTTTAAAGGGACTATGTCAATAAAAAGGGCCCCAAAGGGGCAATTGCAGAACAAAATCTGGAAATTTAATATTAATATTAGCATTTAATAAAGGTTGAAATAATGTATATATAACGGAAAAAGAGTTTATGCATTCTGAGAGAAAAATCATTATATAATGTGGGATGTGTTTGTTTGGCCCTTTTATTGTTTACACCTTGACGTCATATTTGCGGGTTTCATATGCAATCATAATATGGCCATTCATTTTCACACATCAGAATAGCGCAGTTGGTTACAGCGGTCTACTGTAATTTGTTCTTACGACTCCGTCTTCGTGAGTTCGATACCCACTCAGGTTTTTTTTTCTTTATGTTTTCTTTATCAAAATTCTTATAAAGTAGTAAATTATTCATACGTTATATATTGTATACGCCTTTATATTGCTGATTTCTTTAACATAAAAACATTTAAATTGCTGAAAGGGATCACTTTTTTGTTGACATAGTCCCTTTAAGTATAAAATGACATGTTTATTATGTTGAAGCAGGATTTGGCTAGTTCAATCAAACCATGGTGGTTTAAAATGACACAAATGTTGGAAATGAATAATTTAGGCTTCTATATTACATTTTAAGATTGTAACCCTGTCATGATTAATCTTACAGACAGGTGATATCTTCCTGGTATGACTGGGGAATAAATGGGTGCCAAGGTGATACAACACATTAACCATTGTGTTAGATGAGAAAGTGTTGTAATTTTCATTGATTTCATTGATGAAATAGAATTTGTGAATTGCTTTGATATACTAATAGTTAAATAACATGGTTATGATTGAGGAAAAGCACACTGGTTTTGCAAAAACAAATGCCCTATGTTTAAGTCCTTCATTGTCTGCACAGCAGGGGGGGG
The DNA here is from genome assembly GCA_027627225.1 of Congeria kusceri. Taxonomy (NCBI): domain Eukaryota; kingdom Metazoa; phylum Mollusca; class Bivalvia; order Myida; family Dreissenidae; genus Congeria; species Congeria kusceri. The sequence goes on along the minus strand of CM051035.1, from coordinate 52,145,968 downwards.
GGGGGGTTTGGGGGGGGAACAAGTAATTTCCTCAAAGAACCCACAAGTCACAATAACAACAATTGCCGTGAGTATGTAATTCACCTCATGAATTGAATTAAAGACATTTAGCTCAGCTGGGAGTGCATTAGCCATGTAAAACTTAAGTTTATCCGCTTGTACGGTTGCACAGTGACCAAATTTGCATTGTTAAATGCCCCTTGAAAAGTTTCGGGGGAGCGCACAGTTGACGCAATTTCGAACATTTTACTCTCAAGTAGAGCTGAAACAAACAAAGTCTTATTTTCTGTCCTTTTTGCAAGCTAAACTGCACAATTACACTTTCAATGTCAATGTCTATAATTATGTCAGTACACAGTAGGTTCTTAAACTGATCAGACTTACTTTTAAAAGGTAGATGTAAAAATATATATATGTGACCTGAAATTTAGTAGAATTATGCCCCTTTTCGTAGTTAGAAATTCAGGTTAAAGTTTGCGTGCAACAACTCCATATTTCTATATCTACTACAGATATTCAACTGAAACTTCACGCATGTCTTCAGGGTCATTATGTAAGGTCATTGACCAAGGTCGTTAACTCTGATCTGCAATTTAGCAAAATTTTGCCTCATTTTGTACGTAAAACGTTCAGGTTAAGGTTTGCGTGCAACAGTACAAACATATCGAGTGCGCTGTCCTGTGACAGCTCTTGTTAATAATCAAGCTATTAACTATGCCCCACATCAAAGATGGCAGGGTATATTGGTTTGCTAATGTTGGTTGGTTGGCATTCATATTCGTTTCCGCTCACTTAGTCCAACAATTTTCATCTTATCTTCACCAAACTTCATGAACATGTTTGTGGGCATAATATCTAGGCCAAGTTTGATAATCAGCCAAACTTTATGAAAATGTTTGTAATAAAATATCTCAGTCAAGTTCTTTGCAAAGCGCAATAATCAGCTAAATCGCACTCGAGTTATGGTCCTTGAATTATTTGATATTGGCCCTTTTAGCCGTTTCCACTCTTTCACTCTCAAGTCCAACAATTGTCATCTGATCTTCATCAAACTTAGTGGAAATCTTTGTTGGCATAATACCATGGTGAAGTTGGATAATCAACCAAATCGTTCAAGTAACTGTAGAGTTATGGCCCTTTGATTATCTAGAATTAACTTTTTTAGCTGTTTCCAGTCTGATCTTAACCAAACTTGAATAAAATGTATGAGATTATAATATCTTAGACAAGTTTCATGATCATCTAAATTGCCACAGGAACTGCAGAGTAATGGCCCTTTATTTAACTAAAATTGACCGTTTTAGCAGTGTTCATCTTATCTTCACCAAAATTGATGTTTATGCCCCCTATTAAAGATGGCGCAGTATTGGTCTAATAACCAGCCAAATCGCTCCAGGTTTTGTGGAGTTATTGCCCTTGAATTATCTGAAATTGGTCTTTTTAGTCGTTTCCGCTCTCTATATCCAGCAATGTTCATCCAATATGCAGAAGTGCTAAGCATGCTAAGACAAGGAGTCATGTGCAAGAACTCTAGATCTCTAGGTCAAAGGTCAAGGTCACACTTAAAAGTCAAAGGTCAAATATAAGAATATAAGCCATAGACCTTGTCCGGTGTATAATTTTGTCCAGCAGGGTAGGAGGGTTAACCCTAACCCTTCGAATTACTTTTCAGAAGTGATAAGCATTCGGAGGCGGTATGTCACATGCAAGAACCAGATACCATGATCCAAGGTCAAGGTCACACTTAAAGGTCAAATATGGAATGAGTGAATGTTTCTTTTGTTGTGATTTTATATTTTCTGCACATAGTATACACATTATATACACACTTTTACAGTATCATCTTAAATTAATAAATAAATTAAGGTTTCTTTTAACATACATTTCGCTGCATTTATTTTTTGGTAACGTCATATACAATCGCCAAAGTTAAATGCATTTTATGTAAAACAAGAGTTGTCAGAGGACAACGCTCTATACTTTTCAAAGTATTTCAGTTGGTACGTATTTTGGGAGTGGAAGGGGTATAAATTTGTTGAAATACAAAACTGAGTTATGGTAATTATTTCATCAAATTAATGTTTCAAATGAAAACCTTTTGTAGTTGATAACTTATGTAGTTTTGCAGATATAAGAGTTTTGAATATAAACTTTAATCAGAAAATCTATGTGAACTGGGTTATGGGAAATGTTGCTTCTGATGCTGGAGTTGATGACACAATATATTCCAAGTTTCAAGTGAATAACTTATGTAGTTTTGCAGTTAAAAAACTTTTAAATATAAACAAAATTCAGACGTGTACACCGTCGCTATTAGGAAAGCTCACTTATTATTCGAACAGTCGAGCTAAAAATGATAAAATATGATACCTAAAATGCACAAATAACTGATAGTGTACTTGAATCTCACAAATCACTTGTATTGTGCTGTTCGAATAAAAACAAGGCCTATAAATTAATTTATTGTACAATATAAACCTTGCTATGGGTTCTTCTACCATTTGTTATCTTTTAAAAAATGGTAACATATTTTAACATGACGTAGCATCAAAAATAACCAACAGCCATCGTGCAGCCAACCACCAAATGACAGCTTAGATATGGTACTTTCATAACAACACTGTCCTGAATATGCCTGCTGGGGGGGTGGGGAGCAGGGTCTATTGTCAGCGTAAAGTCTGATAGACCCTGTCCGGATGATAATTTTGTCCAGCAAGGCGTTTCAAATAACTTGGCGGAAGTGTTAAGCATGGTGTAACGCTGTGTTGCACCAGATCCCATGGTTCAAGGTCAAGGTCACACATAAAGTTCAAAGGTCAAATTATATTGATGAGTGTGCAAAGCCAGTGATTTTAGGGCTTATTTGGGACCGAAATTTGGCCCCATTCTCCTGCTAAAAGAGTGTATATTTTTCCCCAATATTTACCTTTGAATTCCGCTCAGAATATAAGCTTTTTTTTAAATGGACCAACATTGGACAAAAACTAATTAAGATAGAGGAATTTTCATAAACAATCCCAGCAGTTTTTCACGAAATCAAGTTAGTGCATAATCTAAGTTATCATTTGTAGCAAACCAATTCATTAATGTTTTATAACAAAGTAGAATATAAACATGTAATAATGCTTTTCAAAAAACAAAAATTCCCTTTTTGGCGTAATATCCCCATCTAAAGGGCCCCAACAGCTTTCCCCCGAAGGTGAAAAAAAAAATATTGAAAGCATAATTTATGCATGCATATCTTGTTATTGTAGACTATATTCATATAAAAGACAAACAATTGCATGAAATGCAGATGGTTAGCATAAGCAGTAAATAAAATCTCACACATATAGAGAAACACTTTCTACTCTATACTTGAGACTAAAAAGACATACAAACATTACATTGCCACACAATTGACATACTTTATTGTTATTGCAATTGATAAAGCAGCCAAGTTATTTCACAAAAGAAGATAAACTATTAATGTAAATGATTAACACAAAATGTCACATATTAAGGGTTTTTCTGTCGATCACCAAAGTCACCAAATCGTGAAACGAGGCGAAAGTTTTTTTTCTATGTGGCGAATTTCATAACTCAAAGTCAGTGCAAAACACTCTGAATGCTCAAGACTGGAATGCTCGTAATCAATTGTACATCACTACCGATCACATTGTTTTATGTAATGATGGACTTTATAGACCTTCTTTGTTTCCACCTGCCACCCTTGCTTTAGTCTGTTATTTGGTTGTTGAATGTTCCATAGCCTTGTCGTTGCAGCCCAGGAGTCAAGTGTTAAGCCTTAAAACATCATGATGAAGATTCTTAGTTCTCGCGCTATTAAGGAAAAAATCATAATTTATTCATTTAAAACGTTGATTGTGAACTGAAACATAAACATGTTAAAATACATATACTTTACAAAACAAAGCTTATTATTATTGGATCACAGTGATTCAAAGATTCTAGTGTATCTTTCCGACTACTTGAACACGCTATCGGTTTAAAACAAATAAATATTGTTCATACTGTTTTGATGATGTCAATACTTTTATTTCTTTTTATTCCTTTGTTTTGGCATGCTTGAACATCACATTTTACAACTATCTGAAAGGCTTTTATGGGCCGCGTTTACACACCACGAAATGTCGTGATAGGTATTTGTTAATGTATTTCATATGTAAATGTTTTATTTATTTTACATACACTTTTGATTGCAATTTATTTTGAAAACGTGAATAACTTGTTAATATAAAATGTTTGATTTGTCTGCATTCCTGGTGGCTTTCGGTAAGTTTCTATGCGCTTTCGGTTAATCTAGTGACACACATCACTCTTTTCTTTGGTACGTGTGCTGATCCATCCATATTTTGTATTATTAGCTATTGGGGATGTAGTGACGTTGGAGTAGCATAGTGTAGAACAGGCTGGTGGTACATGCAACATGTGTGGTTTAATTTTTGGCTGCCTCATCACGGTCCACAAGTCTTCGTGGTATGCTTTAAAATTGATACGTACATACAAATAAACAATAGGTAAAAACCATCAGATACAAAATCAATAATAAGTTGTGGTATAGAATTTTTTTGACAGGATATATCGAAATTTCAATTGAAGAATACAACATCACTAATAAAACTTATTAATTTGTACTTGTATTTGCATAAATACATAAATACATAAATGATACAATGTACTAGCATAATGTGATACAGGCAATACAATAAATATTGTCTTATATGTGACTTTTTTGTCATCCCAAAACATCAAAGCAACTTTTCAATAATCAACACTTGATACTTTAAAGTTTTAAATTTGATAACATGCAATGTAAAGTTGTGGTGCATAATCATAATGTTGATTCAAATGTTTGTTGAGAATATATGTGTACTTATTCCATTCGCAAGTCATTGGGTACCCAGGTAGTGAAAATGGATCCGGGTACTCGTCAACGCTTATCTGACCCGCGGGTATCCGGGTACACTTTTAACTTAAATTGAGTTAATCCTTCACACAATAAATTCATGTAACAATAATCGTTGTAGTGGTCGGCATTTCCATAATTCTCAATATTGTACATAGTGCATTATAAAGTACAAATTAATGAGCTTTATTAGTGATGTTGTATTCTTCATATACATGTATCTTTTAATGCAACTTATAAAAAACACACACATTTCCTTTAAATTATAATGATCATCAATTTCCACCAAATATCTTTGTTTTAATCATCAAAGTAGTGTGGCGAATCATTATGAGCCTGTGGCTAATAGTTATGAAACTGTTGCAAATCAGCATTAAACAGTGGCGAATCGATATTAAACGGTGGCGAAGCTTTACTAATTCTTCACAGGGCATAGAAATAACTAGCCTGGTCAAATATTTTTTGAAATAAAACACAAGGGAAGTAATTGAAATTTCGATATATCCTGTCAAAAAAATCTATACCGCGACTTATTATTGATTTTGTTTCTGATGGTTTTTACCTATTGTTTATATGTATGTACGTATCAATTTTAAAGCATACCACGAAGACTTGTGGACCGTGATGAGGCAGCCAAAAATTAAACCACACATGTTGCATGTACCACCAGCCTGTTCTACATTATGCTACTCCAAGGTCAACTATATCCCCAATAGCTAATAATACAAAATATGGATGGATCAGCACACATACCAAAGAAAAGAATGATATGTGTCACTAGATTAACCGAAAGCGCATAGAAACTTACCGAAGCCACCAGGAATGCAGAAAAATCAAACATTTTATATTAACAAGTTATTTACGTTTTCAAAATAAATTGCAATCAAAAGTGTATGTAAAATAAATAAAACATTTACATATGAAATACATTAACAAATACCTATCACGACATTTCGTGGTGTGTAAACGCGGCCCATAAAAGCCTTTCAGATAGTTGTAAAATGTGATGTTTATGCATGCCAAAACAAACGAAATGTTAAATAAAAAGAAATAAAAGTATTAACATCATCAAAACAGTATGCACAATATTTATTTGTTTTAAACCGATAGCGTGTTCAAGTAGTCAGAAAGATACACTAGAATCTTTGAATCACTTTGATCCAATAATAATAAGCTTTGTTTTTGTAAAGTATATGTATTTTAACATGTTTATAATATCAGTTCACAATCAACGTTTTAAATGAATACATTATGATTTTTTCCTTAATAGCGCGAGAACTAAGAATCTTAATCATGATGTTTTAAGGCTTAACACTCGACTCCTGGGCTGCAACGACAAGGCTATGGAACATTCAACAACCAAATAACAGACTAAAGCAAGGGTGGCGGGTGGAAACAAAGAAGGTCTATAAAGTCCATCGTTACATAAAACAATGTGATCGGTAGTGATGTACAATTGATAACGAGCATTCCAGTCTTGAGCATTCAGAGTGTTTTGCACTGACTTTGAGTTATGAAATTCGTCACATAGAAAAAAACTGTCGCCTCGTTTCACGATTTGGTGACTGTGGTGATCGACAGAAAAACCCTTAATATGTGACATTTTGTGTTAATCATTTACATTAATAGTTTATCTTCTTTTGTGAAATAACTTGGCTGCTTTATCAGTTGCAATAACAATAAAGTATGTCAATTGTGTGGCAATGTAATGTGTGTATGTCTTTTTAGTCTCAAGTATAGAGTACAAAGTGTTTCTCTATATGTGTGAGATTTTATTTACTGCTTATGCTAACCATCTGCATTTCATGCAATTGTTTGTCTTTTATATGAATATAGTCTACAATAACAAGATATGCATGCATATATAATAAGTGAGTACATACAATAATTGATTGTGACTACTCTATATAAAGAGAAACATCATTAAATTTGGGAATTTTATCCTTGTTTGCGTTTTAACATAATGTGTTTCATATTGTTTAATAGTTTTCATGTAATAATCGACGTTGAAGTGATTTCTAATGCATCCTTTTCAAATTTGTATGCCTGATAAAATTATATACCGGGTGGATACGCACATTTCCTGTATTGATATTGAAGGGTTTTTTAAGCATCAGCTGTATGATGTATATATCATATCTGTGTATCTCTCCAGATAATTTAGTTTAATTTAAATCTATTTATTTTAGCTCGATTGCATCGAAAACCTATGGCTTATAGAGACACTCTCGAGTCCGTTTCCTGGGTAGAACCAGTACTTGGTGTCTTTGGGGGAGATCTTGAGAACGCTCCCAGAGTGTGGATCGAACCCAGGACATCCCGATCGCTAGGCGGACACCATATCCACTACGCCACCGCGACCTATTTCCAGATAATTTAAATATTTATAATCAAAATACCGGTATTCTGATAATTCTTTTTGTGTGTTAAATAACGAAATATTTTGTTTAAGAATGACATATTTTTATATTGAAATTTCCCTGGTTTCTTTGTTGTATTAACTAGTTTTGTATGCTTTTGTTACATGTACAACTATTAAAATATGCTGACCATGATATGATTGTCAGATTCAACTGTAAATGTTTTTGATTGATTAAAACTGTATCTTATCAATAACGTTCGTGTTTTGTTTACGTCTGACAGGTATGACTTACAGAATATTGCAGTATACCTACCATATAGAATGAAAAAAGTATCATATATAGACCCAAATACTGCCCGTATGCAGCCCATATTGAACCCATATAGGACCCATATGCAGCCAATATGGGACCCATATGGGCTGCCCATATGGGTAGTGCAACGGGGAACCATGTGGGTCCCATATAGGCAGCCCATATGGGAACCATATAGGACCCATATTCAGCCCATATGGGCTGCCCATATGGGTCCCACATGGTTCCCGGTTGCAATACCCATGTGGGACCCATATGGGTCCCATATATTTTGCTTGCTGGGGTCATTGTATTGTTTACATTTAATAATTTTGTTAAATACAATAGTATAAAACGCACACTTACAACATCGCTGAACGAAATCAGCAATCAGGAGCTGTGCTTCTTAAGTCTTTTTTTGAATTGCTAACAACGCGCATTCACTGCGAAACGTTTTCCGGTTAAAATTACACAATGCAAAATTGAAGACATCTCAAAATTTATAAATGGATTTCTTTAATCGAAAAGTACTGGGAATGTCCGGAAAGCAGTACTACAAAAAGCAGTGTTAGAAAAGCATTCTTTACAGGGTCAAACCCATAAGATATATTATTAGTTTAAGAGAATAAAAACGATATATTTGAAAATTCGCCCGAAGCCTGGATTTGACGACCATATAGATAATATATTTTCCAAAAATAAAGAAAAATATATTCATCTTTTATGACTGTCCCCAGGTTTCCACAGAGGATTGTTTTCCTTACGTTGCTAATTGTTGATTACAAGGTTACAAACATTACCATTGCTGTTGGTGTCAATTCAGGTTTGCAGTTGTAGTCAGACATTGATATTATCATATTCAGTTGCCCTTATTTAATAACTGCTGATTCGCACAGTATTATAGCTTTGCACTTTTATTACTACATAAACTAATAGCTGACTTAACACTTGCATAAAAAACACAGTGTTAAATAAAAGATCTGCCTCAGCGTTTTGGTTGTATATGCATGAGCTTCAATTAAACCAACTAGCAAATACGCTTTAATTTTATTAAACACTATTTATACTATGATTTGTGTTAGATTTCAGTTAGGTTTCATATCACTATGCATATTTTGTATATTCATGAACACAGTACATTTATCCAGGAAATGCACAAGGATTACGTGCGGTTGCTATGCTCAGTCTCTATAGTAGCTGGAGATGATTTTTTCGTGGAGAAGTGCACACCGATCGGTGTCAGTTATGTAATAATACAGTCAAGGAACTGCAGCAAAAACACTCCAATTTTATCGATCGATAGTGACACAACTGCAGTCTATCACGCATCGCTGATCCGGATTTCGCACCTTCTGAGCATTGGGGCCATAAAATGTGGGTATGGTGTATTGAAATTGGGCGATTATCACGATTTTTATAGTGCCTGGAGAAATTTAAGAAAACTGGTCGGACTGATTGCTAGTCATTTCAGTTGGTCTTTTTCAAACCCAATGGGTCTCAGACCCGCACAACCGAAAATCATATGATCCCTGATAATCAGGAGATTAATGAGTACAATGCATATATTAAACATCATTTTAATCGTGACCAAGATACTTGAATAATAGTATCATACATGCCGAAATTTTTTGGATAATTTCCAGGACTCTGCCCGTGAATTTCCGGGATTTTTACTGATTTTCCGGGACATGTGCAAAAGTTAATTATTTTTCTTATTTGGTGGGAAAGTTGTTTTGGTGGGAAATACTGGCGTGTGTTCATGTATTTATTCCAATCCAAGAAAAGTACTTTTTTCATGAACAAGTTTTATTGTTATAAGTACTCGTAACAATAAAAATATTCGTTAAAATGCTAAAGATCGCAATGTTATTGCACTACAAAACTAACATGCAAAAAGTAAAGATTTCAAAGTTGTTTCACTATGAAGTTTTTATTGCCAGTTGACACATCTATATTTAGCAAAGCACATGGTCAGTACAAGCATGGTGTCCATGCATGGAACGTGACGTTGTTGGTGCCAGCAGACATTTCGCGCTCTTTTCTAGCAAAACACGGGTTTTACATGGCATAACACAAAATTTGTATTTACAACTATTTTACCCGAAATTTAAAGGAAAGTATGAGGGCTGTTTCATGAATTCGCGGAATTCTCTTCTCAAAAGTTCATTTTTCAATCAGCTGACATGAAAACAAATAAACAAGTTGTTTGACACATATCCCATAATATTTTATAATGCATTTTCGTTTTCTTTAATTTATGGAAGATTTAGTGGTGTCTATAGCAACCAATATTTAGCGACTTGAAGCACGCCAGTTTTTATACATTTGAAACGCACTCAAAGTGCTGTTGAATAGTCAAACATTATCCATTTTTGGTGCGAATGCGCCTGATGTTAGCGTCACGTCTCTAGGTCATTTCCTGCAAGGTTGAAAACATTGTGTTGAACGGTTACCTCCCAGCATCGTTTTATCGCCTTGACTTCGCTTAATCGCTTGACGTCAACGGACGATGTTGAGTTACGTTCCGTTGTCAAATTTTGCGTTGTACTCAAACGATCTTCGGTGGAAGCATTTAACAAATCAAAAATTCGGATACATTACCAAAGTGTGGAAAGACATTTGTGTACAAATGGCATGAGCGATTTAGAGAAGATAGAAACGCTCCCTACAGTCCGGACTTAGCCCCTATGGACTTCCGTTTATTTCCCGACCTTAGGAATGAACTAAGAGGACAACGCTTTGAAACATCGTTAGAATTACCCAACAAATCGAGAGAAATTATTTCATCATTCAATAAGGATTGGTTCAAGGTCAAATTGGACCAGTGGGTAAATAGACATTGGAAGTGTGTGGCTACAGGTGGTGACTACGTCGAGAAAGGGAACCGCACTCTTCAATTTGACGTTTAGATTACTTTAAATTGACGTCGGCGTGCTTCAAGTACTACACAGTACTCTTGTTCAATGTTCCATAAAATATTAACTGTTCTTTGTATCACTATAATTTTTGGTTTGAAAGTCACTCATAAGTAAATGTATAGCAAGATGTATTTTGTTTTTCGATAAATCACCTAACGTAGAAGAAATAGAGTAATTCCGCGAAGTTAGGAAACAGCCCTCATAATTTAAAACAATGCCTTATTTAGGTAGTAAACTAACTGCGGATATTGTGAACAACGGAAACCATTGAGTAAACTGCTTTTACTTATGGTCAGGATTATAAGTACTCTTTCGTTATCAACTGATGCATGTATACACTTACTAATGCGCATATAAATGTTTATTACACCTATTGGTCGACTGTTCACAGCATTAACAAACTGAAATAACTCGGTGTTTTAATTGGCTAATATCGATTTTTGTGTGGGCTACTCGTTGACTTAAGAATGCAGTGTGACAACTGCTGTTAATTGCTCGTTTATGACACGTTGCCTACTTCGGGTATGTAGTGCCTTGGGGACAAATAAGGGGATTAGTAGTCTGTCAAAAGTTAATCTAATATAGGTATGAACAGTTTTTTATGATTTCCAGGACTTCTGAACTAATTCCGGGACTGCGGGATGGGCACTGTATTGCAGGGACAATCCCGGACTATCCGGGACATGTGGCATGTATGAAAATATTATTCTGATATTATAACATAAATCATGATCCGATGATATAATGAAAACTAAATTTTTTAAATAAAAATTATAGTAATGAAACAATGACAGTATAAGAAGAAAAATAAATAAATACAAAGCTGAAACGTGCAATTCCAAATATTATATCTCACAATTAGGTATCTAAAATCCTGTGTTTCAAGGGAACAGATCACCAATAAAGCTCAAATAATGAATCAACATTTGTTTCTGTTTTTTTGTAACAACCAACTTGACCTTGGTCTCATGCACATGGCAATCACAAAGAGGCATTCTTATTTCAGCCACTATAATGTAGATTCTTCATTATAGACAACGGGTTTGACACCAGCCGACCAATCAAAGGCAAGAAAAAGTGCTGTATAAATCCCACACAATGCAGGAAGTGTTGTATATAACTCCCGATTTCCTCATGCACAATATTTTTATGAAAAGGCCAAATAAACTCAATTATGCGTTTAAGCGTAACATGTATATTGGTTACGAAAACAAAATGTATGTTTAATGCTGTATTAATAAATTAAGACTTTTAACATTAAGAGAATAACAACACATGCTATGAATACACATCCATTTTATTCGGTAAACAAATAATAACAACCCATTTTGTCATACTTTAACGCAATTATGTATGTTTATAAGAAAATAAGAGACTTTTTCTGCCATCCCTGTTGATAATAACAGTTGTGATGTATTCTGGAACTGTTAACTGGATGACAAATTGATTGATAGGTTCATGATTCACAACTGGTTGGTGTATGGATTAGTGTGTTCTTCGGGTAGAGGGGGTGGAGTCTCAGATGCTGGGCCGTGGCTGCTGGGTAGAGGAGGAAGATACACTTTTCTGCAGTTCTTGTGACGGGTGCTTATAATCAAGAGTGTGTTCTTCGTGTATACATGTACAAACACTGTCCCAGCTGAACTACATGCATACAAGTGTACCATGAAAGAAGCATTTTCTCATGCATTGCAAGCTGTTTTATGCATTAGGAACAATAGTCATTGTCTCGCCCTATTATAAAGTTCTTCCCCATACATTTTCTTATACAGTAAACCAAACAATAATTATCTGTGTTCTAAGTCCAATAAAAATTGTAGAGTTATTGCTCCTTTTTCATTGGAAAAATGCCAAAAATGCTTTTTTTCCAATAAAGAGACTTCATTTTTCATCTAATGTTAACAAAACTTCTACAGTTTGTGCGTGACCATAAGATATCAGTAAAAGCCTAAGATGGGTCAGGTTGGGCCACAAACACAGGAGTTATTGCTCCTTGTTTGTGGAAAAAAAATGCAAAAATTGCCCTTTTCCTTGATAAAAAAGACTTCATTTTTCATCCAATCCTTACCAAACCTCCACAGTTTATATGTGACAATAAGATCTGAGCAGAGGCCAACAATGGGCCATTTGGAACACAAACACCTGAGTTATGGCCCCTTGTTTTTGAAAAAAAAAAACAGCACAAATTGCCTTTTTTCCTGCATAGAGACTTCATTTTTCATCCAACCATGATCAAACTTCAACAGGTTCTGTATGACCATTAGATCTCAGCAGAAGCCACACATTTGGAAGATTTGGCCACAACCAATGGAGTTATTGCCACAATTGTGAAAATAAATGCACAAGTGGACATTATGCAAGATAGAGACTTCATTTGTCACCCAATGTGAACCAAACATGCACAATTTAAAATTGTTGATGATGAAAATATTTCTGACAATCAAATATAAGAAGGGTACATGTAATACACTTGACTCTTTAGAACAAGATGACAAGCATAGCATTACCATTGCACACTGCTGCCATAGTACACTTGACTCTTCATAACAAGATGACAAGCATGGCATTACCATTGCACACTGCTGCCATAGTACACTTGACTCTTCATAACAAGATGACAAGCATGGCATTACCATTGCACACTGCTGCCATAGTACACTTGACTCTTCATAACAAGATGACAAGCATGGCATTACCATTGCACACTGCTGCCATAGTACACTTGACTCTTCATAACAAGATGACAAGCATGGCATTACCATTGCACACTGCTGCCATAGTACACTTGACTCTTCATAACAAGATGACAAGCATGGCATTACCACTGCACACTGCTGCCATAGTACACTTGACTCTTCATAACCAGATGACAAGCATGGCATTACCATTGCACACTGCTGCCATAGTACACATGACTCTTCATAACAAGATGACAAGCATGGCATTACCGTTGCACACTGCTGCCATAGTACACTTGACTCTTCATAACAAGATGACAAGCATGGCATTACCGTTGCACACTGCTGCCATAGTACACTTGACTCTTCATAACAAGATGACAAGCATGGCATTACCGTTGCACACTGCTGCCATAGTACACTTGACTCTTCATAACAAGATGACAAGCATGGCATTATCATTGCACACTGCTGCCATTACCATTGCACACTGCTGCCATTACCATTGCACACTGCTGCCATTACCATTATCTTTCTGAACACTAGTCCTCTGAAACTGCCTGCGAAAAATGGAAACCAAGGTAGAGGAAATATATCCAGGTTCCTACTTGTTTAATGACCATGAGTTGTTTGTTTTTGATAAGCAATGGCATGCCAAGTAGCTAAAGAAATATAACAGTTAATCGGCTAGACAATTGATTTAAGGACATTGTCGTGTACATTTCCAAACTTTGTTCAAGCTTTTCACAACAGTAAGGTCTTCATCTATGCCAGTACTCAGGTAAGCCCTTTGGGCCATAATGGCCCTCTTGTTTTTTCGTTTCGATGGAAGAAACAGTGCATAGCACATTTACGAATCGGACCATTACACTTGTTTAAAGAACCAAGTGTAAATAAAGAACCCAAATATAATAGATTATATTTTTAAGAAATGTTCCAACTCGATAGATGTGATTGATTTGACACATTTTACAACTTTAACTCGCATAAGTATTAAGTTATTTATCATGGTATTTTCTGTGCCAACTATTTATTGGCTCTGAAATCTCTATATACTATAAAGTACTTTGAAATTAAATAAATCACTTGTATCTGCTAGCATCATGATTAACATACCCATTGTCATTATTTTATCATATTCACTTAACATTGGCGCATTCGCTGACCTGGAACCGGTACTATGGTGTGAAAAAATCTGTGAGCAAACTCCTTTAATGCATTCAGTATAAGGTGTAAAAAAAATATGTTTGTTTAAGGTAACCCGACCTACCCTAAAAAAATGCCCCGACTCTTGAACATTTTATTGGGTTTGTCAGATATTTTTTTGTTTTGTTTACTTTTTGCCACTAATTAATTGTTGTTTGGATAAATACGTGTTTTGTTGTGATAAAATTCACTTATAAACAATGTTTAAGGATATTACTGATATGTTTTGAATATTTATTCAGTTTTAAATCTTCAAGTTGACCATTTACCAAATTAAAAAAAAAAAAAAAAAATCTACCTACCTACCCTATTTTTGGGGGGCATGTAACCTGAAACAAACATAATTTTTGTTACGCCTAATGTATGTTTGATCTAGGGAGATGGCACAATAATAGCAGCAATTGTGTCTGGTGCAGACCTGGGCCCAGTTGCTCAAAACTTTAAAGGCCGGTTAAGCTAACGGCCTGTTAACTTTAGATTTAAATAAAACTAATATTACAAGCAATTCGCATGTGAAGCTTTCGACAGTTATTTGAGCTATCAATTTATTTAAAATAAAAGCAACTTTTAAAAATTTTACATTTAATTTACATCAAAAACTTCATCCAAAAGTTAACGGCTGTTAGCTTAATTGTCCGTTAAAGTTTTGAGCAACTGGGCCCTGATATTGATTATTTCAGGCCATCTGAGCCTGATGCCTGTATATATATGTTACTGTGGCAGACAGGCTGATGTTTCATGCTGGTACATGGATTGTGCATCAGTCTGTAGCATGCAACTGTGACAGTGCATTGTGGCAGACAGGCTGATGTTTCATGCTGGTACATGGATTGTGCATCAGTCTGTAGCATGCAACTGTGACAGTGCATTGGAAACTTGAAGCTGTGTTGGTTATGTTGGTATATAGATGTCTGATAAACCTGGTAATACCAAATAAGGGTCTGTTACAAAATTTGGCTTAAACTGGAATGTGTGGTCCACTGAAATCATCAGAATACCAGGTAAGGTTTTGTTTTAAACTAAATAAAAGTTAAATTGTCTTCTGTACACAGTGAATCATAGTAAGAGAAGTAGTCAGTATCTAAATTTCTTTTACATGTGTAACATGTGTGCAAAGTCATGAGGTTGTGCAAATATGATTTCCAAGGTTTGTCAAGTGTTGATTGAAAGTTTACATCAAACTTGAAGTACATTAAATTTAATACACATCATATAAAAAAAAAAGTGTGATCATAATATACAATTTATCTTAATACACATCATATGATCGTAATATACATTTTCTAAGGTTTATAAAATGTTGGTTGACAGTTGCATAGGGGTACATTTATAAAATGTTGGTTGACAGTTTACATAGAGGTACATTTTATAGTACATCATATACAAGGATACATTTTAACAATGCCGTGTTTACATTCATTTGACCATAATGCAAGATACCACACATTATTACTGATGCAACCAAATGTGTTTCTACTGACAACATTTTTATCTGTAAATATACAATTGCGAACATTATGCTAAGGACTTGCTTTCCACTTGTTTATGGGCAAGTTGTGTAACTTACCAACAACAAGAACTGTTTGCCCCACTCTTAATGGCTATACATGGTAGATATCTATTTAAGACACATCAGGCCATCCATAAAAAATTTATCATTTGCTGTTACGCGACCGACCCATCGTAATTACCCCCGACGCAAAGATTTTTTGGCCTCAGCCGATTTTTATGCCCCCACTTTAGAGGGGGGTGGGGATATAGATTTGCCCTTGTTAGTCCGTCCGTCTGTCCGTCCGTACTTCCGTCGGATTTTTGTGTTGCGCATAACTCAAGAAGTATAACTGCTAGAGTGATGAAACTTTATAAGCATATTCATTAGCATGTGAACTTGTGCACCTGGGTATTTTGGTGCAGTTTTTAAGATATCAGTGGAGTAATGGCCCTTTTTTAGCAAAAAATGATATTTTTGGACTTGTGTCGCGCGTAACTCAAATAGTATTGCTGCTAAAGTGATGAAACTTTATAAACATATTCATCAGCATGTGAACTTGTGCACCTGGGTATTTTGGTGCAGTTTTTTCAACATGAGCAGAGTTTTGTGACAACCAGCGGAATGTTGGGGCATCTTTGTCGTAAGGACACATGTCTATTTTTTTCTTTTTTAACTTTCGGTATATATTTTTCTTTCTGCTAAATGCAATCTTTTAAATGTACCATACCGGTAATTTGATTTCTCAGCTTTTATGTTTTCATTGAATTATTCAAAATGGCATACGTTAAAAAGTGTTTGCCAGTGTAGTTCCACAGTCAGCATTGCATGATATGACACTTCAAAATTGCTATGGATATTATATCTTATCAGACAGAAAAAAAATGCCTACCTACTTACCCACCTCCAAAATGTTGCAGTCTTCGACGTTAAGCGGTGGCCGTGGACCGAGTCAACCAAATTTTATGTCGGTCCAGCAAAAATTGAAAGTAAACTGGACCAGCGGTCCAGCAAAGGAAGGTCCCTTGATAATTTTGATACCTGAATTCCCTAAAAAATGTTCAGTCAATAATTCTCGGTAACGTGAAAATGGGGCCTATTTGGACACATACTTTAACAAAAGGACGCCATAAAATTCATTGTCAGATTCGCAGCCATTTCTGCTTGCGTACGCATGTTTTCCTAAGACAAATAACGCTGACTCGGCAATGAATGCGCTTTCCTTCTGCATCAGCATGTCAATTATCGATAAAATCTATATGCAGGAGGAGCTAGACTTACTACAGTCACCCATTCAGCCAATGAGAATGTGCAAAATTTCCAATATGAACCAGGGCCCTCAATCTAAGATTTTTTGCCGCCGAATATCGGCCCCATTCCCCCACCTGAAAAGTATGTTTTTTTCCCCTAAAAAATGGAAAAATTCCCCCTTGGAGGTCTGCATCTCTACATCGCTAATATTTCATTGACATATGTGCGATAAACAATAAACCGATCCGTTCAACATCAAAGTGAAACAGTTTGACGTCGTCAGCTTATATCGCGCGAGCCAACCATAACAACGTCCTTTCACTGCTGTCGCTTTAATTGGCAACTGAATTACACGCTGTCCACGTGGAGGGTGTACACAGTACCTGTATGTCATAAATCATACTGACCTATCTGAAAGATGATAACGTTATCGATACGGCAAAAGTATTTTTTTTTTAAGAGGAAATGTTAACTGCACATTGCTGGCGATAAAAAAAATTAAAGTAAAGATCTCACCGTTCTCTCCGCTACAAAGTTTTTATATGGCCATCAATACACTCACGCTTTCCATGCGGATGACAGGACATTGTACATGTCAGCGTAATTTTCGCGCGCTTTTCTAGCCGAACAAAGGCTTTTCATGAAGTACATGTGAATTTTAACTGTAAATAAAATCTGTGTTTATGACGTGTGAACAGTAAAATTCGGATAGGCGTTTCGCATTTCGATTCAGTATATGTGTTGTGATAACTGATTTAAAATTAATTACAAGGAACTATATCATATTTTTATATACAAATAGAATATTTTACGTATGGATATAACACATTATGGATGTTAACAACAATGAAAAGGTGATTTAATTACATTTACTTTTTGAGATAGCGAAAATAGGCTTTCATTTACATGTATATGCACATGAATGACCTGACAAGTTATATCGCAATTGCGATCCATGGACCCCGCGAAGACAATTAATTGTTTAAAAAGCGGGACTGCAAATTACTTTTAACAAAAAAAATATGTGTTGCATATTGAATTATTTTAGTTTCATATCTCCGTTATAAAATCGTGCTGGGCTAGAAAAACACGCAAACTATTTATTTAAGCGGGCGAAATCACGAAAATCTCGTGGAAATGACGCGTGTTTAGCTGCAATGATACATGTATACCGCAGCCTAATCCAAATTTAAAGCTGTATCGGTAGATTCTGAGCTATGTTTTTTTTTGTGCTAAAAAATAATCGAAGTTATATTTATAGGAGTTTCATTTGCTATAAAGATTACATGACGTTTTTACCAAACGACAATAAGACGCGAGTTTGTACAGGTTGAGTTTTCAAACAAGTTATCTGTAAAAACTTCCATATTAAAATATTCCCCCGGTCAAGTCAAAATTCCCCCTCCAGAGGGCGGTGGGCCCCTTCCCCCAAAACTGACTGAGGGCCCTGTGAACATGAGCGTAGTCAATAGAATGTTTATCACGCCCTCATTCTAATTTTTGTTGGTAAAGGTGAAGTAATTTTTAACACATTCTTGTTAGGTATTCGTGTTGTTATCTGCGTGTTTCTAACAACTGCATTCTAAATAAACTACTACGTATTAAAACAAGTCAATATAATATTAATATTTGTTTGCAAAATGAACAGTTTTACTTAAAATATGAAACATGATGTTGACAAATTGCGTACGCCAATCGCATGGAATTTTAGAGCATAATCATGTCAAATGTTAGTCTTCATTTGTTTTAAAAAGAAAATATTGCTATGACTACGTGTGTTTCTAATAAACAAGCTATTCAAAAGCATTACCACACAATGATTACATGCAAAAAAATGCTGCAACAACATTTTGATGACAGTCAGCGAGAGTTAAGTCGTTGTCGAAAGTGAAAGTTAAATGTTTTATTACTCAACAGTGGATTTTTTAAGTACTTTTTGGTCACAAGGCAGTTCTGGAATATCGTTAAAGGAGTGGGTGGGGGAGGGGTCCTTTGGGGACAATTACTGGGATGCCAACTCTTTAGGAGTAGGGAGTCCATGTTCTGAAATCCTAGCAGTTGCCATGTGATCTGTGCATTCGAGTCAATGTAGTAGGGTGATATATAAGGGACACTTATACTGCCTTGCTATATGAGCTAGCTTTTATAGCGACATGGTAGAGCGTTTGCCTAGGAACTGGGAGGTCCCGGGTTCAATTCCCATTGTGGCTTGGGATTTTTTCAGCTGAGTTACATTGAGGCCCAGCGTAAATAACCCACTGTGGTCTGTACGACGTCCCACAGATGTCAAGGCAGAAGGAAATTCGTGGAAGAATTTCATACATGGAGGGAGAGTATGTAGTAGGGTGATGTATAAGGGACACTTATACTGCCTCGATATATTAGCTAGCTTTTATAGCGACACGGTAGAGCGTTTGCCTAGAAACCAGGAGGTCCCGGGTTCGATTTCAATTGTGGCTTGGGCAGTATAAGTGTCCCTTATACATCACCCTACTACATCAATTCGGCCCAAATACTAACTCGGCCATATGGGCCGGTACTGAAATAAAATAAAGCTAAAAATTAACACCTGATGGATCTTATAAATACATGATTTATGTAAGGATAAAAGCATTATTGCTTTCTTTGACATTGATAAAAATACAAATGTACATAAGAGTGAATGAAAACCTGTAAAGATTTTACTTAATATGTTCCAACTTGTACGTATACCCCAATATCCTTTCATCAATCAATTAGACTACTCTAGTTATAAAACACTATTTTAAAGGACACTTTCATGGTTTCAAAAGCTGCTTTATCCAGTGGGGGTGGGGACCAGTTTTTCACTTGCCTACAGCAATTTCACTTAGAGCTTAAGTTTAGCATTTGTTCAGAAAAATGTAACAGCTGTTATAATTTTATGACGACTGCCATATTTTATGACTGTTGGTATAAATTATAACTGCAGTTATATATTGTAAATATGACTGCCATTACAATTACAATTTTAGAACAACAGTTACATCTATATTTAGCTAGTAATCGTATATATACTTTTGACCCAAATGGTATGCCATAGTCCAAAGTAGCATTAAGTGTCTGCCTGGCTTCTCTAATGTCTTGTAGTCACTTATTATATAAATCTTCCAATGACTGAATGTTCCTTTCTCTGTTGTTTTGAGTTTCATCTAGTCTTTCTAAAATAGTTGTCATGCTCCATAAATGCTGCTGAATGTCTCCTGTATATAATGGTCTTTTACTGAGTCGGCAATCATTTTGACCCTACTGCACTGCCTAAGAAGTGACTATTTGTCGTTTGTTAAACACACTCTAAACTTTACATAATTATTACATTTGATTGTCTTAAAACATAAATGCTGAAATGATATTTTGTATTGTATTAAGTCTGCAATATGTTTGAACCTGGTTTTTGTTGGCTTACCCCGTTGGCTTACCCTCCGATTAATTTACTTGTAGATGCAACAAAATGTGAAACAAATTTTAAAGCTATACTAGAACAATGTAATCACAATATCCAGTATTTAGCTGTGATTCCTCAATAAACTCAGGCCAGAGTTATTTTATTTCTTGGTTCTCTGACATGTTTGGAAAAGTGTCTGGCTGGAGCAGGGAAAAAAAAACAAAAAAACAAAAACAAAAACAACAACAACACATAATTGATTAAATTAATGACTATAATTTCATAAATGGAAATGGACATTGATATTTAAATCTTAATGCATTATTACTTACAAAAATCATATTACACAACATTAACTTAATCACTACATGATAACTATGACATTAATATTGTTTTGCATTCCGTGTAACAGTTTGAAACCCTTTCACGACGTCATTTTTATGATATCGGATACATTCTACAATAATTTATTTGTTTTGCTTTTTGCAAAAAAATCGGGTCGGCGAATCCGAGAACCAAGAAATAAAAAAACTATCGCCTCAGTAGGAGAACTCAGTCTTCCAGAAAGTGGAAGGTTTCAAACAGTTAACATGTGATGCAAATTAGCCTTGCTTCATAGTTGGCAATTAGTTTATAATTGTTATTATACATATTATGTATGGTATGTTAAAACTATTTGCAACTACTGTTGACATAGCCTATTGTATTCCTGAACATTGCTGTGCATTTTCAGTCAGTTTGCATGATTAGTTGACGCTGTCAATTTAGATATAGTTAAAGTATTTTTGCACCACGTTTCAGTCTTTGATGCTAACTGTCAATATTTATTTGTTATACCCCCGCAAACGAAGTTTAGGAGGGGGGATATAGGAGTGAGCTTGTTGGTCTGTTGGTTTTTGGTTTCCGGATGATAACTCAAGAAAGGCTTGACATATTCAAATAATTTTTGGTACACGTGAAACATTATAGAATACAGGTCCAGTTCGATGTTGGTTACAAGCCACTAAATTTAGACAGAGTAATGGCCCCTTTTCGACTTAAAATTCCTTAAAAACATGGTTTCTGAATGATAACACAACAAACGCTTGACATAATTAAATAATTTTTGGTACACATGTGTAACATCATAGAATACAGGTCAAGTGTGATGTTGATAACAAACCATTAAATTTTGACTGAGTTATGGCCACTTTTCGACTTAAAATTCCCTAAAATCACGATTTACAGACGATTACTCAAGAATGGCTTGACATATTGAAATAATTCTTGGTATACATGTGTAGCATCATAAAATATGGGTCAAGTTTGACTTTGGTTACAAACCACTAAATGTTGACAGAGTTATGGCCCCTTTTTTACTTAAATTCCCGGAAAACATGGACAATAACTCATGAAAAGCTTCACATATTTAAATTATTTTTGGTACATAGGTGTAACATCATAAAATACAGATCAAGTTCAACTTGGTTACAAACCACTAAATGTTGACAGAGTTATGGCTCCTATTGTAATTAAATTTTTCCAAATACACTGTTGACCATTCACAAATTAAAGCATTCTCTCTCTGTCCATTTCTTTCGAATAGATGCCATAGTTTTGTGACAAGGCCATATTGTGGGGGTATATCCGTCACTCATGTGACAATTCTAGTTATTTTTAGATCTCAGTTTGACAACTTTCTACTAAGGCACTGTGTTGACAAATGATTTGAAAGAAATATTAAAAACATAGGAAACTATGGTAAAATTGTGTGTTCTTCATACCTATGACTCAGCAGAATGCAAATACTGCAGCAGAGCTGACCGTGATCCTCGCAGAACAGTTTCACTTTTTCACCAACATGCTCTTCACACTTCTCTATAAAGTCCTCTGTTGCCTTGGAAACTGGCCATTTCGTCATGTTTTCCCTCCCATATGTGCCGTGTGTCTTATACAGTTGTGTGTGAGGTTTGCAACATTGGCCACAGAAAAACTTCACACACTTTTCACAGTAAAATGTAGCTTCAATTTCCTTCCCTCCTTCACTGCATGGTGAACAACAGAAGTCCACAATAAAATCAGATCCTTTGTGTAGTGAAGACATAGACGCCATCTTGCGTTTTTGGTCGGTATAACTTTGAAACCTGTTTTACTAACTACTGTACTGTATGAGTTTAACAGTTTTGTCAATAAAATTACATTTACATCACCCACAAACACATACAACAATATATCTGAATTACAAATAAATCGTCCATAAAATAAATAAGAACTTTTAAAGCAGATTTTCCACATGTAGATATATCTCCAACTTAACACATCAGTGCACTGAGAGTTTACACAGATGCGATTTTATATCCAATCATGCACCCAAGAAAAATAAAGTTTCATATTTCAGCATAATCACAGGTGGTGTTACAAACTTAGATAATTTCATATATTAAACTGCAGATTTAACAGAAAGTCTAATCCATATCTCAAACTACTCAGATGAAAAATCTGCGTGAAATTAAATTAGCATGTAGTTACAACTATTGTTCATTAAAAAATGACATACATTGTGTATCTCCTTTATACATTGCCTCATGACATGTGTAGGTAACTCTATTTTATAGACATAACATTAATTTCTAAAGTATTCCTCCATTCCATGACATGCAGTAAAACAATTTTCACAGAACCCAAACCATCATGTTTTTATGCCCCCGAAGGGAACTTCGGGGGCATATAGTAATCACATCTTCCGTCCGTCTGTCCATCTGTCCGTTTGTCACGCTACTTGTGCGTAGCATAACTTCATTTGTATTGAAGGGATTCAAATGAAACTTCATATAATGACAGTGGATGATGAGAGGAAGCGCAGAGTACAAGGCCCACAACTCTTTCTTCAATATTGATGGAGTTATTGCCCTTTGTTTAATTGTCTTGTGCGGAGCATATCTCCATTAGTATTGATGGGATTCAAATGAAACTTCATATAATGATAGAGGACAATGAGAGGAAGTGCAGAGCACAAGGACCATAACTCTTTCTTAAATATTTACAGAGTTATTGCCCTTTGTTTAATTTTCTTGTGCAGAGCATAACTCCATTAGTATTGAATGGATTCAAATGAAACTTCATATAATGATAGAGGACAATGAGATTAAGTGCAGAACACAAGGACAACAACAGTTTTTTCAATATATATGGAGTTATTGCCGTTTGTTTTATTTGCTTATGTAAAGCATTTATTTTCTTGTGCGGAGCATATCTCCATTAGTATTGAAGGGATTCAAATGAAACTTCATATAATGATAGAGGGCAAGGAGAAGAAGTGCAGAGCACAAGGACCATAACTCTTTCTTCAATATTTGTGCAGTTATTGCCTTTTGTTTTATTTCCCTATGTGAAGCATTAATTTTCTTGTGCGGAGCATAACTCCATTAGTATTAAAGGGATTCAAATGAAACTTCATATAATGATTGAGGACGATGAGAGAAAATGCAGAGCACAAGGACCAGAACTCTTTCTTCAATATTTATTGCCCTTTGTTTTATTTCCTTATGTAAAGCATTGATTTTCTTGTGCGGAGCATAACTCCATTAGTGTTGATGGGATTCAAATGAAACTTCATATAATGTTAGAGGACAATGAGAGGAAGTGGAGAGCACAAGGACCATAACACTTTCTTCAGTATTTATGGAGTTATTGCCCTTTGTTTTATTATCTTGTGCAAAGCACAACTCGTTTGTAATGAAGGGATTCAAAAGAAACTTCATATAATGATAGCGGACAATGAGAGGAAGGTGCAGAGCACAAGGACTACAACTCTTTCTTTAATATTTATGGAGTTATTGGCCTTTGTTTTATTTTCTTGTGCAAAGTATTTATTTTCTTGTGCAGAGCATACTACGATTAGTATTGAAGGAATTCAAATGAAACATCATAGAATGGTAGTGGACAATGAGAGGAACTGCAGAGTTCATGGACGATAACTATTTCTTCAATATTACAGAGTTATTACACTGTGTTTAATTTTCGTGTGCGGAGCATTACTCCATTAGTATTGAAGGGATTCAAATTAAACTACATATTATGATAGAGGACAATGAGAGGAAGTGCAGAATACAAGGACCATAACTCTTTCTTCAATATTTATGGAGTTATTGCGCTTTATTTTTTGTGTGTGCAGAGCATAACTCCATTAGTATTGAAGGGATTTTAAATAAAACCACATATATTGATAAAGGACGTTGAGAGGAAGTGCAGAGTACAAGGGCCATAATTCATTCTTCAATATTTTACAGAGTAATTGCCCTTTGATTTTTTGGGGGCAGATAATTACTACCTTAGTATTGAAGGAATTTTAAAATTACATCACATTTATTGATAGAAGACATTGAGAGGAAGAGTAGAGTTCAAGGACCATAACTGTTTCTTCAATATTTATGGAGTTATTGCCCTTCAGTTATTTTTCTTGTGCAGTGCATAACTCCATTAGTATTGAAGTGATTAAAAATAAAACCACATATATTGATAGAGAATCTTGAGAGGAAGTGCAGATTACAAGGTCCATAACTCTTTTTGTAGGAAGCGTCATTTATGCAAACATGTAACTGACATTGTGTTCCCTTCCTCTGACAGGTATATGCTTTGGGGGCATACCGTGTGACAAGCCTTGTTTTGTCTCGACGTTCTCTTTGATTATAAGCCAACATTTTGGATGCATAGCAGTTGGAGACCAAATTGGTTAACTTTTGTTTGCCCCTGAAAAACATGCTACATGCTTTGGACAAAGGATTATACTAAGGGGTTTATAATTTGCAACACTATACATATATTAGCAATATGAACTACCATTGTCGATACAGCTAAATTGAATTGTTTTCTTGTGTGGAAATGTCCCAGTTGTCAACAAGATACTTTATTATTTCACACATTGCAGAGAGGACGCAGGTTTGTGATAAAACTCCTGGTTAAATTATCTCTAACAAAAACAAGTGTTAGTAGGCATAAACGGAAGGTTAAGTTCGGCATAATTGCTCTTATCGTACTTGAGTTATGCCCCTTTTAAAAACAAAAA
Organism: Congeria kusceri; assembly: GCA_027627225.1. Lineage (NCBI taxonomy): Eukaryota > Metazoa > Mollusca > Bivalvia > Myida > Dreissenidae > Congeria > Congeria kusceri. Next base: position 52,120,416 of record CM051035.1, on the reverse strand, counting down.
GTAGTTCAAATAAGGTTTGTGCAGACTATAACTTGAGAAGTTTTTGTGCTATCAGTATGAAACTTTATGGAAGTGTTTTTAGGCATAAAAGGAAGGTTAAGTTTGGTTTTCCACATAATTGCTCTTATGGTACTTGAGTTATCCCCCGTCAGGCGACACATCCGACTCATGGAGTTCTAGTTTTGTATCCCCACCCCCGATAGAAGATGGCAAGTTATATTCGCTTGATAATGTAGGTTGGTCAGTTCGTAGACCACATTCTATTTCACTCTCAAGTAGAACAGTTCCCCGGGATCTTCCGAGTTATATCCCAGGAATTATCTAAAATTGGCATTTTAAGTCCAACAGTTGAAACATGGCCGCCAGGCGGGGGCGGGGGTGGGTTGTGCAGTTTTCCTTATATGGCTGTATTATAAACTTTGAAAATCATTTTGATTTATTAAAAACATGGCAACAATGGTGTGGCACAGTTTTCCTTAAATGGCTATACTGAAAATGTTGAAAAGTTTCTTGTCAAAAACCACTGAATGGAGTTCAAAATATTGTTAAAGAAATGTTCCCTATGTGACTACCAAATTCCTTCAAATAATTTTGATTTGGTTGAAAAACATTGCTGTCATCTGTCGTTGTCTCACTTTGTCAACGTTTCACTTCAAACATCTCTAAACACACTAATAAATTTTTCAAGCCATGTGATTTATTAAACTCAGGTGAGCAACCCAGGGCCATTTTGACCCTCTTGTTTATTACATTTCCTTGAATTTTTTTATTATTATTTTGATTTGATGTTTGTACGTGTCGGCCAGCCTGGTTAGCAGTGCTGTTAAGTGTAATAAGGCATTATGATATAATTTTTTATAGTTTTTTTACTTGGACCACTACTATGTGCAGCAACTTACTGGGACTACTGCTATTGTTTAGGCTACCACTACCACTACTATTGACACTTTATATGATAATATTTAAAAAAAAAAAAAATAATGATAAATATAGTTATCTTGTGTTAGAAGGCCTATACTAAGGTATTTGATGTACAATTTGACTTTGTCCATTTTTTGTGACTCCCTTGTTGAACTCCAGTGTATGAACTGCATTGTATAAAAGGCTTAAAGGCACTGAATCAACTTTGAATAACAATATTAAAAAATATATAATTGAAGTTAACAATTTGTATGCCTAGGTTACACTTTCTGAAAATGCTTAGTGTGCTATTTTGTTGATATTGTGCATGACCTTCAACTTCAAGGTTGTGTCAAAAAAAGGGTTGCATATGGATATATTTTGACATCATTTTTTCAGATTAAAAAAAAGTTTGTATCTATCATCACTACGGTAATGGCTTCAGTGGACATGTTTTGTTTAATTGTTAAATTTATACAAATGAAATTATTAGCTGTTTATTGAATTTGTTTTATGTTCAGTGCAGATTTGGGCAAATCTATATTTTAACTGACTAATATTAGTTAATAGTTTTTTCTACAATAAAATATTCGAAGTAGAAATTGTGTATCATTGATTGTTAATATAATAAGACAATGTCGTTAGTGATATGTAATTTATATTAAATTTTATATAACAAAATCACATAGGCCAACACTCTACAGATCTACAGCCACTTTCATATAATTATGTGGCATGGTCACAAGTAAATTTACAGGTATATAAAATGGGACCACCAATTTCTTCATCAACCCTTTTAACTTAAATGCTCCTAAATTGATTTGCAGCAGCACTTTATTACAGCAAAACCACTGTTCATTTTTACAGCCCATACCTGTGCAAAATATTAAGTGGAGTGGTTAATGTGGGAGTTATATGGTGTGGTTACAAATGGCTAGTCTTAAAGTGTGATAGATTTACCTGTCGTTTTAACAAAGTGAAACACATTTACTGCTGTATTTGCATCTGTCACTGGCAGTCTAGCCTGCTAGGGGTTGAAACTCTTAGGGTGTGATTGTTATTTCGGAGTTTGTTATTTCACCAGGGTAAGCGTTAAGTTTTTTGCTTTTAATATTGACTCTGAAGGTTCAGGTTTATGGCTATACATTGGTGTCAATGAAAGCTAATTATGGATGTGTTATTGGGTGCTTATATTGTAGAATTTAAATATTGAAGGGAACAAAGATTTCACATGTACATGCAAGCCTGCATTGAAATAAAAGTTATTATTACTAAAGTTTTAAGTGCTTAAGAGTTTATAAGTCTCAATGTATATTTGTTTTCCTGGTTAATGGGTTTTAGTAACTGCGATAGTTAACCCAGGAGCAAAGAGAATTTGCAATTTGTAAACCAATTAAGAAATCTTAAAATGGAGCATAGTGTATTATGCTTATGATTGTACACAAAATTATATAAATGTACAGCGTCGTGGGAAAACCGGCCTTAATGCTTGTGCGTAAAGTGTCGTCCCAGATCAGCCTGTGCAGTCCGCACAGGCTGATCCAGGACGGCACTTTCCGCCTAAAGTGAATTTATGGTTAGAAGAGACTTCCTTGAAACACAAAATACCATAAAAGCGGAAAGTGCCATCCCGGATTAGCCTGTGCAGACTGCACAGGCTAATCTGGGACGACACTTTGCGCACATGCATTAAGTCCGGTTTTCGCACGACGCGCCTCAAATATTTTTTCCATATCTGAAACTAGTTTATTTCATAGTAAATGTATCCATACGTCATCATTTCGGTATGCAGAGACCGTATGCATTATTATGATCAATAAACTTTGCATATACTTAAAGCACCGTCCCTGTCCAATTTGCTGAGGTATATTTTAGAAAGATAGTTGTATTGATATCATCATTCATCATAAGTTTTGTTATATAATAAAATGTTGGTTCTTGGTATATTCCATTTATAGTGAAAATATTAACATTAAATTTGAAATGTATTGACTGATTTTATAGAAGTCAAGGTTTAGTTGAAATTCCATTTACTTAACGATGTCCCTTTAAATCCCAGTCAGGTTTATTATGTTTAATCCTTCATTTATTGCCTTACCTACAATCTTAAATGGTGATCCTTCTTTGTAACAATGGAGGACTGTCCCTTATAAGTAATGTTGCACAATGCGTGGGTAAAGAATGTTAATTTTCAGATCAATATGAAAGAAGGCATTGTTTGGTAAAGAGTAACATGCTAGCAGATAATAGAAAAGTTTGTATACATTTGTCTGGTGACGTAAGATAAAACATTCAAATATTTATCTGAAAGATGACAACAACATATTTATCAGAACTCATTTGGCATTGCTAATTAATTAGATTTTAGAATATCATAAGTCATATGTACAGTATTGTAAAACAAAAAGAATAACTTATACAACTTAATTGAAAGTTGGACTGTAACTGGCGATCTTAAAGGTGTTTGATACATTATAATATCTTATACATTATAAGTGTGCTTTCGATCTTTTCATCATCATCAGTTGTTGTGGTCGTTGTCGTCAATACCTTTATGGTTAAGCTTGACAATGTGCATGTGTGTGATGAGATGTTATAGGGACCTGTTCACAGATTGATGAATTTACAATTTTTCAACTTTTTGTCACCGATTCCAAAAATAAAAGAAACGTGTATACAAGGGAGCAAAATAACACTAAGGACCTAGGAATATACTGTAAAAACCATTTCATGTATGAGTAATCATCAGTTGAAATTCATAAAATTATAAAGCGTTTGTAACGCTAAACAATGGAATAATTTGCAGTGTTTCTGTTGTTTTCGTTGAAACTGTTGACATCACGTGGAACACTTACATAAAGTAAATAATGCAGGGCAAAATATAGAAGTCGGAATGGCCGAGTGGTTATTTTCTCTCTTTTATTCTAAATACTTTTCTTGTTATTATACTTGAGCTTTTTTTTATTTCCAAGGCTTAAATCTGTCAAGTTAATGGCATACTTAAAAAAGTGTGAAAATCTGTGAACAAGTCCCCTCAAGTGTTAACCTGCAGACTAAAGAACAAAGCAATAAAATAACAACATAAATCGTGAATTTCAATCAAACACTGTAGTTTACTGCACATACTTCAGCCATGGATATGTATTTCATGTGCTGAGTCATTAAACTTAGAGTTGAGACAAAAATGTTGAAACTTTATCGTTAAATGGGCGCACCACTTTACACATATTAGTAAATTTACAAATGTGGCGCATCATGATAAAACCGGTCATAATGCATGTGCGTAAAGTGTCGTCCCGGATTAGCCTGTGCAGTACGCACAGGCTAATCCGAGACGGCACTTTCTGCTTTTATGTTTTTTACTGCTTCATGGAGGTCTCTTCTAAACATAAATCCACTGTAGGCAGAAAGTGCCATCCCGGATTAGCCTGTGGGGACTGCACAGGCTAATCCGGGATGACACTTTACGCACATGCATTATGACCGGTTTTCCCTCAAATGTCTTAGGTGTTTTATGTTGCAAACAATACTTATTAAACTGTAATAAGCGCCATGTGTTGAAGGCCAGCGAGCTTATGCCATGGCGGTTTGTCCATTGTGCTTGTGTCAGTGAAGGCCAGCGAGCTAATACCATGGCGGTTTGTCCATTGTGCTTGTGTCAGTGAAGGCCAGTGAGCTTATGCCATGGCGGTTTGTCCATTGTGCTTGTGTCAGTGAAGGCCAGCGAGCTTATGCCATGGCGGTTTGTCCATTGTGCTTGTGTCAGTGAAGGCCAGCGAGCTTATGCCATGGCAGTTTGTCCATTGTGCTTGTGTCAGTGAAGGCCAGCGAGCTTATGCCATGGCAGTTTGTCCATTGTGCTTGTGTCAGTGAAGGCCAGTGAGCTTATGCCATGGCAGTTTGTCCATTGTGCTTGTGTCAGTGAAGGCCAGCGAGCTTATGCCATGGCGTTTTGTCCTTTGTGCTTGTGTCAGTGAAGGCCAGTGAGCTTATGCCATGGCAGTTTGTCCATTGTGCTTGTGTCAGTGAAGGCCAGCGAGCTTATGCCATGGCAGTTTGTCCATTGTGCTTGTGTCAGTGAAGGCCAGCGAGCTTATGCCATGGCAGTTTGTCCATTGTGCTTGTGTCAGTGAAGGCCAGCGAGCTTATGCCGTGGCGTTTTGTCCATTGTGCTTGTGTCAGTGAAGGCCAGTGAGCTTATGCCATGGCAGTTTGTCCATTGTGCTTGTGTCAGTGAAGGCCAGTGAGCTTATGCCATGGCAGTTTGTCCATTGTGCTTGTGTCAGTGAAGGCCAGTGAGCTTATGCCATGGCAGTTTGTCCATTGTGCTTGTGTCAGTGAAGGCCAGCGAGCTTATACCATGGCAGTTTGTCCATTGTGCTTGTGTCAGTGAAGGCCAGTGAGCTTATGCCATGGCAGTTTGTCCATTGTGCTTGTGTCAGTGAAGGCCAGTGAGCTTATGCCATGGCAGTTTGTCCATTGTGCTTGTGTCAGTGAAGGCCAGCGAGCTTATGCCATGGCAGTTTGTCCATTGTGCTTGTGTCAGTGAAGGCCAGCGAGCTTATGCCATGGCAGTTTGTCCATTGTGCTTGTGTCAGTGAAGGCCAGTGAGCTTATGCCATGGCGTTTTGTCCATTGTGCTTGTGTCAGTGCGAGTATGTGTCTGTGCGTGTGTAAACATTTTCTTCAGACGACATCGCCTCTATGATGAAACTTCACAGAAATGTGCAAAAGTTAATCAAATGGTTCCAGTCCGCTGCACTAGATGGCCACCAGAGTTATAAATAGAAAAATCTTGAAACAACATCTCCTCCTAAACCCCCTGGTAGATTTAAAAAAAATTCACAGAAATGTTCCTTGTGTGGTCCTCTACCAAAGTTGCTCAAATAGTTCCTTTTAGTTGAAAAACATGGCTGCCTGTGGGTGGGGGCCACTTTTCTTATATGGCTTAATTGATAACTTTGAACATCTTTTTGTCAGAAACCACTGCTTTGATTTCAAAATAATTTCACAGAATGTTCCTTAGGTGGTTCTCTACCAAAATACTTTCAATTATATTAATTCGTTAAAAAAACATGGCCGCGAGATAGTGCGGCCTTTTTTCCTTAAGCATCATATAAGGGTCCTTTTGCTTCTGACACTTCTTACTTAATAAGCCAGTGGAGCGATACAGGCACTCGTGTGCCTCTTGTTTTTAAATGCTGTTCACACCAGTATTAAGTTTTGTATTTCTGAATGAAATGTTAATATCAATGTGTGTCATGCATGTGAGAGATTAAAAATCAATTCACGGTTGACTGGTTTAAAGACATAACTGCGGTTAAATTTGCGGTTGAAATGTACATGTTAATGAGTAGTCACTCTCCTTTGAATGTACATTATTATAAATAATACTCATTGTTGAGTGGGAGCATCCTACTTAAATGACAACATTACCAGCTTGTTGTTTTAATGTTTCATTAAAAAACAAATGGGGTGTGTCGTGGGAAAATCGGGCTTAATGCATGTCCGTAAAGTGTTGTCCCAGATTAGCCTGTGCTGTCCGCACAGGCTAATCTGGGATGAGGCTTTTTCTGACTTCAGTGGATTTTTGTTAAGGTAGAAAGAACCTAATGACTTCGGAAATACTCGCGAAATATCGGTTAACTTCGGCCCATTCGCCACTTACCGTAAATCTAATCGATCCAATCCGAAACAGAAATTATTATTGCGAAATAAACATTACTTTTCGAATGTTGAGTTATTGTCAATTAAATGTGTGAAATAAATGCTTATTTGTCTTTAAAGATGAAAGTAAAAATGTAATTTGAAGAAAAACAAGGTACTCTGACATGGGGAATACCTTCAGATGACGTCATTGTTGGGATTTTCTGTTTACATTTAATCATTACATTTTCGCGATATTTCTGGTGTATTTCCTTACACTTAAGTTAAAATAGTAATAAATAAACGTCCAAGGATTATTAGTATTCTTTAACATAATTATTCGTATATAAAAACATATCTGCGTAAAGGAGATACGTGCTCCTTGCTGTGAAATAACATTCATTCACACCAAAAACTTGGAAAAATAGTCAGTCGAGATGGGTGGAGAGTGGGACGTCGGGTGATCGAGTTTGGTGTTCTGTTGGATAATTTGAAATACTGTTCATTGTGTAAACTTGGGCCTGTTCCACTATGGAATTTTGACGAGATCTACCGCTGTAAAAAAACATCTGAAAACTATGTATCGGCGAAATGATGAGAATGGTCTAAGAGACACCTTTTTATCCAAAAACAGTGACATTTTACCAATAGTCACAAGCGTCAAGAAGAGTCTTGATGAAGTTATCACACAGATTTGCCAGTGTTTTGAAACTTGTTAACCCAATGTAATGAAAATGTCCATTGAATTTTCTGAAACACACACTTATAAGAAATGTTTATTATTTTTCTGAATTTGGTAACCAAGGATATGTGAACCTCAGCTAGTTACATTTGTATTTTAAATGTTTACACAAAACACTATTTCTTTAACGTTAATGCAAAAATAATTCATTTAATATCGATACTGCTAATAGATTATAATTATAAGAGAAAAAAAAAAATTTAACATAGAAGGAAAATATTTTGTTTTTGACGGTATCACACTGTGATTGCCGATCGAGATCAACAAATTGTTCCGGAATTTCACGGACAATTTTTTTAAGCAAGGCGTCCACCGTTGTTTATGTACATGTATGCCATGTAAAACCCGTGTTTTCTACAAAAAAGTGTGAAATGTCTGCTGAAACACGACGTCACGTTCCACGCATGGAAAGCTTGCGTGTACCGATCATGTGCTTTACATACATACAGGTCTTTAACATTTGACAACCAGGCACGATGTGCACGAGGAAATTTCCCCCCCGTTTGTGCAGGAACAAAGCATGTATATAATATAAATATATTTTAATCAAGATCTTTACAATTCACCAATTATTCAGTCAGTACTTTGTTCAACAGCTGTAACGATTAAAACAGTGTTAAAACACTAAATACATGCCTATATGTTGAATAAAAAAGGCTCCATCAGTAGATCGAGTGTAACCTAAAGATTCGAGAACGACGAGAATAGTGGGTTTGGACATGACGTCACTGTGTGAATGTGATGCGTATTGGACATAAACATTCGGAAAAAATAATTACTTTCAGTTTCGCAACAACAATGATGCTTTTGCTTTTAAAAGGCTAGAGGTATGCCGTTCAAACGGTGATGTTTCGTTTATTTCATTTCGTTTAAACTTGTACAAAAAACTGAAAACATCTTAGCCTTAATTTTAATAGCTAAAACGCACCAGATAACGTCATTTGACACATGCCGCAAAAAAATTTGACGTACGGAGGGGATACCCCTCCCTAACCCACCCCTCTCGGGACGGGGACGCCTAAAAAATCCTGTGGAAGGCACTGAATGTATATTTTCAAGTGGCATTTGTAACAAATAATATCATTAGTAACAAGATTTTCTTGCGGGCACATCGAAACGAGGATGTGGGGACAGACAGCTTTGTCTCGTATAAACTTAAGAGAGAAAGTCATGATTGCATTTTGTTGATGATATATATTTTCGCGACACAATAAGAATTTCTTATTTGCCTTGTATTTTGTTTCTGTCACAATTGTAATGCAATAATTTAACACACACTAGCAGTTCAGTTTATATCTGAAAAATTTCATATATACATGAAGATTTAGCATTTACACAGAGTTGAATATTTAAAAAAAAAAAATGTTAAAACTGGTTTCTCTTTTTTAATAAGAATTAAGACTTAATAAGAATCCAAACAATTAACGTCATATTATTTGGACTTTTATCTTGATATAGTTAAATTTAATATGTTTTTCGAGACCTCACAGCAATTATTTTCAAAATTTGCATTGTGTGGTTAGATTAAACTCGTTTTGCAAGGTCTGTGTTCGGGCAGTTGTGGACTCCAGTCCTGCACAGGTTAACTCGTCTTCTTTTAAAAAGGCATCTCACTTTACATTTTGTAAATCCATACAAGTATACAACTTTGTGGTAAAATCAATTTTAATGATGCTGTTAAAATATATGCAGGCATCTATTACACTTACTTACTCTGTAAAATTCATAAATACAAATGGTTAAACTGCATATGAAACATTGGTGTAATAAAACAGTTTATACCATGTTTGACGTCTTATTCTAACTTCACATATTAGTGTGTTTTAATGTTGATATTGTTATTAATTATAAATTGCTAACTGGAAATCGTTCGTTGTGTTAAGATCTGAACACTTTTTTCTTTTTTTTTCGACCTGCCAGTGGACATGTTCCCCAAAAAAATTTGTAAACCAGAAAATAAAAAAGGACTGGCCTAACATAGGGTTGCTTCAGTCAAAATGTTATACCTTGAGATTTTTGTGGTGAACCTATGTCAATTTATACCCTTTTCCTCTCCGATAAGGTTATATTATATTTTGGTATTACTGATTTTGACATACTTTGAAATAAAAGTAAAAAAAATTACAATAATTGGTGTTTGGCGTATTTTTACTGTAATGAAATCTGTTGTTTTTTACCATATGCTTAGCCAAATTTAATGTAATAAGTATTGTTGGTCAACTTTAGTACTTATGTTTGTTTTACTTTTTCATAAGATACACCTTTGACGTATAAATTAAAGCTATTCGGGAATAAATAAAATACATTTTGACAATATGTCAGTCATTTTTGTAAGTGTTCCCCATCAGAATTTTAGGTTGAAGTAGAAAAATTAGGGGTTATAAGAAAAATCTCATTTTTGTCAAAACGTGTGGTTAGATTTTGTTTATATTTCACAGTTTAGTCTCATAATAGATTTAATTATCAAAGATAAGAAGAAAATCAAGGTCTGACAAAAGTCCCATTAGGGTCTTTCTACCTTAAGAAGTAAATCGGGCTTAATGCATGTGCGTAAAGTGTCATCCCTGATTTGTCTGTGCAGTCTGGGACGACACTTGCCGCTTTTATGGTATTTTCTGTTTCCAGGAAGTCTCTTCTAAACATAAATCCACTGAAGGTGGAAAGTGTCGTCTCGGATTAGCCTGTGCGGACTGCACAGGCTAATTCGGTATGACACTTATCGCATATGCATTAAGCCCGATTTTCCCAAGACAAGCCTCATGTACAGCTGAACTTTGTAATATCAAAGTCACAAGGAATTCGAAACGACTTTGACATATCCAAAGTTTGAAAATAGCGAGTCTAAGCCATAATGATGTTCAGCTGTACTAGAACGTTCAAAGCATGCAACTACTGAATTAGATCAAAATTTACTAGTCTAAGTTAAGCATTTACTAGTCTAAGTTAAGCATTTACTAGTCTAAGTTAAGCATTTACCAGTATAAGTTAAGCATTTTGTTTCTGTTATTAATAGACAGACTTCAATTTAGTTGAAATCTGAGATAAAAGCGAATAGTGAAATTGTACTAGTACAAAGTTACAGTACATTTATCGCAACTGCTCATATTATTTCTATGTCCATTCTCCCCCTACCTCTGATTCAAGTAGGGCAATTGTCAGTTACTGGCATACTTATATGTGCACTTAGTACTGGTAAACCGCTTAAATAGGCTAAGCTTGCCCAGGAAAAGTGTGAGTAGGTTAACTGACCGCCGTGATATGACTGAAATACTGTTAAAAACGGAGAAAAATCCAGACAAACAAACAGACAAACAAACATATTGTTGTGTTTCATATCATTGACATACATGTTATAATGTTTTCCAGATTTAATCCAAAATAATGGCGTCTGTTGAAGAAGGTGTAGGGTCCACACCAGCTGGGGCCGTTTACAATGGCGATGTCGAGGCGGAAGAAAAGCCGTCGCTTGAATTCATTTATATATCGGAAAACAAGCTGAAGTATATCAATAACAAATACGAGAAAGTCAATGCCAAGATGTATGACTATAAAAGTGATGTAAAGCTAGTAGTTGGAAAATCCAATTTTAAGGGTCATAAAAAAGTTTTGTCAGAAGCAAGTGATTATTTTGCAGCAATGTTTAGTCATGAAATGAAAGAAAAAGATGAGACTGTCATCGAGTTAAAAGATATAAGCCCAGACGGATTTAGTGCTATGCTGGACTACTTTTATCATGGTCATGTGACTGTGGAAAGCAAAATAGTTCCTGATATTCTCGAAGCCGCCAGATTCTTCCACGTAGAGTGGATTTTGGACGTCTGCTGCGATTACATGATACGACACCTCAGTTTGCTAGATTATCCTCTAACGATGGAGCTTGCAGACCATTACTCGCTGGGTGATCTGAGATACGAGATTTTCAAATATTTCGGTAACAACTTGCCTGCCCTTACGGAGAAAGAGCGTTTCCTGCGAGATCTGTCCTCGGAACTCCTGCTACAGTTCCTGATGGAGTTTATGTACGTGGAAATGTCCGAGTTCACCATCATGCAGGTATGAAACATTGTGCTCACTTTAATTAAAAATGTTGTGATATGTTACAATGTTTGTATATGACTCAAATTTTATGGAAATAGGGAGATAGTAAGGTTAACGATAAATTGGAATAGCCCATAAGGGGCTGCTGTCTTAATTGAAATAATATGAGGCACGTCGTGGGAAAATCGGTCTTAATGCATGTGCGTAAAGTGTCGTCCCGGATTAGCCTGTGCAGACAGCACTTCCGCTTTTATGGTATTTTCTGTTTCAATGAAGTCTCTTCTAAACATAAATCCGCTGTAGGCGACTGCGACCCGCCTCATATCCTTTCCTGTTTAAATGCGGCCTGTTTGAGATTGAGAACTCATAGTTTAGGGGCCACTAAATCATGATGAATGGATTAAGAATTGAAGTAAGTCCCAACCACCAGAAACTAGAGTCCAGCTATAGTTTAGTTTATTTCAGGACTACATAGCTTGCCCATAGTTCAGCTAAACGTGAGGTCGTCATCATGTCTTGAATGAGTGTCTTTAACATGCACTTCTGGCCATGAGACAGTCTGTAATTAATTATATGTAAAAACAGAACACATTAACAGTTGGACATTGGTGTTTGTATTGCCGTTGTCTACCTGCCTGGAGGGAAGGGAGCAGCGAAATGTTGCTAGGAAACCATCACCATGACAAATGGGAGACCTTGGGGTATATTACACACTCTGGTGACAAATGCAAACAATAGTAATGGTATGACAATAATATATATATATATATAAGATACCTTTCACCAGGTGACAGTTTGCGACTTATTGAAGTTAAGAACACGCCATAGATGAGAGATATCTTAATCATCTTGTCACCATGCTTGCATACCCTTCGTTAATTGAAAGTTGAATGTATGATGATGATGCGTGTTATCACTTTGTGACACATCATTGTTGTTATGGGATGGTTGACTTGTAAAGGTTGTTTATTTGTAATTATAGTGCAACAAAGTTTAATAAAGATAAATATTGTTCTATCAAGTCAATACTTGTAAGAAATCATACATAATTTATTTTTCTAGAAATCCACAGTTAAGATCAAAGCAAAAGGAAGGACTTTTCCTCAAGAATATGAATTAAAAGTATATCGCTGTTTAAATGTCTTCATGTTTGTTAGAATTTGGTAATTTGAAAAAGAAAATCAAAGCTTTAAATAAAATGTCATGCCAGCAATAATGTTTTCCTATCCAGTATTGTGACTGTTTTCTATCATATTTTGAAACAGATATATATGAGCTAACAAAGTTTAAGTGAAATGTATGCTGTGTCAGAAAGTTTATTTGTTACTTGTTTTCAATGATAAGGGATTTGTAAACTTTCAATAAAATTTGTTAGTAAATCAACTGTATCATAGTTTATTTTAACAGTCCATGTTAACATGGTCACCCCAAACAGAAAGGCTATGCCCATTCCAGAGTTGACTTATTATTCCAACTTTTAAAATAAACTTAGGTGTGACAGACCTGTACGAGGGATTATCCAAAAATACGAAACTTGTGAAATATTTTAAAATTAATTTAGTAATCCTGAATTTCAGTTGGTTCTGCGCTGGGTTGCTATAGACAAGGAAGCACGCAGTGAGCACCTGCTGCCGTTGCTACGGCAACTCCGGTTCCACACGATGGAGCTAGAGGAGTTGGAGGAGATACCGAGAGAGGTCCTGGAATTCAAGGAGATCCGGGACGAGGTAATGGCAAACAGAAAGACAAATATTTTAGGCACGTCGTGAGAAACCGGTCTTAATGCATGTGCGTAAAGTGTCGCACAGGCTAATCCAGGACGGCACTTTCCGCTTTTATGGTATATTCTGTTTCAAGGAAGTCTCTTCTAAACATAAAAACACTGTAGGCAGAAAGTGCCGTCCCGGATTAGCTTGTGCGGACTGCACAGGCTAATCCGGGATGACACTTTACGCACATGCATTAAGTCCGGTTTTCCCACGACGCGCCTCATTTGTACAATATTAATTGCTATGTCAGTCGGGGCCTTTTGGCCTAAGATATCATGGGTTATTATATTATAGAGAATACTAGGTTAGTAATGAATAAAGATAAATTTATTTAGCGAGGCTTAGAAAACCTAAATCACGAGCCTTGGTGAGCAAATAAACTTATCTTTAATTAACACTTACTTGGTGTCTATTTATCCCATCATTTTCTGTCTTTATTTTGAAAATAAACAAACAAAAATCACGAAATTACACGATAAACCTAAAATGACGTCACGAAAATCAACAAAATGACATCATTATACTGTGCATGTGTGCTGTATTCCACAGTGTGGAAATACAGCTAAGTTTATCCCACAGTGTGGAAATACAGCTAAGTTTATCCCACAGTGTGGAAATACAGCTAAGTTTATCCCACAGTGTGGAAATACAGCTAAGTTTATCCCACAGGGTGTTATTTCGTCAATGCAGGTGTGATGGAATAAAAAGGTGTTTAGTAAAAATTAATTACCCCAAAAGTTGACTTTGCCACTTCTTTTTTGTTCCCTTTACTTAATTTATTGGTGTATTTTATCATTAAATTCATGTTTTTTCTCCAAATTTTGACTTTGCAACTTCTTTTTTGTTCCCTTTAACCTAATATTTTGCTGTATTTTATACTAAAGCCAAGATCCTTTAACCTATATTAGAAAATAATATAATAATATTATAATAATAATAATAATAAAATAATAGTCCTTAATTACAACATGAGCATTAACTTGCCATGCCATGTACAGCAGCACCAAGGGTGACACAATAATACAAAGGAAGCCATTAATTCCATTGTGGTCCGGATTGCTACTATTTTCATCACCACCCTGTTCTGCATTATTCAAGGTTGAAGATGCCAAGATGTATTGCCTGGACGTGGCTTCACAGTGCACCAGGACGGGAGACAAGTACCTGAGTCGAGGGTCAAGAGAGGTCGTCTTTGTGTCCGCCTTCAACGACAACACTGAAACGAACGTAGTCATCTACAAGAACCCCGAGAACGATGATGCCAATCTGTTTGTGGAGCAGCTCGGACCTTCAGGTGAGATTCCACTATGTTGTTCTAGAAATGGAAAATAGTTCAATAACTAGTTTTGTTATGCAAACTAGTATATCCAGTACACCTCATTCAATAGCTAATTTCGTCTACCTTCCAAGTGTTAATTTCTGTTTGTATTTCTTCAGGACCTTCATGGAATCTCAAATGTTATTACACGATACTACAATACTGAAGGCAACCATAATGCCACATGAATCTGTGACCTGGATGCATTTTTGGGTCAAAGTTATATTAAAAGTGTATGGAGGGGAACCATAGAAATTCTACCAATCACAAGTTGAGGTGTTTGCACACGTTTTTGTCGTGGATTGAAAACAGTTGTTTCCCCTTAATGGCTTAATATATAAAATTGAAAAGCGGAGCATTAATATGTGAGGCTCATGTAAAATTAACTAGGAAATATGTAGTTTATACTAGGTATTCGCTAAATATATGGGAAAAAATAGCAAACAACTAAGTCAAATAATATTTTATTCATGTATATAAATAGTCTTTATCCTTGTTTTCAGGTTTAATGGCTGACTACACAACAATGAGTCAAGCAAAGCTGGGTAACTTCCTGTTTGCTGCTGGCGGTTACAATGACGAGTACACAAGTTCAGCAAGAGTATTCCGATACGATCCCCGTTTCCGTGAATGGACAGAAATTGCAATGTTGGCTCGAGCCAGAGTCTCGTTTGCATTGTGTAGTTCCAAGAATCGCCTGTATGCGATCGGTGGCGTATTCCACTGCATTGGTGACACAGAAGGTGGGGAAAAGATCCTCTCTTCAGTCGAGATGTACATTCCAGAAGAAAATGCCTGGAAAGAGATTACGAGCCTTCCATACGGAACGTTTGACCAGGCCGCCGTACATTGTGACAATGGTATATACGTGAGTGGGGGAATCAGCGACCTTCCGGAGCATACAGTGCCCATCAAGTCCATGTTCTATCTTCAGGACGGAACAAACGAGTGGAAAACCATGCCCGACATGCTGGTCGCACGACAAGGGCACTGTGTCCTAAATCACGGAGGCAAGATTTTCTTTCTTGGAGGGTACACGTCGCAAACGGACATGGGAGGCTTTACGGACTGTTTTCAGAATGACATGTTTGATCTTGAGACGAAGCAGTGGACAACAATTCTGCCAACCCCCGAAGCCTTTGGCCATCTTTACCGTCACATGGCTTTCGCAGACAAGAAGGTATTCTTCCTCTGCAATCGCGACTCGGACGTTCACATTAGCTATTACGATATTGAGAAGGAAGAGTTTGACATTGGTGTCATGATTGCTACAGGCGTACACAAGGTTGCCGTCCTGCAGGTCGCATATCCCCACACTTAAACATGGCATCTTTATTAAAAGCCAGTTTGCAAGCAATGTGGCGCCTTTCATACTTAGTACGATTATCTTAAAAGAAAAAGAAGAAATGTGGCGTGTCATGAGAAAACCGGTCTTAATGCAATCTGCACAGGCTAATCCAGGATGGCACTTTCCGCCTACAGTATATATATGTTTAGAACAGACTTCCATGAAACAGAAAATACCACAAAAGCGGAAAGTGCCGTCCCAGATTAGCCTGTGCGCACATGCATTAAGACTGGTTTTCCCACGACGCGCCACAAATAAAACAGAACAGACCCAGACAAATTGAGATCATTGTGTGTAGTGTGGTCATAGATGGCTGTTGGCTGAGCAACAAGATGTTTCACTATAAGGGCTGTTCCAGGGAAAAAGATGACGAGGGGGTGGAACGCCGATGTATTAAATTTTGGTGGGTGGGGGGTGATAGAGGGGATAAAACGGAATATTAATGACTTGAAAAAAAAGTTTGTTGGTGGTACCCCATTTTTGGACTGGCGTTCCGCCTCCCCCATGACCTTTTTTCCTGGAACAGCCCTAATTAGCAATGGATATGCTTACAAGAGGATTTGAAACAAACTAAAGAATGTTAAGAATGATACAGTAGTTAGAGATTTCTTATGCTTTAGGTTACTTTAATTCAATGTTATTTTAAATTATACCTTAGTATCAGATTGCCTGAGCTTTTTTCGCATTTGAAATATTTATTGCTATGCAATAATAGCCTGCATTTGTACAAGATGTAATCTTGCAATATTGTCCAGATGTCATCTGTCCTTTACATAACTTCAAAAGCAACACATGATATAAAGTGTCATGTACATAAATATTGTTTTGATCAAAGTTTGCCTGTTCATTATTAGTTGCAATGAAATTGAAAACTTGCCTTAATGTCAAGTACAAATAATGAAAAGCTGACCTGGATCTTTTGTCCTAATACTAAGGACTAGGGATGTCAACGAATAATCGAATATTCGAATATTAAATGATTATTTGAATGGCAAAAAAATAAATACAAAATAAATTCTCCATAATAAACTAGTTTTATTCTATAATCCGCGATCATTATGCTTTCACAGTTACCTAATTTGACACGTTGACATGTTTTTTAACACCATTGATACCCGTATGCGCAGTGGGAGATAACAGATTAAGCAAACTGTGACAATCGAGTCGTAAACGGACCTTAAGAAGAGACCGATATTTGCGCAGTTTGCACGTAACATTATTTGGGTGCTAAACTGAAGCTTATTGGAGACCGATGTTTTCACACTGACACTAATTGGAGACAAATGTTCGAACAATGTATGGTGCATTATGCGGCGTAGGTGTTACTATTAATTTAATTTCATTCCTTTAATTAGCGGTGCATTAACAACAACATGTTTCATGCCGACTTTAAAGCATTTATTCGCTCAATGTAACAAAAGAGTGAAACAGCACAGGTATATATTCTAGGTGTTTCCCGATTAATCTCAAGTGGCGGATCCGTGGTCTAGTGGTAACGCACTGGCTTCACAACTCAGGGGTCGCAGGTTTTAGCCCCCGCTACACCCTAACCTAGTAACTCGTCTTTCGCATGAGACGTTAAACCGAGGTGCAGTGCACTAGGTGCTTCCCACCGGGAACTAAAAGACCCAGGGTTGTCTCTGGAACGGGGCGTCTCCTGTGTCTTGCACTATCCCTCATAACCCAACTAACAAGTCTTCTAGAGGCGATGGCCATTTGGGAGAGAATCCCAGTGCACTCGATAAAATGTACTACACACACATTAATCTCAAAGTCTTCTCGTTCATTAACGTGTTTATTAAATTGTCTGATTGCTTTGTGTATTGGGTGTCTGTTTTGCGATGTTTGAAGTGTATAGATCTCTTTTGCTATTAATAAATGTATGACAAAGTAAATGATTTGAAATAAAATCTAAGAACTGTTTTCTATAATGTTTTATTATGACATTAATGAATCGGATGATGATGATGATGATGATGATGATGATGATGATGATGATTGATGATGATGATGATGATGGAAAAATTCGTATTAAATTCATAGAGTCGACAACGATAAGAACTTGCTGAGTCAGCTATTATTAATCCTTGTTTGCTTTCGAAAATGAATGTTGGGTTGTTGTTTTTTCTCAGTAACTCGCACAATTATAGGTGTTTTTCGATTTACAATAAAGGCAGTCCTTTTTGAAAGAATCTCGGAAATTATTTAGAAAATTAGAGGGGGTGTGCTATAACAACCTTTTTGCATTTTGATAAAAACACCCAATAATGTGTAAGAAACCCAGCAATGAAGTAATCTGTGTAGTTGTGTTAGTGTGTTAAATAAAAATGGGACAAACTAATTTTTTTTATTTATATTTTTATTTTTGGGTGAGGGGGGGTGAATCATCTAAAATCTAGCAATCTCAATAGGTCATATATGACTCATGAGAAGAGTATTGTAGTAGCCGGCTTAAAATTAAAAAAGGTGGTTTTATATTTCATTTTAAATAAATCCCTTAGCAACCATGCTAAACTATTTCTGTTTAGCTCTGAAAAGCATTTGCTGTGATTGACCTTGATCGGATTGTTATTCATCTAGATCAAATTTAACAGGATATAAATAGCTAAAGATTTAAAATAAGGGTGCATCTGCAGGTGTCAACTTACAGCTTCAGTGTATGGCTTATTATGTAATTGTTGGATGATATTAGGCATGTCGGGGAAATACCGGGCTTAAAGCATGTGCGTAAAGCATTTTTCCGAATTAGCCTGTGCAGTCTGCATAGGATAATCCGGGACGACACTTTCTGCCAACAGTGGATTTATGTTTAGAAGATACTTTCTTGAAACAGAAAATACCATAAAAGCGGAAAGAGTTGTCCTGGATTAGCCTGTGCAGAGTGCACAGGCTTATCCAGGATGACACTTTACGCAGATGAATTAAGCCCGGGTTTCACACGACATGCCTCATATGTTCTTCTCTGCATTTATTTATTATCCAAATCATGGCTGTGGCACAATGCGTATATAAGATAGTCCTAAGAGCTTTTTGACAGTTTGTTGATGCTTCGTGCATACCAAATTATGATGTGCGTGTTATCTACGTGCACTCATAATGATATCAGTGTATTAAGGTAGGGAAAGATCTAGGACCAAAAAAGGTACAGCTGGGTGCTGCTAAAAGGTACAGCTGGGTGCTGCTAAAGGTACAGCTGGGTGCTGCTAAAAGGTACAGCTGGGTGCTGCTAAAAGGGACAGCTGGGTGCTGCTAAAAAGGAGCTAAGTTCGAATGTAGATAAACATTTTATGTGTAAATAGATTTGACTGAAATATTCTGTTTGTCTTATGACTCTTAACTGATAGGATTTTGCAAAGCATCTAATGATTTTACAATAACCACATGTATTTATATGCCTAAATCTCTTATGTAACAGTGACAATTTGGCATGTGGCGCTTAAAAAGTTTTTTGGGGGGTTTAGTGTAAGTTGTCCAGCCCAGAGGGGGAGCAGGTTGAACCAAAAAAGACCAGGGTGCAGCACCCTGCTATTTTGTTCTGGATCTTTCCATAATTAAAGGCTTCTTGTTCAGTTTGGCTGCAGAAGCTTTATTGCGCAGATGTAGATGTTTGTTCCATTTTGGAATAATATTGTTGAATGTGTCTTATTTATTTTAAACAGATAGGGCTGAATGCAGAATATTTTGCTTGTGATACTATTTGCTATGTGTTAATGAGCTATAATAAATTATTTGAATGCAGTACAGGGAAATGAAAAAAAAGCTCCAAGTGTTGTTTATGTTTAGTTGGAATTTGTGAAATTTAATTTTGTAATAATCCTTTTATTGGATACCCCAAATCATGTTTAACACTGTATTATGTAAACTTAGAATAAGACATCAAACATAGAATGGACATGATTTGTGTTCTATGTTCACATAAAAGTGTGCATTTCATGTTGTTCATGTATGTCTATTATATTCTGTCAATACTTTTTTGGTATAAGTAGCATTTTTTCCATGACATTTTCATTTTAACTGATTGTGTCTTTGTTCATTTTTACTCTATTTATAAACTGTGTTCATGCACGCATGGACACAGTTTAATTTTTTGTGTGAAAATTTTGTAAATCCATCAAAGTGTACATTTTTGTGGTAAAATAAATTTTACTGTTTCAGTTATATATGCAGGTATCTATTGCACTAATTACTCTGCAAATTTTTTAAATTATAAATGGTAAACTGCATATAAAACATTGCTGTAATGAAACAGTTTATTCTATGTTTGACGTCTTATTCTAACTTTACATAATAGTGAGGTTTGTGTTCTACTTTTTATTTTTCAAATTTGGTAATACTTCAATAAACTGTCAGACTGTCAACTGTTGAACATTAATATTGTTTATAAGTCAATGTCTTCTATATCATTATGAATATGCGGTCCAACTTCTATTTAACTGGACATCACGACAGCCTGTATAATAATATGTTATAAATGAGGCCTGTAGTGGGAAACACGGGCTTAAAGCATGTGTTTTAAGTGTCGTCCCAGATTAGCATATGCAGTCTGCACAGGCTAAGCGGGCACAGGCTAAGCGGGGCACAGGCTAAGCGGGGACGACACTTTCTGCTTTCAGTGGATTATGTTTAGAGGAGACTTCATTGAAACAGAAAATACCGTAGAAGCGATGAGTGTCACTGTACGCACATGCGTGCCAATTTTCCCACGACACGCCTCAAATGTGTGTGTATGCTTAGTAATATCGGGCAGAGCAATGTTTGCATAAGACTGTCACTTTGTTCTAGTGTGTACATATTATGTAGAGCATTTTTTTACCACTTGTGTTGTACGATAATTGTCAATTGGGCAAAAAGAAGCTACACATTTTATGCATTTATTGGGGAATAAAACCGTAAAATTGTGAGATTTTCACGAAACTTCAGTCTCTGTTGTGATAGAAATTTATATTAATTTTATTAGTTAATTGTTGTATTGACCTTTACAAAATGTGATACTTTTGTAAACTAATGATCTGAGCAACTTTTTGTTTTATGTTTAATGTATACAATTCTATCGATTGTAAACATTCCTAAGAATGACCAGGTTGTCTATGCCTACAATGAATGTAGAAAGTTGCTTGACGTGTGTGAATGTAGAGTTTTTTGCTTTACTTGAAAATTTAGCTTACTAATGTTAATATATATGTGGCATGTCCTGGGAAAACTGGGTTTAATGCATCTGCGTAAAATGTCGTCCGCACAGGCTCATCCAGGACAATACTTTCCGCTTTTATGGTACAGTAGAACCTGTCTTAACTGAACAGCATCGGGACCGGGCCGATCGTTCGGTTTCCAGAGATGTTCGGTTTACCAAAGTTTTTTTATGAAATGTCATTTTCCTTTTAAAATGTACACTCTATTTTATATGTTAATTCGAGTATATACGACAGCAACGTATTAATGTTTACACTTTTATCACTGTTTATTATTTTTATTATTTCTTGTAAACATATATATTTGTACATAAACCGACACT
The DNA here is from genome assembly GCA_027627225.1 of Congeria kusceri. Classification (NCBI taxonomy): domain Eukaryota; kingdom Metazoa; phylum Mollusca; class Bivalvia; order Myida; family Dreissenidae; genus Congeria; species Congeria kusceri. The sequence goes on along the minus strand of CM051035.1, from coordinate 52,099,143 downwards.
CAATCTATCAATCAAGCAAGTTCATGTATTCAACATACAACTAATTTACATCTGTTTAAAGAAATTACCAAGCTTTTATTAGTTTAAACCTATTTATTTTAGCTAGATTGTATCGCAAGCTTAGGCTTATAGAGACCAGTGATCGAAATATTGCCAGAAATTTCGTATGTATAAATTAATTACACTGTTGTAAAACATTACAAAATTTCCACTGTACGTAAATTTTAGCATAAAACACAACATACTAATCTGTTTTTCACAAGATGACTATTGTTGTATGCACCAACTAGCTTATCGCTAATTGCACCACTGCCCAGTTATCACCATGGCGATTATGCCCTTTGTGTGTAACTGTGTCACCAATTATCGGATTCGGCCTCTGGGGTAGCGCGAGGTAACACCTGACAGGATACACCATTCGGTTTAGTCAGGGTTTTTAAGGTTGAATGAGATCAAATTTGTGATAGAATCATTCGGTATTCGGTTTGGACAGTGTTAGGTTTATTAAGTTTATTGATATATAAAACAAGACGGAAAAAATTAGGGACCAACACAGCCGTTCGGTTTGGACAGGGATTTGGTTTTCACAGGGTTCGGTTAGGACAGGTTTCACTGTATTTTCTGTTTCAAGGATGTCTATTCTAAACATAAATCCACTGTAGACAGAACGTGCCGACCCGGATCAGCCTGTGCACAGGCTGATCTGGGACAACACTTAACGCACGTACATTAAGCCCATTTTTCCCACAACACTCCTCATATATTGTTTCATTGATAACACAACATCTCGGCCATCTCACTTACAATTTTTGAGTGTTTAGTACATGTGTATTTTTTAAAATCCAATTCCAGTATAATAAACATTCCAAAAATACATGGATTACTGCATTGAGTTTTAAAGTTGTCAGTTGATTTTTTATTTAACTTTATAAATTATAACAATGTAAATTTTTAACTTTTAAGGAGAAAGCAACAGATGATGTTGCTAGAATTCATTAGACATGTTGTTCATGCCGAGAAGAGTTTTGTTCGTTTTTATGAATGTATTATGTATGACATTGTCAAGATGGCAAGATAAAACTGTAGAAAAGTGCCCAAAGAGAAGTTTAATCTTTTATGTGTCTGTATGGAAATTAAATTACATTAGTAAAAATTAAGTCGCAGTCTGAGTGTAATATATCATGATAATAAGTATTTGTATGGAATATAATTAATCTCAAGATTTCAATGTCTATTGTACAGTAAATGTTACTGTGGTATTTATCTCAAATGAGTTTGTTGACTATTAGAGTTGTTCTAGTATTTTCTCTGTGCCTATGCATGCTTGTGTTACGGATTATAAGTAATAAAATTTTGTGTTAAAGCTTTTTATATTGATAATTGAAATTGATATTCGTTCTTGTACATTATATAATAATATTATGCATTTTAAATAAAGCTTTTCAAGAAAGAAATGTGGATTTCATGTGTATATTCATTGTAATTCTATATCCATGTGTGGTACTAAGTCTCCAATAATGGTACGAAGTTATAGTGGTACGAAGTCTCCAATATTGGTACGAAGTTGTAATGGTACGAAGTCTCCAATATTGGTACAAAGTTGTAGTGGTAGGAAGTCTCCAACATCCCCTCTAAAATTGTCCAACATTTGATTTAGTAAAACCTCACAATAACCAAATCATATATTGCGCATCGTGGGAAAACCGGTCTTAATGCATTTGCTTAGTGTCGTCCAGAATCAGCCTGTGCATTCCGCACAGGCTAATCCGGGACGGCACTACGCTTTTATGGTATTTTCTGTTTCAAGGAAGTCTCTACTCAACATAAATCCACTGAAGGCGGAAAGTGCCATCCTGGATTAGCCTGTGCGAACTGCACAGGCTAATAAGGGAGGACACCACGCACATGCATTTAAATCCGGTTTTCCCACAACGCACCTCAATATTATGCATTTCGTTGTGAACGTCATGTTTTCAGTCAATTTATTGCACTTACCAAACCCGTTCTTTGGTATATTTTTTTTTAATGTTACTTTTTGACGATATTGCACCATATTGGAACATGTAAGAGAGACCAACGTCAGTTTGTTAGACTGATGTAGTCGTTTCTGTCAAATATCGAATTTGTCATATATCATGATGTTACATTTCTCCTACTTTGCTCCTTGTATAACGTGCTAGTCATTTTGATCGTGCTCAAGACCTGAAAACTGTGCCAATGAAATGTAACTTAGGAAGATAAAACAAGAAATAGGATTTGTTGACCTTTACATTTCATACACAGTTTTCGGCAATTTGTTTTCAGGGATTAAAATTAGTCGAGCAGTTTGTTGGCAGTTACTGAATATTTCCGACCCCTCTAACTCTAAATCCTGCTTCCGCGGGTGAAATTGTGTCGTTTGTCGTGTATTGGATGTCGCTATTTATTTTGCGAGGGGTTAAATTGCAACAAGAATAAATCCATCAGATATTACCTGGTAACAAAACCCCACAAGTACATGTGTTGATCTTTTATTTGTGTTTTTACAATATTTACAAAAAAGGTATAACTACAATGTTAACACATGCTGTAGATGAGAATAGTAAATTAACGTCTTATACATTTTAACATAGTTAAAGGTTATAAGGTTATGTAGTAAAAAGAGACTGAATATAGCTTTTGGGATAAGAAGTAGTTTGTACAAATGTTCTTAGCTGCACGGTGACAATGAACATACGTTGGTACCTTCACAAATGAAATATTCCTGTAAAAATACACTTCTGCAACAATCATTTTTTTATTTAAAATATTGAGACGTATGACTTTCCAACTGATTGTATTAATTGAATATACATATGTATCATCATCTCGGTTCATCCTTATATGGAAATAAATGATGTTAAAGAAGTTACAATTATATAATTGTTTCAATCAGTTCTTAACAGACAATCGATTGTCTGTTGCGTTCAGCATACATGGAGCATATTTTACTTTTTCTGGGTATCGTGCTTTATGCATACAACACGAGTGTGTCTGTATTTGCAAGGTAACTTTCTCTGGGGCCATATTCCAGAAACATCTTAAGTTTATCTTCAAATATATTCACTTAAGTCCTGAGTGTATGGGTAAGGTAATATTTTTAGCTCACCTGAGCACGAAGTGCTCAAGGGTGAGCTATTGTGGTCAGTCTGTGTCCGGCGTCCGTCATCAACATTTTACTTCAAACAACTTCTTCTCCGAAACCACTAGGCATATTTTAACCGAACTTGGCAGGAATGTTCCTGGAATGGTCCTTTACCAGATTCCTTCAATTTATTAAAATATATTGAAAACCCTGGTTGTCATGGCAACAAAAAGCTTAAAAACTTGAAAACTTTAAAAATCTTGCCAGAAACCACTGGCTGGATTTGAAATAGTTTTCACAAAAATGCTCCTTGGGTGACCCTCTACCAAATTCCTTTAAGTCATTTTGATTTGTTAAAAAACATGGCCGCCAGGGGGCGAGGCAGTTTTCCTTATATGGATATTGTGAAAACTTAAAAAAATCTTGTCTGAAACCACTGGCTGGATTTTAAAATAATTTCACGTAAATGTACATTGGGTGACCCTCTACAAAATTCCTTGAAATTATTTTGATTTGTTAAAAAACATGGCCGCCAGGCGGGGGCAGCCAGTTTTCGTTATATTACTATATTGAAAACCTAACAAATCTTCTAGTCTGAAACCAGGGGCTGGATTTCAAAATAATGTCACAGAAGTGGTCATTGGGTGACCCTCTACCAAATTCCTTGAAATCATTTTGATTTCTTAAAAACATGGCTGCCAGGGGGCGGGGCAGTCTCCCTTATATGGCTATATTGAAAACTTAAAAAAATCTTCTAGTCTAAAACCACTGGCTGGATTTCAAAATAATTTCACATACATGTTCCTTGGGTGACCCTCTACCAAATTCCTTGAAATCATTTTGATTTGTTAAAAACATGGCCGCCAGGGGACGGGCAAGTTTTCCATATATGGCTATATTGAAAACTTAAAAAATCTTCTTGTCTGAAACCACTGGCTAAATTTCAAAATAATTTCACATACATGTTCCTAGGGTGGCCATCTACTAAATTCCTGGAAATCATTTTGGTTCGTTAAAAATAATGGCCACCGGGGGGTGGGACAGTTTTCCTTATATGGCTATATTGAAATCTTAAACAATCTTTTTGTTAAAAGCCATTTTGATGCTTTACGCTCAGGTGAGCGACCTAGGGCCATCTTGGCCCTCTAGTTAAACTATAAATTAGTGATTCAAATTACAGTTAAGTAAATAGTAGTCAATAATAACGTGATAATTAGTGAACACTAAGCAGAATTTCATCATTGAAATGCTGAAGAAAAATGACAAATTTAAGGCTAATGATAAGATTTCACTTAAGATGTTTCTGGAATACGGACCAAGTTATCACTGTCCACTATTAAACTGTGTTTCTGTCGCTGATGCACGAACGATATAACGAGATAAATGTATTCACATTCAAACCTTGCACCGCCGTGACAACTATCCAAGCTTATCATCGCCCATCTACAAAAGCTATAGTACACGGGAGCACGTGCATCTAGAATCTCCGGTATCCAGTATTATGGCGTACCGTTTGAGTCAAAAGTACATACACGCCTGCTAGCTAAATATAGATGTAACTGTACGTTTACAAATATAACTGCAGTAATAATTTATACCAACAGTTATAAAATATGGCAATCGTCATAAAATTATTACCGCGGTTACATTGTTCTGACCAAATGCTAAACTTAAGCCTTAAGTCAGGTTGGCGAATTAAATCACGTCTTTTATAATGCCTTTTTGTCAAAATTGCATTTATTTATTCAAATATGAAATTTTGAATTATAAAAACAATTTAAAGATACAGTCGGAACGCGATACTGCGAATCGCGATACTACGAAATAACGGGATACTACGAATAAGGCTGCCGGTTCCGTCCGTTTTCCTTATTTGTTTAACTACAAAAAGATGCGTTACTACAAATTCGCGATACGGCGAAAAATGCGTTACTACGAACACATTTGCCGGTCCCATCATAATGTCTGTATTGAAATTTTAGCGCGATACTAAGAATCATATTTAACGGAGACTTTCCACACCTTTTCAACGAAGATTTCACACCTTTGCCCAGTCAGACACCTTGCCAGTTTGTTTGCAATATGGACAGAGATACTTGTTAACAAGTTAAGTTACCACTTTAACCCACTAAATGATGCAGTGCGAGATATGCGTTTGACTTAAATGACTTTCGTATTTGCAGATAATATGTCATTGCGATTTCGGTTGCTGTGCGTGGATTTTTTATTATTTTTTTATAAGGGCATACATATATACAAGCCTATTATCAAATGCAATTATTTTATCAAGTGTGCTTGTGTTCTTAAACGCTACGACGTGACGTAAATTAACACAAAGTCGAAGAATATTAAGTTATTTATGAAAGATGCGATTCTACGAAAATGCCATACTACGAACAAATAGGTGTCTCCCGTGACTATTCGTAGTATCGCGTTTTGACTGTACATATTTGATAAAATAAATAAATCGGACAAACGTGTACCCGCAGTTCTGATTTTATGACAACTATCATATTTTTTTTACTTTCAGTATAAATTGTAACTGCAGTTATATCTGTAAATGTAACTGCTGTTACAAATGTATGACTACAGTGATAAATTTGTAACTGCGGTTAAAATTGTGTAACAATAGTTACATCTATATTTAGCTGGCGTGCATATATGTACTTTTGACCCAAAGGGAACGCCATACAGTATGGTGAGGTGACACGCGCACTGTGTATCCTTTAATTTTAATTCACACGAAATGTTAACAGTTTAAGATTCACATATGTTTGTACAATACCGGTTGATTCGTACTGTATTTAATTCTGGTGTAATTTCCCGACCCAAAACGGTTGGCAGGAGCTTTGTGAATAACTAATATGTATCTATGGCTGTCTTGAAATAACATGTGAAGTTCAAATATTATAATATATAATTATAATATTTCTTACCCCCCCCCCACCCCACCCAGGGCGGGAGCGGCGGGCATATATGAGACTTAAGACTGAAAACGATTCCCGACCTTCGATAAATTGACATGCCGAATGAGTCCGGGTCCCGGGAAATAGCCCCTGGTCGGAGTTTAGATCCACCGGGCCATTTGATGCATTAAGCATCTCCCACTTTGGGGATTTAGACCAAAATGCTTGGCTCTAGGGTGGGGAATTAGACCCCCATAACTAAAATTAGTACAAATTCCCCTGGGTCAGCCAGCCGCCCCTCTCATGTGGGGAAATATTGATAAGTGCATTAGAGAAGACGGTAGCTCTAAGAGAAGAGACGTAATCAGACATATCCCTTGAGGTAATAAAGTATGCAAATAAAGGACACCATATGTGACGAAACTTACGTTTGCAGAAAAAACTATGGCTGGGACTTGTTAGTTGGGCATGCAGGAATATCCCAGAATAAGATATTAATTGTAGACAAAATAAACAATAAAGTAATATTCACGACGTGTATAACACAAATGTATACAGTTACTTTAAGTAACTGGCAAATATATCGATGTCCTTGTTATTAAGAACTTATTGTAGTTGGTGCCATGCCCGAAGTTTTTCCAAGATACGCAGCATCCTTAAAGTTCCACAACAAACCGGATTGTAGATGTATATTTTCCTTTTATCACATTCCTTTAAAAAACCTACTGGACGAAACACTAACACAACCATAACACTTTATACACATTTTTAGTTTTGTTGTATGAGCATATCAACGCCTTGAGCTTGATTTGCACCACGTTGCGCACTGGGTTCGCCGATCACATCCGGTGCAGTATCCGACTTCCGCCCAGTTCGGGGTTGTGCCTTCTCGCGCTCGTAGAGTTTCTGCGAGGCGAAGAACCTCATATTTTGTGAAAGTCTACCGATAAATTGTTTCCGCACTAACGATAATTTATGTTGTCTTTGCTTGCGCATGTTTTCGTTCATTTTCTTTTCATATATTAGGTCTATGTGAAACTCTCTGTTCTCTTGTGACACTTCCTTTCTGAAGTTATAAAGTAAGTCCGCAAATAATATCAAATTGTGTATTTGAGTTCAGTTCAGTTCCAAACCTGTTTGCTTGTTTTTGTAACAAAAAGCAGCGTTCAGAGAGAAACAAAAATGTATACGCGTATGTACCGTATTGCCTATATCGCTCGGCTCTCGAAGTAAACATGTGTCTTTTAAAACAAACCACACTATTTGTAAAATATCTTTTATAAATGTATTCAAGTCTACTTGAAAAATTGCCATTGACGAATACGTGGAACAATTATTTTAGTTGCATCATGTGCCAAGTTCTGTTGACTCCTAAACTATGGGAGGGTATATCTGCCAGTACATTCATGCTTCTAAATGACAATTACATATTGCTAAATTACAATTGCATGCTGCTAAATTACAATTGTATGTTCGTAATGACAATTACATGTTGCTAAATGATCATTGCTTATTGCACTGTGTTATTCGTTACTCATTTACTGCAACTTCCATGCGTCCTAGTGCTTCTTTCTATCGGTTAATGAAATTAAATCACATATTCTTGCGTGTAAATGACAAATGACAAATCTCTGTGTCATCGTTAAGTGTTTTAGCGAACAAGTTCATATTGCTTTGTACATTGTACTATGTGAATTTGATTAAACCTAGTAATGATAGTTTAGGCATTAAACGATTGAAAGTTTAGCAGGGCGAAAGCAACAAGCACTTAGCAACAAGAATTACTAAAATGCGACTTGACAATTTGTAACATGTCATTCATATGTAACCGGGAACCAGAAATTCCGGCAGTGTCCGTAAAATCGCTTGGAGATATCTAACTCAAACATACTTGTTGATGATTTAAGCTCCTGGCTATTTTGGTCGAAAGAAGGTCCCGTTCGTCCCGCCTCTGCGAATCAGTCAACGGCCGAGGAAAGCTAGTCTTAGTGAGCACAAGCATGGCGATGTTGAACCAATACTGTGTCTGTCAGAACATTCGTCCGTACGTCCAGGTGCCTGTCTGTCACAAAGCATGTCGTATCTATTTCCTTTAACCGTTTTTAAGGAATTAATTGAAAAAAAGAGAGTTTAGTGTTCAGTGTATCAGTCCTGACGGTTTGCGCATTAACTGTCTGCCCGACCGTCTGTCCGTACGGATGACTTTCAGACATACAACGTATCCGTCCTACAACTTCTGAAAAGCTTGAAGCACTGTCCGGCTAGCTCAGTGGTTGGTAGACTCGCTTTTCATTTAGGCGGACCGGGTTCACTCTCTACTCGGAGCATGTGAGTATGGTTGGTGGTCAACATACCGGATAACTGTGTATTGAGCGCCCCCCCCCCCAAACAGCACAACACCAAACCAGAATTAAAAAATAAATACAACAGAAAAAGTTATGATTCAAAATTCGTCCCAACTTGTGATGAGTTTAAACGTAAATTAGGCAGGGGTGCTGATACACACTCCGTGTCCCCACGAAATGCAGTAGCGCGGAGGGACCTCATACACTACGAAATACGCACATTCAACACACACGCACGCACGCTCGTACACACACATGTATACACACACATACACATCAACACACATGCACGCACGCACACACATACACACGCCCGCCCGAGTGTCCGTCCGCCCGTCTGTCGATGCATGTGTATACATATATATGCATATCTACTGCTTGGGTTGCTCATTAATATTTTATGAAATTGATAATAGAAATCCACAACATTAAATCGCTACTATTCGTTTCTATCTCGTATTTTGTTTATTATTGCATGTCTGTTCCGTAATTAAAATTCGTTGTTGAAAAAATATTCTGAACGATTACATTTTACGCGAAACGTACGTTCAACAGAACTAGCTTGGACTCCAAAATTGTTATTATGACAAAAGCAGTCTACAATAACATCTTCGGAAACTATCGAACGTCTGAATTTTCTGTCGAGAGTTGTCTCCCGTATATAGTAATTTGCGCTAGAAAGTCGAATTCTTATACTTATACGTTCCCTGTAATGTTATGATTCATTAACAGGCTTAGCAAAATCCACTAGTTAGTTAATCGCGTGTGACAATGAGCAACAACAAAGTAGATGAGCATAGGAATGTAGAAAGGAATAGTTTGAATAAACATTTCAATATTCCAATAAGCAAACAAAAAGGCTGAAAGCACTTGTCAATTACATGCAAGAAGCAAGAATTTGGCATTAAGAAGCATGCAGTTACCACGCAGCAGAACGCATATGCATGTAAATAACATAACAATGTCATTAACTGGCGGATATGAATGTCGTTCCATTACGAATATCATAATGCAATAGGCAATCGTGATTTCGCAACGTGCAATTGTCATTTAGCAACACGCAATTGACATTTATCAACACGCAATTGTCATTTAGCAACACGCAATTGTCATTTAGCAACACGCAATTATTTAGAAACACGCAATTGTCATTTAGCAACACGCAATTGTCATTTAGCAACCAATTGTCATTTAGCAACACGCAATTGTCATTTAGCAACATGCAATTGTCATTTAGCAACATGCAATTTTCATTTTGTAACATGCCTGTAGTGGCGGATATACCCTTCCATACTAAACAAGGCAATGCGAGATTTTAGATAACGATTTATTGTCCGTTATACCACATAGTAAGTCACAGTGTAGCAAGAGAGAAAACTGTCTTTCCCTAAACTCCTCCGCAGAGTTGTCGTTCCTTTTACAACTAGTGAACCGTTGTGTAGGATAAAGCTACAGTGATCTTTCCAACTATACAATTTGTCGTTTGTAAGACGTTTAATGTGTGAAAACATTGTTATTTAAATGTTATAGTCATATACATGTATATTTAACTATTTTTTTCGGGGTAGCTGTGTAACCCAACTTTTGACCTTTCTCAATATCCAATCAAATGCTGTGAAAATTTCCCGCCTGTGGTCACGAATGGATAAATCCTAATGTTGAATTGGCCAATTTGAAAATATTCGCACTGCACTGGTAAAAAAGAAGGGGTGCAACATGTCATTTTGCAACGATTTAAATCCATACAACTTTCGAGTGCCCCTTCTATATTCGTACACTATAGTTGGCCGAATGAACGGCGTATATTGAGCTATGCCTAATACTCGCGAATGAATTTATCCTGGACTCGTCAGTGCCCGGTCAGTCTGTCTGAGTGACAAAGCGTAAAAAAATGTTTGTTTCAGGTTACCCGACCTACCTTAAATAAATGCCCCGACCATAGAACATTTTCTTGAGTGTGTCAGATATTGTTTGTTTATTTTACTTTTCTTTTCCAATGATTTTTGGATGAATACGTGTTTTGTTTTGATAGCATCCACTTCAAAACAATGTTTTATGATATAAGAGACATGTTTGAATATTCGTTCAGTTTTAGAATCTTCAAGTTGACCATTTACCCCAAAAAAAATTCCCTACCTACCTACCCTAATTTGTTGGGGCATGCAACCGGAAACGAACTTTTTTTGTACGCCTTAACTATATATCGTCCCTTTGAAAGCCAGAAGGTGCTATGAGCCGTCTTTGCACATAATTTATGCTAGTGAAAAACATTGTGTCCACCAGGTGTCACTTCTCGCAACTAACGCAGTGACGTCACACTCTATGTATAGAATGAGTGCAAGAGCCACTCGAAAGTTGTATTGGATGTTCGTGCACGTCAACACATGTGAATTTCCTCCGGCTACTCGGCCGCTGTCCATTCGGCCTGATCCCCTCCTTACAACCAGCACAATAAACACTAAAACCAAACATCAAAGATCTATATTAATTAAAAGAACGTTTTATTTATAGATATTTGCTGATAACAGCATCAAATCATGTAATCGAAATTCGTTTGTTTGGAGCATGGGTACGTATGGCTTTGTTTAGTACCTCCGTGAATTGGCGCCTGAATAATAATAATAATAACAATACAAATAAGAAGAAGACGACAACGACGAATAATAATAATAATAATAATAATTAGAAGAAGAAGAAGATTAATTAGACATTTGAAAGATCTATGGATATCTACGGCTCAGTGAAAACCATATTCTAACACGGCACGTGGCAAGTTTTCCATAAATGAAGAAGAAAATCAACCGTGGGTTATTCTGCAACAAATCATGGGTGGAGCCTAATGTTTTGAAAATAGTTCCGGAAATTCGAAGATATATTTCAGTAAATTGCACGTGCTTAAACGCGCGATAGCAAAATGGTGACAAACAAATCATTTCTGCATTATGTATGTGCAATACAACCACATTTGTAAGTACATATTTTATATTTAAGTTCACAAAAAAACGTTTCCGTTTTGCTAATACCCCTTTATTTTGCGCTTGTACGCATAACAATTTCACTGTATTTATCAACAAGTATGACGTAATTTGCTAAATGTTTATTAATAAAGCTGACGTCATTTTGAATTGTTATTTATTGACGTCACTGAAACGCACGAGTGAATGTACTTTGCGGAAAATGGGGGGGGGGGAGTATAGATTATTCTAACAGGGCACGTGGCTAGTTTTCCATAGAGAAAGAAGGAAATCAATCGTGGGTTATTCTGCAACAAATCATGGGCGGAGCCTAGTGTTTTGAAAATAGTTCCGGAAATTCGAAGAAATTTTTCGTAAAATGCACGTGCATAAACGCGCGATAGCAAAATTGTGACAAACAATCATTTCTGCATTATGTAGTGCAATAAAACCACATTTGTACTACATAATTTAAGTTCACACACAAACAAACGTTTGCGTTTAGCTAATATCGCTTTAATTTGCGCTTGTGAGCATAACATTTTCACTGTATTTATCATCAAGTATGACGTCATTTGCTCAATGCTTATCAATAAAGCTGACGTCATTTTGAAATGTTATTCATTGACGTCACAGAATCGCAAGAGTGCATGTACTTTGCGGAGAATGGGCGGAGTATAGATTACTTTATCATACCACTATGCAGCTATCGGCGTGATACAAAGGTGCCTGATATATTTTTTATATCAGGTCACTAGCGTTTATATCATTCAATGTTTGCAGGTACGTCATATTATTCGGAATCAACTATAAAGTCAACAGTTTCAGTAGAAATGAATCAGATTCAACAAAACAAACAATTTGATACCAAGAACGCATACTGGTTGGCGAGTAGTATCCGTGATTTTGGAGTAGTATTTCTTTATTTTCAATCGCGTAAGTAATACTTTTAATAAAAAGCTTGTTGCACTACAAAGTTGGGCTCCTTCTGTTTACAAGGATGTAAATATCTTGTCATGACGTCATATGGATTTTTCCATATAAGGGGCTGCAAAGGGGTAATCAATAAGCGTTACTTGAAGCAACAAAACTAGTAGTATCCGTCATTTTCCTTTCAATTGAAAATGCGATTTTTGTGCTACAAACCTCAAGATTTTAATCACTCTATATTATTCTATATTATCTTACCTACATCATAATGATGTAATATTATTAAAGTCTATACCAGAAATACGGTGATAATGCGACTACAAACATAAGTAGATGCCGAAAAATGGGCTTTTGATCACCCCTTTGGCGCCCCTTAAAAATTTGCTGATTGTAAACGGGAGATAACCTTGTTATTATCGAGGTAGACGCATCCCTGCATTGAAATTTTGTCAAAATCGTCCCGAAACTAGCCGTATAATTTAGTAAACATTTTAAAATTGCAATTCTTTGTTAATATTTTCTTTGAGTAAACATTTTGCGACTGCAATTCTTGATTTTTTAAAGAACATTTATTTCACGAAGAATGCGTGTTGAATAAATGGATGGTGGTGTTTAAATACTAAAATTGCTGCTTTATGTGAATAACCTAGCGATCACCCTTGGTAAACCGAAAATAGGGAAGTAAAAGATAGGGAAGATAAAAAGACGTGCGCGTGAATGCCCCGCGAGGAGTTAAGTTGTTTTGAGATTGTTTTTAATATAAATATAAATATCTTGAAAAATATGAAGTTTTGGAGACTTCAACTTATTCTGCGTTTGGACCAGTTGCTAGGTGATGTGTGTAAACTCAACATTCAATTCTGGTGAGCTTTTACACCATTTAATATTTAAATCACGGATACTGCTAGTTCACGGATACTACTCGCCAACCAGTATAGTTTATTATTTTAAATCGTCATAATCACAAAAACGTTATTTTTTTTTTTAAATATTCACATAAACCCGCACTTTGGTAGTGAGATGACGTCATCTATGGAACACAATAAATCATCCATACACATTTATTTCAATGCATTCATAATAAATGCACTAAAAGTCACTACAACGCATCAGTTTATGTTGAACCAAAAACATTATTACCAAAAATTGAACGCACTAGAGTCAAATACTGTCAATATTGACACGATCTTGGAAATGTCAATTATAATACACAACTCCAAAATGGCTTCTCCAAACAATTCGGCGTTGTGTTCTCTGATGAAATTGATCGTTGCAATCCATTTCAGTTCGCATTTTCAGTATTATTTGAATGAGCATGTATTTGTAGTGAAAACAGTGCACTTATCATTACGAAATGTTAATAATAAGGTATTATCTAGTCAACTTTTAGAAATCCATAACGACATGTACGTGAAATGTAAAAGTCGGCTCAGCAAAATCAGCGCCGCCCTTAGTTTTTAAATCTATAAAAATCAGCTCGTTTGGTGATATTTTACGAAAAATGTGGTATGATAAATAGAAAAACAGGTTACTGCCTGGTCTTGTGTAATATATCAGGTTCGGCACGAATAAAATAACGGCTCGGCAAGCCTCGCCGTTATATTATTCTAAGCCCCACCTGATACATTACACAAGACCAGGCAGTAACCTGTTATTCTCTATATAGTTGTCATTCATAACCTTTAAAAATACAGACGAATTTGATATAAAATCATGTTTGAATCGAAATAATTGACTGGTAAGCGTTGGTTATTGCGGTAATAACCAACGGGTTGTCGTTCCGATGCTTGTTATCAAACCACTCGGGCTATCGCCCTCGTGGTTTAATTCCATCGCATCGGAACTCCAAACCGTTGTTTATTACCGCAATAACCAACGCTTACCAGTCAATTATTTCTTAAATATAGTTCTCATTCATAACATTTAAAAATACGGACGAATTTTATATAAGATCATGCTAGAATCGAAATAATTGACGGATAAGCGTTGGTTATTGCGGTAATAACCAACGGTTTGTCGTTCCGATGCTTGTTATCAAACCACTCGAGTTATCGCCCTCGTGGTTTAATTCCTACGCGTCGGAACTTCAAACAGTTGGTTATTACCGCAATACCAACGCTTACCAGTCAATTATTTCTTAAATAAATATCGGTAGTAGATCTATAGTTAAAACAAAGATCCATAAATAAACATTTATATTTAAAGATCTTTGTAAAAAAAAAAAACTAGATCTATTACTAATCGTAATTTCACACGTCAAATAAAATTTTGAGTAAATTAACATATTAATTTCTGGCCCCAGATCTAAATTTTGTACATGTATAGTCGTTTCTCTATTGTATTAATAGGAAGAAGAAGAAAATAAATAGCACGTGCATTTGGAGTTCTACAGATTTTGAAAGATCCATCATTGTTAAAGGACTCGGTATATTATTATTTGTTCAGCAGTTTTCAAATGCACAAATATCCCAACAACGTTACTAGCATCGATCCTGTTACAATTGCGCAATATTATCGAGTTCGAATCGACATGACGCTAAGTGTCGTGTGCAAAACTTATCTGGTTTTTCCGAGACGAACGCACCGTGTGCAAAGCCTTGTAGGAGAAGTGTGGGAAGAGACGTGAAATTTGGACGGGTAAGAAAAATAGATATATACGATTTTCTAAGTACATTTTGGCTTTGCAGTAAGTGATGTTGAATAACATAACTACCTTTGAATAATTACATTTACTTTTAGCGAATAATAACGTTAGTTATTTATGAGAATGTGTTTGAAATTAAGGATTGCACTAAAAATGTGTGAAACCACGTGGTGATTTCGTTATTAATTTCATGATGCCGACATGTGATTTAATTAGCATTTGTATCCAGAATATTAAAAAAAACAATTGTTAAGTGTGAATTATAAATTTTATAGTTCTGGTTTAATTTAACAATTCTTTAACCGATTTTCCTATAAAGTTCGTTCCGCTTTAACCACGTGGTCGTCATTTCACGACCACGTGCTAAATCGTTGCGCCAGATAATTTCAACTAGAGCTAGTACAAGCCTGTATCATTATATTAACGTATTATTATGTATTATTTAATTAAGCAAGTTTACAAATGAGTTGTGACGATTAAATGAAGTTTCCGATGTTGTTTAATACTTTTATTGAATTTATCAATATTCAAGGAAAATGAAAACTAGCCACCTTTTTATTAAGCCGTATCCTTCTTTCCTATAGATTCAGCCATTTCTGTAGATTCGGACACACCCAGATAATGGAAATTAACTATTATTTCTTATTAAATTTGTGTTATCTTCATTTTGAGGCCATTCTATCACAAATATTGTTTTTGGATTGAAACACTGCGAATTTTAGATTTTGTCTGAGAAAATTAAGATATTAAAAAGAAATTCCCAAAAATTGCTACACTGTGCACAAGCCAAGAATTTTGTAAACATTAATGTTCAAAAAGTATGCTAGTGTGCGATAGACTAATAAAGAAGGCTTCTAATGAATTGTGTCAAGATTGTAACACGTTGTTAGCATCTTATGAAAATGAAGACTGAACCAAATGATGGGAAACATCTGTCGAATTCATTGTTGCTAGGGTACCTTCATAGAATTGGTCAGTAACTAGGTGAATGGCTGATCACTGGTGTTGAAACTGTTCATTTAAGGTACGGTATACAAGCAGTTTTGCTCTTGAAGTGGCAGAATATACAGGAAAAGAGGCTACGATTTTATACTGGTGGATGTCTCTAGCAGTGAGATGGGAGAGAAGGAAGACTATTAATAGTTACTAAATCTAGATATGATGACAGTTTTTTTCAGGATGGCAAGTTCTGGGCCAACATCTGCGGAGCCATTTATGTACCCTGTTGTGTTATGTGTTGCTGCACAGGTGAACACAGCTCTGCTAATGTCATATTCTTCCAATATGAAGCTTGTGACCAGGGCAAGGTGTGGTCGCTCTGATGATTTGAATTGTCGTATGTTGACTGCATTGCAATTGCTTGTGTGCTTCGTAGGTGGAAGTTGAGAGTTGAATTGAGTGAACACTGTTGAGTAGTTGTTGGTTGAGACGCAAAGCACCATGGGAGATAGAGAATGCTATAACTGCCATCGTTCTGGGCACATGGCACGAGATTGTCCTGATGGAGATAGGCGCGGAGGTGGTGGCGGTGGCCGACGTAAGTTTTAACTATTGTCATGTTTTGTAGAATTTATGGACTGCCTTGCAATGATATTGCCATATTTCTAGTGCTGAAATTCTTTTGCGTTAAAATTTCTGCTAGCAAAAACCTAAACTTTTACTGGACATTTTCCATGAAAACCACTGTTAACATGCATGCTCTTTTAAATGTTTGTTATGCTTCTTGTCATTTAATTTTCTGATGTGTGATTTAACTCTTAAATTGTAAAATATGTATTAAATATATGTACATCACTATGCAGAGCTCCCGATAATAGGCGTAAATACGCATTTAAATAAACAAAAAAAGATTTAGATTTAAAATCTGCGTAAAGTTGCGCATTCAAAAAATGAAAACAATAATTCAAAATTCGTGAACGCGCGTAACGTTAGTAAACCAGTTTCGGCAGTGTCGAAAACTCGCGAGGACAATTGTCCTGGCGCTCGATACAAGATGTACAGCAAAATTCACTGTGATCCATGACGTCCCTTGAGCTCTTTCTATTTGGAATGAGAGCCCAAATTCAAATCGGGCGATAGTGTAGACAGTTGATAATTGCTTGTTCGATGTTCGCTGGCTGTTATGCGTGTCAGTATCATAGTAGTGTAATACTTTTAATACATTTATCATACAATGGGAAAGATAGAAAGTTTAATAAAATGAGCGTTATACTTCGGCCACGACCGTGTGAACATCTTGTCCGGAGCCGATATGAAGTGGACCGTTCTGTGCAATTGGTAAACAAAAATCAAAATGGAGAACACCAGTTCATCGAAGCGTGAAAGGCCTCAAAAGCCAGTTAGTGGCCAGAAAACTATGCTGGTGCTTTCTTTTTTGTAAACATAACCACAAGAAATAAGTAATCAGAACCGAGTTCTACCCAATATATGATATGGTGAATCAGAAGCTGCCATAAAGCATTGTGTACTATCAGCAAAACATTTGAAACTTGCACTTTTTAACAGCAAACGAGCAGTTTTCTAAATGTTTGAAGTCTCAGATTAAAATAATATAAAATTTTGGTGTCACTGCAATTGTTTAGAACAATTTTAGATGACCTGAGTAAAGAGTACTCAACGTTTAATTGTTGTGGTTTTGTCAGTCAAAATGTGGCGTCCGTTTAATAAGTTCTGATGTATTGAGTTGCTAATTAACTACCTGCTTTGGTAGGAGCCAATAGTGTTGTCTGAACACCATTATGAAATCTTCACATGTCATGGCAACAAACATGGTGGTCAGGTGTCCGATTAAGAACTAAGTAATGTGAGTATGGATGTGTCATAATTGTAAAAGATAATTTGATCAATCGTTAAGAGTTCAGTTTTAAATTAAGAAGTGAAATAAGAATTGCCCTAGAAAGTTATATGGAGCTCTGACTATGTGCTTCTACATTGTATGGTTTTGATTCTTGTCGTCTTATGTTTTGTTTTGTTTTCTATAGGAGGTGGTGGTGGTGGTGGAGGCGGCGGTGGCGGAGGTGCCAGTGGTAACAAATGTTACAACTGTGACGAGACTGGTCACTTTGCACGTGAATGCCCCAACAAGGATGCCAGAGGTGGTGGCGGTGGTGCGAGGCGCGGAGGTGGCGGCGGCGGTGGTGGCGGCGGCGGTGGTGGCATGGAGTGCTACAATTGCGGTGAGCGTGGACACATCTCCCGTGAGTGCGACAAGGAGCGCAAGGGTCGTGATGGCGGTGGTGGTGGCGGCGGCGGTGGTAGACGTGGAGGTGGTGACATCGAGTGCTACAAGTAAGCCTGTGCATGCAAACAATGGAAACAAGCGATTTTTATCTCCATCTAAGGCTTCGATTTAGCAAGGGGTCTATGAGGCCCTTTTGTGATATTACCTTTTGCAATTTTGAAGTTCCTGACAAAAAAAACAGATTTGTTCATGATTTTAAACGATGAATTTGATCTGCAATTGGTTAATAACATTGCCAAAACAACTTAAATCTTGGACTACAAAAGCTGCATAAATTAAATTTATTTAAACCTGGTAAAGAAAAATGACCGAAAAAGAATCATTATCATCTTCCTTAAACTAAGCTCAAACCTGGAGCATTTAAAATCGTCATATGTTATGAAGATTAGTGAGAAGTCTTTATTGAAACCAAGGTGAACTTCCTAAATTGTGATCCTCGTTCTGTAAATTCTCTTCATGCCTCGGTGCCTAAATTGTAGGTTCAGTTCATTGAAATTATAAGTTCGGCGAAGCTAGCCCATGTTGTTATTAAACAACCAGAAAAGCCTATCTATGTAACACAAACAATCGGTGCAAGCAAAGTTAATACGTGCAATTCTCGGACTTGTGGTAGTCTTATTTATAAAACCTGCAACAAATTTAGGGTTACGTTTTATATGGGGCTAAATTCGTTGGAACGTCAAATCCGCAAAGGACCTTTTATGTGGTGGAAACCTGAAAGTTAAAATTTTCATCAGTTACTATTATTTGCAACAATCATATTATCCATCGATGTAGTTTACTTAGACAACACCTAAACTGCTTAACATATGCCAAAATTTACTGAGGACATATATACATTCTGATTTAAACCTGCCCATTTATCTACATTTATGTACAGACCGCCATAATTTTGCCTTGTTTACACCTTCCAACTTCATTAATAGAATCAACTGACCAATAGAAATGACGCAATGCCCCGAGTTGGCAGATTTATCGATAAAATTGAACACCCTGATACACAGCGCCGGTTATCGAGATTTATTTAAAAATGCAAAGGTGTGTAGGTTTCCATTGTTCATGCATCCAAAATGAAAGTGTCAAAATATTTATGGAACATTAATAAGGAATGGAAATCTGCCCAGGTATGTAACTTTTATTGAAATCCGTTCACAATAACTATAATTTTGGGATGTTTAAATTGTGATCAAAATACTGTCGGAACTATATAGACACAGAAATGGTCCTTCCCCAGTTTTGTGCTCAAGAGAATATTGCCCATAAAAAAAGTAGCTCAATATTTGCAGAGCGCTAACGCTCTGCTAGCAGAGTGCTAGGGATTTTGGTAATTTTGACCACTAGGTATGATAATTGCTTATATTTTATAGCTGTGGAGAGACTGGACACATCTCTAGAGAATGCCCGACTGGTGGTAGTGGTGGTGGCCGTCGTGGTGGTGGTGGTGGCAGCGGCGGTGGCGGCAGCGGCAGCGGCGGCGGCGGTGGACGCTCCGGCAAATGCTACGAATGTGGGGAGGAAGGCCACCTTGCCCGTGACTGCCCCGATAGGGAATAGACCAGCAGTGTTGCCATGCCGTTGTATTAGACTTGTGGTTATATCGGCATGATCAGCTGTTCACCGTGGTTGTGGAGGATGTGATGTATGCAAGGAGTTCTTTTCGAACTACTTGTGTACCACCTTCTGTGTGGTTAGACCATGAAGAAATGGCACTGAATTGCATGCATGCATGCATGCAATTTAGTTTTTGTTCAGAAATAAGGACTTACCACTGGTGTTTCTTTATTACTTTTGTATCGTTTCTGATGTTGATTTAATTTTTTTTTTTTGAGGATGTTTGGTTTTGAAAATTATAATTAATGACAAGCTGTCAAGTCATGTTGTTGTTTTGCATTGGTTTATTAAAAAATTGTTTTGCATTGGTTTATAAAAAAATATTGGTAATCTGTTATTAAATATATTTTTGCCAGTCGTGTGCATTAACTGGTTTATGGAAAAGCTTTTCTAGCTAGTGATCTGTTAAAAGTAAGTAACATGACTAGATATCTAGTCAAATTTGGTTGTATGATGAATGCATCTTCTTATGATGGGCACGTGTATAAACGTGTGGCACAAGTCAACATGTCTAAATTTTCAAGCTTTAGGCCAACATTTTTTTGTTTTGTTTTACGGGACTTTTTTTTTAACAGTCGGCGGGGGAGTAATAAAAATAATTTTTTACAGCAATCGACCAAAAATATAATTTAAGAGGGGATTTTTTTATTTTTTTTCAAACTGAAGACATTTTTTAACAGTCACGGCTAAAAACAAGCTATATAATGACATGCTAGTTTAAAAGTTGATTAATTAGTTTGAAACTCTTTAAATTTAAGTATTTGAACAGATACAATTATTACTTCATACTTTTTCAAACAGATATGAAATACCAGGTTGGCGGGGAAAGTATAAATACACGTCACAACGATTATTTTTATTTGCTTTTATTGAAAATTCGGGTAGGGATTCCCGTAAAACAAAAGATAAAAAATGTTGGCCTTATTGCAAGAAGAAAACCAAAACATGTTATAAATAAAAATTCTGCAAAGTGATAATGGAGGATATTGACACGTTAATTTCAACTGTTTTTCAAATAAAATGTTGCTTTCAGTTGAAGTAGCTGTATGTCGGTTGTAGGACAAGGAAGTGTCTTCATGGAAGTGTATTCATCAAACAATCTATTGTTAGATAGTATTGCTAATTAATAGTCCATTCAATTGGGGGTTGCAGTTAGCACATTTCACATGATAAATTGACAAGTTTTTCTACATGAATTTGACAGGCTTTAATTGAATTCCATCAAATTCACTAACTCTGCTAACCCTAATAACTCCGAAGGTGTAGTTGAGAGGATGGTTACAGCTGATGTGGTTTGGGAACATTGGATTATGTTGTAATGTGGGATATAGGTTGGTATGGGATACATTGGCAACAGGAAAGTGTAATGTTGACAATGGTATTATCTGTGATCTGTGGTTGTGTCATTTGGAAGGACGCAACAGTTAACGACAGTGGCTGGTTTTTATGGTCGAGTTTTTGGATATTTGTGGGAATAATTAATCCAGTCACTGTATCTCGGGTGCTTTGTGGTATTTTTGTGGTTGGTCCAAAGTGTCGCAGTTCAGTCACTCAATTCATCTCTCATCTCATTGATCGAGGTTCTGTGCTCGAATGTTACGTGCCTGGTTTGTGATGTCTGTTGGGCGCGGAATGTTTGAGCACGCGGAGACCGCAGATCTGCAGGGTCTCAAAAGAAGTGCAGATAATGGAGAGGGTGGTGCATGTGGATGCCCAGGACTTTTGTTTAGTGGGAATGAAATAAAAAGTAAAAACTTTTGATGTGTAGGTTTGTGGAGTAGGCTGCGTGGCCTGGATGCAGGAGTTGATTGTCCTGTATGTAGGGCATGGCGGGCCTACTGTGTTCTCAACAAGGCAGCTCACGTTCCAAAGGAGGTCATTTAGGGGAATCTGTATATAGTATGGACTTGCTGTAGTTCATTGTCAATTTTATGTTTAAAATACAGGTTTTATAAGATTGTTTTAAAGTATTCAATGTTAAGAGTTTTGATGCAGATTTTGGTATATGGAACATTGAATAGCATTGGATTTGACTTTGATGTACTAATAAATTGTTCATTAATCATGTTAGAATTACGTGCGAAGTATGAAAAGAATAAAAGGTCGTTTACAATTACGAGTTTTGTTGTACTTGTACAGGACTAACCCTATGACCGACTGACTGACATGACGAAGTTGTTGCGTCGAAGGAGCAAATTAAACCTGCCAGAGAAAATCAATTTTATGCATTGTAGGGATCTTGAAATGAAAAATTATTATAAAATAATGTTGTAACGACACATTTAAATTAATCGATTGATGAAACTTTGCTCGTTGTTATTGAGATCATGGAGAAATTGGGCATATTGTATTACAAGTAAATGATTTTTAGAGCATGAGCCAGTGTGTGTTGAGCCATTATAATTGAACTAGTGTAATAAAATGTGTCATCAAATGGAATAAGTATCAGTTGAAAGTAAAAATGTTACAAGGAATGAAAGAAGTTTTGAGATTAAAAAGTATAATGCATCAATGGTTGCTTTTGAATTTTCTTTATTGTAATGTTTTTGTGTACGTACGTGCAGATTGGGTTCACTAAATTGAGAAGTCCATAAAGTTGCTTCAAGTAAGTTGCTTGTGCAATTGTGCTAGTTTGAGTGGAAAAAAAACCTATGTAAACAGCATGTTGTGCTCAAAAAGTATTTACTTTGTTCATCTTAGTTTAAGAACTAAGTGCTCAACTGACTCGTTTTTTAACAACTTAAACACGAAAAGTATCAAATAATGAAGTGTTTGCTTTCTGGACGGACTACTACACATGAATATGCTGGAACCCTTGGGGCTGTTCCAGGAAAAAAGGTGATAAACGCCTATGTATTAAAATTCAGTGGGTGGGGGTGATGCCCTCGATAAAACAGATTATCCTTTTTAGCTCACCTCAGCACAGTGTTCATGGTGAGCTTTGTAGCCCGTTGTCCGTCGTCAACTTTTCATTCAAACAACATCTCCTAAACCACTTGGCAGATTTTCACCAAACTTCACAGGAATGATCATTGGGTGGCCCTCTTTCAGTTATCGAAATTCTTGCATATGTAGGTCACCAGAGCTAAAAATAGATTAAAAAGTGTAAACTTTAAAATCTCTGAAAGGTATGTAATCTCTATTTGGTATGTAACATCATATAGTGGTCCTCTACAAAGGTTGTTCAAAGTATGCCCCTGTGGTCAAAATGGTCCACGCCCCGGGAGTCGCATGGTTGATATAAAATATGTAGCAAAATGACTGAAACTGCAAGGCCCAGAGGTTTCATATTTGGTATGAACCAGTGTTCTGCCGTGAATTTGACTATTGGGGACAAGGGCCCTCTAGGCTTGAAAAAGTGGGGACAAATTACAAAAATGTAGGGGCACGGACAAAAAAAGTTTTACAACTCGTGAATATTCCCAAAGCAGATTATTGTTTTGAAAAGTACGTTCTAGCTGTTTTAATTCGTGTTTGTTTTTCTTTTCTGTTCAAAAACGATTAATACATAATGTTTTGTTCTTAATTAATTCATAACGTTCTGTTGACCAATGTTAAACTGCATTTTTAAATACCTTATAACCTTGCATTATTAATTGTAATTGGAAAAAAACAATAAAATCCGTTATAAACACTAGGCATTAATAATGAAACCTGTTAAAACTACCAAGTATAACAGCATAACGTCATCAATTAGCCGGGCATCCAAAACTTCAAGCCGTTAGACACAGGGTCGGTTAATTGACTTCAGGTTTTGATGTGTCTGACGAAATGCATCTGTTCTCTAGCAGTTTGTCGCTAAAAAGCGTTTTTTCATGCTTAGCATGTGGGCCGCGTGTACATTTATCATTGATACTACTATATCTGAACTGCTCAAGCACTGCCGATAGAGCGTTAATGAATTTAGTTTTCTTGTGTGCGGACCAGCTTACGAAAATTTGGTGGGGACAAATCATTTTATGAACACTGAACATCCTATAGTTGTCCACTACATATATTGTGCAATGTATACCCCTGGGGACAAAACTGGCCACGCCCCGGGGGTCACATGATTTATGTAGACTTAAATAGCAAAATAACTTGAAAAAAATCTCAGAACCCACAAGGCCCAGAGGTTTCTTATTTGGTATGTAACATCGTATAGTGGTCCTCTACAAAGGCTGTTCAAATTATGCCCCTGGGGTAAAAAGTGGCCACGCCCCGGGGACCACATGGTTTATATAAACTTAAATAGCAAAACGTCCTTAAAATTTTTCTCCTGAAACGGAAAGGCCCACAGGTTTCGTATTTAGTATGTAACATTCTATAGTGGTCCTCTACAAAGATAGTTCAAGTTATGCCCCATGGGTCAAAAATGACCACACCTCAGGGGCCACATGGTTTATATAGACTTAAATAGCAAAATGACTTTAAAATTCTTCTCCTTTGAAACCGCAAGGCCTAGAGGTTTAATATTTGGTATGTAACGTCGTATAGTGGTCCTCTACAAATATTACTCAAATTATGCCACTGGGGTCAAAACTGGTCACAGCCAAGGGGTCACATGGTTTATGTAGACTTGAATAGCAAAATGACTTATAAAATCTCTAAAACGGCAAGGCACAATGCTTTCCTATATTTGGTACGAAACATCGCACAGTGGTCCTCTCCAAAGATTGTTCAAATTATGCCCGGGGTCAAATCTGGCCACACCCCGAGGGGTCACATGCTTTATATAGACTTGAATAGCAAAGTTGCTTTAAAAATCTTTCCTGAAACCGTAAGTACCAGAGGTTTGTTCACGATTGTTCATATTATGCCCCTGGGATAAAAATAAGCCACGCCTCGGGGATGCAACTTCCTATTTGGTTACAAGATCTCAGGTGAGCGTCCTAGAGCCCTCATGTTTCTGGAACTGTCTCAATAGGCTGCTGTACGATTTAAAACTGCCTACTACGGTCGGTCAGTCTAACCATTTACAGAATACATGAGGTGCGTCGTGGGAAAACCGGGCTTAATGCATGTGCGTGTCGTCCCGGATTAGTCTGTGCAGTCTGCATAGGTTAATCTGGGACGGCACTTTCCGCCTTCAAAGGATTTATGTATAGAAAAGACTTCATTGAAACAGAAAATACCATAAAAGCTGAGTGTCGTCCTAGATAAGTCTGAGCAGACTGCACCGGCTAATCCGGGACGACATTACGCACATGCATTAAGTCCGGGTTTTCCCACGACACGCCTTATGTTTTTAGCCCACATGAGCACAAAGTGCTCGATGAGCTTTTGGTATAGGGGACCTCTCAGTCGTCGTCCGTATACCGTCAACAATTTGGACCGTAATCGCGATAAAGAATACATTTTTAGCACACCTGAGCACAAAGTACTCATGGTGAGCTTTTGTGATCGCCTGTTGTCCGTCGTCCGTGGGTCTCATATTTTATATAGAATATGTAGCAAAATGACTTTAAAAATCTCCTCTGAAACCGCAGGACCAGAGGTTTCATATTTGGTATGTAACATCCTATAGTGGTCCTCTTCAAAGATTGTTCAAATTATGCCCCTGGGGTCAAAACTGGCGACGCCCTGGGGGTCATGGTTTATACAGAATATATAGCAAAATGACTTTAAAAATCTTCTCTGAAACCCCAAGGTTCAGAGGTTTCATATTTGGTTTATAACATCAGTTAGTGGTTTTTGACACATCGTTTCGGTCCGCTGCATATGTAGGTCACCAGCGCTAAAAATAGATTAAAAAAGTATAAACTTAAAAAATCTCTGAAACCGCAAGGCCCAGAGGTTTCATATTTGGTATGTAACATCCTATAGTGGTCCTCTACAAAGATTGTTCAAATTATGCCCCTGGGGTCAAAACCGGTCACGCCCAGGGGGTCACATGGTTTATATAGAATATATAGCAAAATGACCTTAAAAATCTCAGAAACCACAAGGCACAGAGGTTTCATATTTGGTATGTCACATCCTATAGTGGTTCTCTACAAAGATTGTTCAAATTATGTCCCTGGGGTCAAGACCGGTCACGCCCCGGGGGTCACATGGTTTATATAGAATATATAGCAAAATGACATTAAAAATCTTCTCTGAAACCACAAGGCACAGAGGTTTCATATTTGGTATGTAACGTCGTATAGTGGTCCTCTACAAATATTACTCAAATTATGCCACTGGGGTCAAAACTGGTCACAGCCAAGGGGTCACATGGTTTATGTAGACTTGAATAGCAAAATGACTTATAAAATCTCTAAAACGGCAAGGCACAATGCTTTCCTATATTTGGTACGTAACATTGCATAGTGGTCCTCTCCAAAGATTGTTCAAATTATGCCCCTGGGGTCAAATCTGGCCACACCCCGAGGGGTCACATGCTTTATATAGACTTGAATAGCAAAGTTGCTTTAAAAATCTTTCCTGAAACCGTAAGTACCAGAGGTTTGTTCACGATTGTTCATATTATGCCCCTGGGATAAAAATAAGCCACGCCTCGGGGATGCAACTTCCTATTTGGTTACAAGATCTCAGGTGAGCGTCCTAGAGCCCTCATGTTTCTGGAACTGTCTCAATAGGCTGCTGTACGATTTAAAACTGCCTACTACGGTCGGTCAGTCTAACCATTTACAGAATACATGAGGTGCGTCGTGGGAAAACCGGGCTTAATGCATGTGCGTGTCGTCCCGGATTAGTCTGTGCAGTCTGCATAGGTTAATCTGGGACGGCACTTTCCGCCTTCAAAGGATTTATGTATAGAAAAGACTTCATTGAAACAGAAAATACCATAAAAGCTGAGTGTCGTCCTAGATAAGTCTGAGCAGACTGCACCGGCTAATCCGGGACGACATTACGCACATGCATTAAGTCCGGGTTTTCCCACGACACGCCTTATGTTTTTAGCCCACATGAGCACAAAGTGCTCGATGAGCTTTTGGTATAGGGGACCTCTCAGTCGTCGTCCGTATACCGTCAACAATTTGGACCGTAATCGCGATAAAGAATACATTTTTAGCTCACCTGAGCACAAAGTACTCATGGTGAGCTTTTGTGATCGCCTGTTGTCCGTCGTCCGTGGGTCTCATATTTTATATAGAATATGTAGCAAAATGACTTTAAAAATCTCCTCTGAAACCGCAAGGACCAGAGGTTTCATATTTGGTATGTAACATCCTATAGTGGTCCTCTTCAAAGATTGTTCAAATTATGCCCCTGGGGTCAAAACTGGCGACGCCCTGGGGGTCATGGTTTATACAGAATATATAGCAAAATGACTTTAAAAATCTTCTCTGAAACCCCAAGGTTCAGAGGTTTCATATTTGGTTTATAACATCAGTTAGTGGTTTTTGACACATCGTTTCGGTCCGCTGCATATGTAGGTCACCAGCGCTAAAAATAGATTAAAAAAGTATAAACTTAAAAAATCTCTGAAACCGCAAGGCCCAGAGGTTTCATATTTGGTATGTAACATCCTATAGTGGTCCTCTACAAAGATTGTTCAAATTATGCCCCTGGGGTCAAAACCGGTCACGCCCAGGGGGTCACATGGTTTATATAGAATATATAGCAAAATGACCTTAAAAATCTCAGAAACCACAAGGCACAGAGGTTTCATATTTGGTATGTCACATCCTATAGTGGTTCTCTACAAAGATTGTTCAAATTATGTCCCTGGGGTCAAGACCGGTCACGCCCCGGGGGTCACATGGTTTATATAGAATATATAGCAAAATGACATTAAAAATCTTCTCTGAAACCACAAGGCACAGAGGTTTCATATTTGGTATGTAACGTCGTATAGTGGTCCTCTACAAATATTACTCAAATTATGCCACTGGGGTCAAAACTGGTCACAGCCAAGGGGTCACATGGTTTATGTAGACTTGAATAGTAAAATGACTTATAAAATCTCTAAAACGGCAAGGCACAATGCTTTCCTATATTTGGTACGTAACATTGCATAGTGGTCCTCTCCAAAGATTGTTCAAATTATGCCCCTGGGGTCAAATCTGGCCACACCCCGAGGGGTCACATGCTTTATATAGACTTGAATAGCAAAGTTGCTTTAAAAATCTTTCCTGAAACCGTAAGTACCAGAGGTTTGTTCACGATTGTTCATATTATGCCCCTGGGATAAAAATAAGCCACGCCTCGGGGATGCAACTTCCTATTTGGTTACAAGATCTCAGGTGAGCGTCCTAGAGCCCTCATGTTTCTGGAACTGTCTCAATAGGCTGCTTTACGATTTAAAACTGCCTACTACGGTCGGTCAGTCTAACCATTTACAGAATACATGAGGTGCGTCGTGGGAAAACCGGGCTTAATGCATGTGCGTGTCGTCCCGGATTAGCCTGTGCAGTCTGCATAGGTTAATCTGGGACGGCACTTTCCGCCTTCAAAGGATTTATGTATAGAAAAGACTTCATTGAAACAGAAAATACCATAAAAGCTGAGTGTCGTCCTAGATAAGTCTGAGCAGACTGCACCGGCTAATCCGGGACGACATTACGCACATGCATTAAGTCCGGGTTTTCCCACGACACGCCATATGTTTTTAGCCCACCTGAGCACAAAGTGCTCGATGAGCTTTTGGTATAGGGGACCTCTCAGCCGTCGTCCGTATACCGTCAACAATTTGGACCGTAATCGCGATAAAGAATACATTTTTAGCACACCTGAGCACAAAGTACTCATGGTGAGCTTTTGTGATCGCCTGTTGTCCGTCGTCCGTGGGTCTCATATTTTATATAGAATATGTAGCAAAATGACTTTAAAAATCTCCTCTGAAACCGCAAGGACCAGAGGTTTCATATTTGGTATGTAACATCCTATAGTGGTCCTCTTCAAAGATTGTTCAAATTATGCCCCTGGGGTCAAAACTGGCGACGCCCTGGGGGTCATGGTTTATACAGAATATATAGCAAAATGACTTTAAAAATCTTCTCTGAAACCCCAAGGTCCAGAGGTTTCATATTTGGTTTATAACATCAGTTAGTGGTTTTTGACACATCGTTTCGGTCCGCTGCATATGTAGGTCACCAGCGCTAAAAATAGATTAAAAAAGTATAAACTTAAAAAATCTCTGAAACCGCAAGGCCCAGAGGTTTCATATTTGGTATGTAACATCCTATAGTGGTCCTCTACAAAGATTGTTCAAATTATGCCCCTGGGGTCAAAACCGGTCACGCCCAGGGGTCACATGGTTTATATAGAATATATAGCAAAATGACCTTAAAAATCTCAGAAACCACAAGGCACAGAGGTTTCATATTTGGTATGTCACATCCTATAGTGGTTCTCTACAAAGATTGTTCAAATTATGTCCCTGGGGTCAAGACCGGTCACGCCCCGGGGGTCACATGGTTTATATAGAATATATAGCAAAATGACATTAAAAATCTTCTCTGAAACCACAAGGCACAGAGGTTTCATATTTGGTATGTAACGTCGTATAGTGGTCCTCTACAAATATTACTCAAATTATGCCACTGGGGTCAAAACTGGTCACAGCCAAGGGGTCACATGGTTTATGTAGACTTGAATAGCAAAATGACTTATAAAATCTCTAAAACGGCAAGGCACAATGCTTTCCTATATTTGGTACGTAACATTGCATAGTGGTCCTCTCCAAAGATTGTTCAAATTATGCCCCTGGGGTCAAATCTGGCCACACCCCGAGGGGTCACATGCTTTATATAGACTTCAATAGCAAAGTTGCTTTAAAAATCTTTCCTGAAACCGTAAGTACCAGAGGTTTGTTCACGATTGTTCATATTATGCCCCTGGGATAAAAATAAGCCACGCCTCGGGGATGCAACTTCCTATTTGGTTACAAGATCTCAGGTGAGCGTCCTAGAGCCCTCATGTTTCTGGAACTGTCTCAATAGGCTGCTGTACGATTTAAAACTGCCTACTACGGTCGGTCAGTCTAACCATTTACAGAATACATGAGGTGCGTCGTGGGAAAACCGGGCTTAATGCATGTGCGTGTCGTCCCGGATTAGTCTGTGCAGTCTGCATAGGTTAATCTGGGACGGCACTTTCCGCCTTCAAAGGATTTATGTATAGAAAAGACTTCATTGAAACAGAAAATACCATAAAAGCTGAGTGTCGTCCTAGATAAGTCTGAGCAGACTGCACCGGCTAATCCGGGACGACATTACGCACATGCATTAAGTCCGGGTTTTCCCACGACACGCCTTATGTTTTTAGCCCACATGAGCACAAAGTGCTCGATGAGCTTTTGGTATAGGGGACCTCTCAGTCGTCGTCCGTATACCGTCAACAATTTGGACCGTAATCGCGATAAAGAATACATTTTTAGCTCACCTGAGCACAAAGTACTCATGGTGAGCTTTTGTGATCGCCTGTTGTCCGTCGTCCGTGGGTCTCATATTTTATATAGAATATGTAGCAAAATGACTTTAAAAATCTCCTCTGAAACCGCAAGGACCAGAGGTTTCATATTTGGTATGTAACATCCTATAGTGGTCCTCTTCAAAGATTGTTCAAATTATGCCCCTGGGGTCAAAACTGGCGACGCCCTGGGGGTCATGGTTTATACAGAATATATAGCAAAATGACTTTAAAAATCTTCTCTGAAACCCCAAGGTTCAGAGGTTTCATATTTGGTTTATAACATCAGTTAGTGGTTTTTGACACATCGTTTCGGTCCGCTGCATATGTAGGTCACCAGCGCTAAAAATAGATTAAAAAAGTATAAACTTAAAAAATCTCTGAAACCGCAAGGCCCAGAGGTTTCATATTTGGTATGTAACATCCTATAGTGGTCCTCTACAAAGATTGTTCAAATTATGCCCCTGGGGTCAAAACCGGTCACGCCCAGGGGGTCACATGGTTTATATAGAATATATAGCAAAATGACCTTAAAAATCTCAGAAACCACAAGGCACAGAGGTTTCATATTTGGTATGTCACATCCTATAGTGGTTCTCTACAAAGATTGTTCAAATTATGTCCCTGGGGTCAAGACCGGTCACGCCCCGGGGGTCACATGGTTTATATAGAATATATAGCAAAATGACATTAAAAATCTTCTCTGAAACCACAAGGCACAGAGGTTTCATATTTGGTATGTAACGTCGTATAGTGGTCCTCTACAAATATTACTCAAATTATGCCACTGGGGTCAAAACTGGTCACAGCCAAGGGGTCACATGGTTTATGTAGACTTGAATAGCAAAATGACTTATAAAATCTCTAAAACGGCAAGGCACAATGCTTTCCTATATTTGGTACGTAACATTGCATAGTGGTCCTCTCCAAAGATTGTTCAAATTATGCCCCTGGGGTCAAATCTGGCCACACCCCGAGGGGTCACATGCTTTATATAGACTTGAATAGCAAAGTTGCTTTAAAAATCTTTCCTGAAACCGTAAGTACCAGAGGTTTGTTCACGATTGTTCATATTATGCCCCTGGGATAAAAATAAGCCACGCCTCGGGGATGCAACTTCCTATTTGGTTACAAGATCTCAGGTGAGCGTCCTAGAGCCCTCATGTTTCTGGAACTGTCTCAATAGGCTGCTTTACGATTTAAAACTGCCTACTACGGTCGGTCAGTCTAACCATTTACAGAATACATGAGGTGCGTCGTGGGAAAACCGGGCTTAATGCATGTGCGTGTCGTCCCGGATTAGCCTGTGCAGTCTGCATAGGTTAATCTGGGACGGCACTTTCCGCCTTCAAAGGATTTATGTATAGAAAAGACTTCATTGAAACAGAAAATACCATAAAAGCTGAGTGTCGTCCTAGATAAGTCTGAGCAGACTGCACCGGCTAATCCGGGACGACATTACGCACATGCATTAAGTCCGGGTTTTCCCACGACACGCCATATGTTTTTAGCCCACCTGAGCACAAAGTGCTCGATGAGCTTTTGGTATAGGGGACCTCTCAGTCGTCGTCCGTATACCGTCAACAATTTGGACCGTAATCGCGATAAAGAATACATTTTTAGCACACCTGAGCACAAAGTACTCATGGTGAGCTTTTGTGATCGCCTGTTGTCCGTCGTCCGTGGGTCTCATATTTTATATAGAATATGTAGCAAAATGACTTTAAAAATCTCCTCTGAAACCGCAAGGACCAGAGGTTTCATATTTGGTATGTAACATCCTATAGTGGTCCTCTTCAAAGATTGTTCAAATTATGCCCCTGGGGTCAAAACTGGCGACGCCCTGGGGGTCATGGTTTATACAGAATATATAGCAAAATGACTTTAAAAATCTTCTCTGAAACCCCAAGGTCCAGAGGTTTCATATTTGGTTTATAACATCAGTTAGTGGTTTTTGACACATCGTTTCGGTCCGCTGCATATGTAGGTCACCAGCGCTAAAAATAGATTAAAAAAGTATAAACTTAAAAAATCTCTGAAACCGCAAGGCCCAGAGGTTTCATATTTGGTATGTAACATCCTATAGTGGTCCTCTACAAAGATTGTTCAAATTATGCCCCTGGGGTCAAAACCGGTCACGCCCAGGGGGTCACATGGTTTATATAGAATATATAGCAAAATGACCTTAAAAATCTCAGAAACCACAAGGCACAGAGGTTTCATATTTGGTATGTCACATCCTATAGTGGTTCTCTACAAAGATTGTTCAAATTATGTCCCTGGGGTCAAGACCGGTCACGCCCCGGGGGTCACATGGTTTATATAGAATATATAGCAAAATGACATTAAAAATCTTCTCTGAAACCACAAGGCACAGAGGTTTCATATTTGGTATGTAACGTCGTATAGTGGTCCTCTACAAATATTACTCAAATTATGCCACTGGGGTCAAAACTGGTCACAGCCAAGGGGTCACATGGTTTATGTAGACTTGAATAGCAAAATGACTTATAAAATCTCTAAAACGGCAAGGCACAATGCTTTCCT
The DNA here is from genome assembly GCA_027627225.1 of Congeria kusceri. NCBI lineage: Eukaryota > Metazoa > Mollusca > Bivalvia > Myida > Dreissenidae > Congeria > Congeria kusceri. The sequence continues at coordinate 52,066,524 of CM051035.1, read as the reverse complement.
ATATTTGGTACGTAACATTGCATAGTGGTCCTCTCCAAAGATTGCTCAAATTATGCCCCTGGGGTCAAATCTGGCCACACCCCGAGGGGTCACATGCTTTATATAGACTTGAATAGCAAAGTTGCTTTAAAAATCTTTCCTGAAACCGTAAGTACCAGAGGTTTGTTCACGATTGTTCATATTATGCCCCTGGGATAAAAATAAGCCACGCCTCGGGGATGCAACTTCCTATTTGGTTACAAGATCTCAGGTGAGCGTCCTAGAGCCCTCATGTTTCTGGAACTGTCTCAATAGGCTGCTTTACGATTTAAAACTGCCTACTACGGTCGGTCAGTCTAACCATTTACAGAATACATGAGGTGCGTCGTGGGAAAACCGGGCTTAATGCATGTGCGTGTCGTCCCGGATTAGCCTGTGCAGTCTGCATAGGTTAATCTGGGACGGCACTTTCCGCCTTCAAAGGATTTATGTATAGAAAAGACTTCATTGAAACAGAAAATACCATAAAAGCTGAGTGTCGTCCTAGATAAGTCTGAGCAGACTGCACCGGCTAATCCGGGACGACATTACGCACATGCATTAAGTCCGGGTTTTCCCACGACACGCCTTATGTTTTTAGCCCACATGAGCACAAAGTGCTCGATGAGCTTTTGGTATAGGGGACCTCTCAGTCGTCGTCCGTATACCGTCAACAATTTGGACCGTAATCGCGATAAAGAATACATTTTTAGCTCACCTGAGCACAAAGTACTCATGGTGAGCTTTTGTGATCGCCTGTTGTCCGTCGTCCGTGGGTCTCATATTTTATATAGAATATGTAGCAAAATGACTTTAAAAATCTCCTCTGAAACCGCAAGGACCAGAGGTTTCATATTTGGTATGTAACATCCTATAGTGGTCCTCTTCAAAGATTGTTCAAATTATGCCCCTGGGGTCAAAACTGGCGACGCCCTGGGGGTCATGGTTTATACAGAATATATAGCAAAATGACTTTAAAAATCTTCTCTGAAACCCCAAGGTCCAGAGGTTTCATATTTGGTTTATAACATCAGTTAGTGGTTTTTGACACATCGTTTCGGTCCGCTGCATATGTAGGTCACCAGCGCTAAAAATAGATTAAAAAAGTATAAACTTAAAAAATCTCTGAAACCGCAAGGCCCAGAGGTTTCATATTTGGTATGTAACATCCTATAGTGGTCCTCTACAAAGATTGTTCAAATTATGCCCCTGGGGTCAAAACCGGTCACGCCCAGGGGTCACATGGTTTATATAGAATATATAGCAAAATGACCTTAAAAATCTCAGAAACCACAAGGCACAGAGGTTTCATATTTGGTATGTCACATCCTATAGTGGTTCTCTACAAAGATTGTTCAAATTATGTCCCTGGGGTCAAGACCGGTCACGCCCCGGGGGTCACATGGTTTATATAGAATATATAGCAAAATGACATTAAAAATCTTCTCTGAAACCACAAGGCACAGAGGTTTCATATTTGGTATGTAACGTCGTATAGTGGTCCTCTACAAATATTACTCAAATTATGCCACTGGGGTCAAAACTGGTCACAGCCAAGGGGTCACATGGTTTATGTAGACTTGAATAGCAAAATGACTTATAAAATCTCTAAAACGGCAAGGCACAATGCTTTCCTATATTTGGTACGTAACATTGCATAGTGGTCCTCTCCAAAGATTGTTCAAATTATGCCCCTGGGGTCAAATCTGGCCACACCCCGAGGGGTCACATGCTTTATATAGACTTGAATAGCAAAGTTGCTTTAAAAATCTTTCCTGAAACCGTAAGTACCAGAGGTTTGTTCACGATTGTTCATATTATGCCCCTGGGATAAAAATAAGCCACGCCTCGGGGATGCAACTTCCTATTTGGTTACAAGATCTCAGGTGAGCGTCCTAGAGCCCTCATGTTTCTGGAACTGTCTCAATAGGCTGCTTTACGATTTAAAACTGCCTACTACGGTCGGTCAGTCTAACCATTTACAGAATACATGAGGTGCGTCGTGGGAAAACCGGGCTTAATGCATGTGCGTGTCGTCCCGGATTAGCCTGTGCAGTCTGCATAGGTTAATCTGGGACGGCACTTTCCGCCTTCAAAGGATTTATGTATAGAAAAGACTTCATTGAAACAGAAAATACCATAAAAGCTGAGTGTCGTCCTAGATAAGTCTGAGCAGACTGCACCGGCTAATCCGGGACGACATTACGCACATGCATTAAGTCCGGGTTTTCCCACGACACGCCATATGTTTTTAGCCCACCTGAGCACAAAGTGCTCGATGAGCTTTTGGTATAGGGGACCTCTCAGTCGTCGTCCGTATACCGTCAACAATTTGGACCGTAATCGCGATAAAGAATACATTTTTAGCACACCTGAGCACAAAGTACTCATGGTGAGCTTTTGTGATAGCCTGTTGTCCGTCGTCCGTGGGTCTCATATTTTATATAGAATATGTAGCAAAATGACTTTAAAAATCTCCTCTGAAACCGCAAGGACCAGAGGTTTCATATTTGGTATGTAACATCCTATAGTGGTCCTCTTCAAAGATTGTTCAAATTATGCCCCTGGGGTCAAAACTGGCGACGCCCTGGGGGTCATGGTTTATACAGAATATATAGCAAAATGACTAAAAAAATCTTCTCTGAAACCCCAAGGTCCAGAGGTTTCATATTTGGTTTATAACATCAGTTAGTGGTTTTTGACACATCGTTTCGGTCCGCTGCATATGTAGGTCACCAGCGCTAAAAATAGATTAAAAAAGTATAAACTTAAAAAATCTCTGAAACCGCAAGGCCCAGAGGTTTCATATTTGGTATGTAACATCCTATAGTGGTCCTCTACAAAGATTGTTCAAATTATGCCCCTGGGGTCAAAACCGGTCACGCCCAGGGGTCACATGGTTTATATAGAATATATAGCAAAATGACCTTAAAAATCTCAGAAACCACAAGGCACAGAGGTTTCATATTTGGTATGTCACATCCTATAGTGGTTCTCTACAAAGATTGTTCAAATTATGTCCCTGGGGTCAAGACCGGTCACGCCCCGGGGGTCACATGGTTTATATAGAATATATAGCAAAATGACATTAAAAATCTTCTCTGAAACCACAAGGCACAGAGGTTTCATATTTGGTATGTAACGTCGTATAGTGGTCCTCTACAAATATTACTCAAATTATGCCACTGGGGTCAAAACTGGTCACAGCCAAGGGGTCACATGGTTTATGTAGACTTGAATAGTAAAATGACTTATAAAATCTCTAAAACGGCAAGGCACAATGCTTTCCTATATTTGGTACGTAACATTGCATAGTGGTCCTCTCCAAAGATTGTTCAAATTATGCCCCAGGGGTCAAATCTGGCCACACCCCGAGGGGTCACATGCTTTATATAGACTTGAATAGCAAAGTTGCTTTAAAAATCTTTCCTGAAACCGTAAGTACCAGAGGTTTGTTCACGATTGTTCATATTATGCCCCTGGGATAAAAATAAGCCACGCCTCGGGGATGCAACTTCCTATTTGGTTACAAGATCTCAGGTGAGCGTCCTAGAGCCCTCATGTTTCTGGAATTGTCTCAATAGGCTGCTTTACGATTTAAAACTGCCTACTACGGTCGGTCAGTCTAGCCATTTACAGAATACATGAGGTGCGTCGTGGGAAAACCGGGCTTAATGCATGTGCGTGTTGTCCCGGATTAGTCTGTGCAGTCTGCATAGGTTAATCTGGGACGGCACTTTCCGCCTTCAAAGGATTTATGTATAGAAAAGACTTCATTGAAACAGAAAATACCATAAAAGCTGAGTGTCGTCCTAGATAAGTCTGAGCAGACTGCACCGGCTAATCCGGGACGACATTACGCACATGCATTAAGTCCGGGTTTTCCCACGACACGCCTTATGTTTTTAGCCCACATGAGCACAAAGTGCTCGATGAGCTTTTGGTATAGGGGACCTCTCAGTCGTCGTCCGTATACCGTCAACAATTTGGACCGTAATCGCGATAAAGAATACATTTTTAGCTCACCTGAGCACAAAGTACTCATGGTGAGCTTTTGTGATCGCCTGTTGTCCGTCGTCCGTGGGTCTCATATTTTATATAGAATATGTAGCAAAATGACTTTAAAAATCTCCTCTGAAACCGCAAGGACCAGAGGTTTCATATTTGGTATGTAACATCCTATAGTGGTCCTCTTCAAAGATTGTTCAAATTATGCCCCTGGGGTCAAAACTGGCGACGCCCTGGGGGTCATGGTTTATACAGAATATATAGCAAAATGACTTTAAAAATCTTCTCTGAAACCCCAAGGTCCAGAGGTTTCATATTTGGTTTATAACATCAGTTAGTGGTTTTTGACACATCGTTTCGGTCCGCTGCATATGTAGGTCACCAGCGCTAAAAATAGATTAAAACAGTATAAACTTAAAAAATCTCTGAAACCGCAAGGCCCAGAGGTTTCATATTTGGTATGTAACATCCTATAGTGGTCCTCTAAAAAGATTGTTCAAATTATGCCCCTGGGGTCAAAACCGGTCACGCCCAGGGGTCACATGGTTTATATAGAATATATAGCAAAATGACCTTAAAAATCTCAGAAACCACAAGGCACAGAGGTTTCATATTTGGTATGTCACATCCTATAGTGGTTCTCTACAAAGATTGTTCAAATTATGTCCCTGGGGTCAAGACCGGTCACGCCCCGGGGGTCACATGGTTTATATAGAATATATAGCAAAATGACATTAAAAATCTTCTCTGAAACCACAAGGCACAGAGGTTTCATATTTGGTATGTAACGTCGTATAGTGGTCCTCTACAAATATTACTCAAATTATGCCACTGGGGTCAAAACTGGTCACAGCCAAGGGGTCACATGGTTTATGTAGACTTGAATAGCAAAATGACTTATAAAATCTCTAAAACGGCAAGGCACAATGCTTTCCTATATTTGGTACGTAACATTGCATAGTGGTCCTCTCCAAAGATTGTTCAAATTATGCCCCTGGGGTCAAATCTGGCCACACCCCGAGGGGTCACATGCTTTATATAGACTTGAATAGCAAAGTTGCTTTAAAAATCTTTCCTGAAACCGTAAGTACCAGAGGTTTGTTCACGATTGTTCATATTATGCCCCTGGGATAAAAATAAGCCACGCCTCGGGGATGCAACTTCCTATTTGGTTACAAGATCTCAGGTGAGCGTCCTAGAGCCCTCATGTTTCTGGAACTGTCTCAATAGGCTGCTTTACGATTTAAAACTGCCTACTACGGTCGGTCAGTCTAACCATTTACAGAATACATGAGGTGCGTCGTGGGAAAACCGGGCTTAATGCATGTGCGTGTCGTCCCGGATTAGCCTGTGCAGTCTGCATAGGTTAATCTGGGACGGCACTTTCCGCCTTCAAAGGATTTATGTATAGAAAAGACTTCATTGAAACAGAAAATACCATAAAAGCTGAGTGTCGTCCTAGATAAGTCTGAGCAGACTGCACCGGCTAATCCGGGACGACATTACGCACATGCATTAAGTCCGGGTTTTCCCACGACACGCCATATGTTTTTAGCCCACCTGAGCACAAAGTGCTCGATGAGCTTTTGGTATAGGGGACCTCTCAGTCGTCGTCCGTATACCGTCAACAATTTGGACCGTAATCGCGATAAAGAATACATTTTTAGCACACCTGAGCACAAAGTACTCATGGTGAGCTTTTGTGATCGCCTGTTGTCCGTCGTCCGTGGGTCTCATATTTTATATAGAATATGTAGCAAAATGACTTTAAAAATCTCCTCTGAAACCGCAAGGACCAGAGGTTTCATATTTGGTATGTAACATCCTATAGTGGTCCTCTTCAAAGATTGTTCAAATTATGCCCCTGGGGTCAAAACTGGCGACGCCCTGGGGGTCATGGTTTATACAGAATATATAGCAAAATGACTTTAAAAATCTTCTCTGAAACCCCAAGGTCCAGAGGTTTCATATTTGGTTTATAACATCAGTTAGTGGTTTTTGACACATCGTTTCGGTCCGCTGCATATGTAGGTCACCAGCGCTAAAAATAGATTAAAAAAGTATAAACTTAAAAAATCTCTGAAACCGCAAGGCCCAGAGGTTTCATATTTGGTATGTAACATCCTATAGTGGTCCTCTAAAAAGATTGTTCAAATTATGCCCCTGGGGTCAAAACCGGTCACGCCCAGGGGTCACATGGTTTATATAGAATATATAGCAAAATGACCTTAAAAATCTCAGAAACCACAAGGCACAGAGGTTTCATATTTGGTATGTCACATCCTATAGTGGTTCTCTACAAAGATTGTTCAAATTATGTCCCTGGGGTCAAGACCGGTCACGCCCCGGGGGTCACATGGTTTATATAGAATATATAGCAAAATGACATTAAAAATCTTCTCTGAAACCACAAGGCACAGAGGTTTCATATTTGGTATGTAACGTCGTATAGTGGTCCTCTACAAATATTACTCAAATTATGCCACTGGGGTCAAAACTGGTCACAGCCAAGGGGTCACATGGTTTATGTAGACTTGAATAGTAAAATGACTTATAAAATCTCTAAAACGGCAAGGCACAATGCTTTCCTATATTTGGTACGTAACATTGCATAGTGGTCCTCTCCAAAGATTGTTCAAATTATGCCCCTGGGGTCAAATCTGGCCACACCCCGAGGTGTCACATGCTTTATATAGACTTGAATAGCAAAGTTGCTTTAAAAATCTTTCCTGAAACCGTAAGTACCAGAGGTTAGTTCACGATTGTTCATATTATGCCCCTGGGATAAAAATAAGCCACGCCTCGGGGATGCAACTTCCTATTTGGTTACAAGATCTCAGGTGAGCGTCCTAGAGCCCTCATGTTTCTGGAATTGTCTCAATAGGCTGCTTTACGATTTAAAACTGCCTACTACGGTCGGTCAGTCTAGCCATTTACAGAATACATGAGGTGCGTCGTGGGAAAACCGGGCTTAATGCATGTGCGTGTTGTCCCGGATTAGTCTGTGCAGTCTGCATAGGTTAATCTGGGACGGCACTTTCCGCCTTCAAAGGATTTATGTATAGAAAAGACTTCATTGAAACAGAAAATACCATAAAAGCTGAGTGTCGTCCTAGATAAGTCTGAGCAGACTGCACCGGCTAATCCGGGACGACATTACGCACATGCATTAAGTCCGGGTTTTCCCACGACACGCCTTATGTTTTTAGCCCACATGAGCACAAAGTGCTCGATGAGCTTTTGGTATAGGGGACCTCTCAGTCGTCGTCCGTATACCGTCAACAATTTGGACCGTAATCGCGATCAAGAATACATTTTTAGCACACCTGAGCACAAAGTACTCATGGTGAGCTTTTGTGATCGCCTGTTGTCCGTCGTCCGTGGGTCTCATATTTTATATAGAATATGTAGCAAAATGACTTTAAAAATCTCCTCTGAAACCGCAAGGACCAGAGGTTTCATATTTGGTATGTAACATCCTATAGTGGTCCTCTTCAAAGATTGTTCAAATTATGCCCCTGGGGTCAAAACTGGCGACGCCCTGGGGGTCATGGTTTATACAGAATATATAGCAAAATGACTTTAAAAATCTTCTCTGAAACCCCAAGGTCCAGAGGTTTCATATTTGGTTTATAACATCAGTTAGTGGTTTTTGACACATCGTTTCGGTCCGCTGCATATGTAGGTCACCAGCGCTAAAAATAGATTAAAAAAGTATAAACTTAAAAAATCTCTGAAACCGCAAGGCCCAGAGGTTTCATATTTGGTATGTAACATCCTATAGTGGTCCTCTACAAAGATTGTTCAAATTATGCCCCTGGGGTCAAAACCGGTCACGCCCAGGGGGTCACATGGTTTATATAGAATATATAGCACAATGACCTTAAAAATCTCAGAAACCACAAGGCACAGAGGTTTCATATTTGGTATGTCACATCCTATAGTGGTTCTCTACAAAGATTGTTCAAATTATGTCCCTGGGGTCAAGACCGGTCACGCCCCGGGGGTCACATGGTTTATATAGAATATATAGCAAAATGACATTAAAAATCTTCTCTGAAACCACAAGGCACAGAGGTTTCATATTTGGTATGTAACGTCGTATAGTGGTCCTCTACAAATATTACTCAAATTATGCCACTGGGGTCAAAACTGGTCACAGCCAAGGGGTCACATGGTTTATGTAGACTTGAATAGCAAAATGACTTATAAAATCTCTAAAACGGCAAGGCACAATGCTTTCCTATATTTGGTACGTAACATTGCATAGTGGTCCTCTCCAAAGATTGCTCAAATTATGCCCCTGGGGTCAAATCTGGCCACACCCCGAGGGGTCACATGCTTTATATAGACTTGAATAGCAAAGTTGCTTTAAAAATCTTTCCTGAAACCGTAAGTACCAGAGGTTTGTTCACGATTGTTCATATTATGCCCCTGGGATAAAAATAAGCCACGCCTCGGGGATGCAACTTCCTATTTGGTTACAAGATCTCAGGTGAGCGTCCTAGAGCCCTCATGTTTCTGGAACTGTCTCAATAGGCTGCTTTACGATTTAAAACTGCCTACTACGGTCGGTCAGTCTAACCATTTACAGAATACATGAGGTGCGTCGTGGGAAAACCGGGCTTAATGCATGTGCGTGTCGTCCCGGATTAGCCTGTGCAGTCTGCATAGGTTAATCTGGGACGGCACTTTCCGCCTTCAAAGGATTTATGTATAGAAAAGACTTCATTGAAACAGAAAATACCATAAAAGCTGAGTGTCGTCCTAGATAAGTCTGAGCAGACTGCACCGGCTAATCCGGGACGACATTACGCACATGCATTAAGTCCGGGTTTTCCCACGACACGCCTTATGTTTTTAGCCCACATGAGCACAAAGTGCTCGATGAGCTTTTGGTATAGGGGACCTCTCAGTCGTCGTCCGTATACCGTCAACAATTTGGACCGTAATCGCGATAAAGAATACATTTTTAGCTCACCTGAGCACAAAGTACTCATGGTGAGCTTTTGTGATCGCCTGTTGTCCGTCGTCCGTGGGTCTCATATTTTATATAGAATATGTAGCAAAATGACTTTAAAAATCTCCTCTGAAACCGCAAGGACCAGAGGTTTCATATTTGGTATGTAACATCCTATAGTGGTCCTCTTCAAAGATTGTTCAAATTATGCCCCTGGGGTCAAAACTGGCGACGCCCTGGGGGTCATGGTTTATACAGAATATATAGCAAAATGACTTTAAAAATCTTCTCTGAAACCCCAAGGTCCAGAGGTTTCATATTTGGTTTATAACATCAGTTAGTGGTTTTTGACACATCGTTTCGGTCCGCTGCATATGTAGGTCACCAGCGCTAAAAATAGATTAAAAAAGTATAAACTTAAAAAATCTCTGAAACCGCAAGGCCCAGAGGTTTCATATTTGGTATGTAACATCCTATAGTGGTCCTCTACAAAGATTGTTCAAATTATGCCCCTGGGGTCAAAACCGGTCACGCCCAGCGGGTCACATGGTTTATATAGAATATATAGCAAAATGACCTTAAAAATCTCAGAAACCACAAGGCACAGAGGTTTCATATTTGGTATGTCACATCCTATAGTGGTTCTCTACAAAGATTGTTCAAATTATGTCCCTGGGGTCAAGACCGGTCACGCCCCGGGGGTCACATGGTTTATATAGAATATATAGCAAAATGACATTAAAAATCTTCTCTGAAACCACAAGGCACAGAGGTTTCATATTTGGTATGTAACGTCGTATAGTGGTCCTCTACAAATATTACTCAAATTATGCCACTGGGGTCAAAACTGGTCACAGCCAAGGGGTCACATGGTTTATGTAGACTTGAATAGCAAAATGACTTATAAAATCTCTAAAACGGCAAGGCACAATGCTTTCCTATATTTGGTACGTAACATTGCATAGTGGTCCTCTCCAAAGATTGTTCAAATTATGCCCCTGGGGTCAAATCTGGCCACACCCCGAGGGGTCACATGCTTTATATAGACTTGAATAGCAAAGTTGCTTTAAAAATCTTTCCTGAAACCGTAAGTACCAGAGGTTTGTTCACGATTGTTCATATTATGCCCCTGGGATAAAAATAAGCCACGCCTCGGGGATGCAACTTCCTATTTGGTTACAAGATCTCAGGTGAGCGTCCTAGAGCCCTCATGTTTCTGGAACTGTCTCAATAGGCTGCTTTACGATTTAAAACTGCCTACTACGGTCGGTCAGTCTAACCATTTACAGAATACATGAGGTGCGTCGTGGGAAAACCGGGCTTAATGCATGTGCGTGTCGTCCCGGATTAGCCTGTGCAGTCTGCATAGGTTAATCTGGGACGGCACTTTCCGCCTTCAAAGGATTTATGTATAGAAAAGACTTCATTGAAATAGAAAATACCATAAAAGATGAGTGTCGTCCTAGATAAGTCTGAGCAGACTGCACCGGCTAATCCGGGACGACATTACGCACATGCATTAAGTCCGGGTTTTCCCACGACATGCCATATGTTTTTAGCCCACCTGAGCACAAAGTGCTCGATGAGCTTTTGGTATAGGGGACCTCTCAGTCGTCGTCCGTATACCGTCAACAATTTGGACCGTAATCGCGATAAAGAATACATTTTTAGCACACCTGAGCACAAAGTACTCATGGTGAGCTTTTGTGATCGCCTGTTGTCCGTCGTCCGTGGGTCTCATATTTTATATAGAATATGTAGCAAAATGACTTTAAAAATCTCCTCTGAAACCGCAAGGACCAGAGGTTTCATATTTGGTATGTAACATCCTATAGTGGTCCTCTTCAAAGATTGTTCAAATTATGCCCCTGGGGTCAAAACTGGCGACGCCCTGGGGGTCATGGTTTATACAGAATATATAGCAAAATGACTTTAAAAATCTTCTCTGAAACCCCAAGGTCCAGAGGTTTCATATTTGGTTTATAACATCAGTTAGTGGTTTTTGACACATCGTTTCGGTCCGCTGCATATGTAGGTCACCAGCGCTAAAAATAGATTAAAAAAGTATAAACTTAAAAAATCTCTGAAACCGCAAGGCCCAGAGGTTTCATATTTGGTATGTAACATCCTATAGTGGTCCTCTACAAAGATTGTTCAAATTATGCCCCTGGGGTCAAAACCGGTCACGCCCAGGGGGTCACATGGTTTATATAGAATATATAGCAAAATGACCTTAAAAATCTCAGAAACCACAAGGCACAGAGGTTTCATATTTGGTATGTCACATCCTATAGTGGTTCTCTACAAAGATTGTTCAAATTATGTCCCTGGGGTCAAGACCGGTCACGCCCCGGGGGTCACATGGTTTATATAGAATATATAGCAAAATGACATTAAAAATCTTCTCTGAAACCACAAGGCACAGAGGTTTCATATTTGGTATGTAACGTCGTATAGTGGTCCTCTACAAATATTACTCAAATTATGCCACTGGGGTCAAAACTGGTCACAGCCAAGGGGTCACATGGTTTATGTAGACTTGAATAGCAAAATGACTTATAAAATCTCTAAAACGGCAAGGCACAATGCTTTCCTATATTTGGTACGTAACATTGCATAGTGGTCCTCTCCAAAGATTGTTCAAATTATGCCCCTGGGGTCAAATCTGGCCACACCCCGAGGGGTCACATGCTTTATATAGACTTGAATAGCAAAGTTGCTTTAAAAATCTTTCCTGAAACCGTAAGTACCAGAGGTTTGTTCACGATTGTTCATATTATGCCCCTGGGATAAAAATAAGCCACGCCTCGGGGATGCAACTTCCTATTTGGTTACAAGATCTCAGGTGAGCGTCCTAGAGCCCTCATGTTTCTGGAACTGTCTCAATAGGCTGCTTTACGATTTAAAACTGCCTACTACGGTCGGTCAGTCTAACCATTTACAGAATACATGAGGTGCGTCGTGGGAAAACCGGGCTTAATGCATGTGCGTGTCGTCCCGGATTAGCCTGTGCAGTCTGCATAGGTTAATCTGGGACGGCACTTTCCGCCTTCAAAGGATTTATGTATAGAAAAGACTTCATTGAAATAGAAAATACCATAAAAGATGAGTGTCGTCCTAGATAAGTCTGAGCAGACTGCACCGGCTAATCCGGGACGACATTACGCACATGCATTAAGTCCGGGTTTTCCCACGACATGCCATATGTTTTTAGCCCACCTGAGCACAAAGTGCTCGATGAGCTTTTGGTATAGGGGACCTCTCAGTCGTCGTCCGTATACCGTCAACAATTTGGACCGTAATCGCGATAAAGAATACATTTTTAGCACACCTGAGCACAAAGTACTCATGGTGAGCTTTTGTGATCGCCTGTTGTCCGTCGTCCGTGGGTCTCATATTTTATATAGAATATGTAGCAAAATGACTTTAAAAATCTCCTCTGAAACCGCAAGGACCAGAGGTTTCATATTTGGTATGTAACATCCTATAGTGGTCCTCTTCAAAGATTGTTCAAATTATGCCCCTGGGGTCAAAACTGGCGACGCCCTGGGGGTCATGGTTTATACAGAATATATAGCAAAATGACTTTAAAAATCTTCTCTGAAACCCCAAGGTCCAGAGGTTTCATATTTGGTTTATAACATCAGTTAGTGGTTTTTGACACATCGTTTCGGTCCGCTGCATATGTAGGTCACCAGCGCTAAAAATAGATTAAAAAAGTATAAACTTAAAAAATCTCTGAAACCGCAAGGCCCAGAGGTTTCATATTTGGTATGTAACATCCTATAGTGGTCCTCTACAAAGATTGTTCAAATTATGCCCCTGGGGTCAAAACCGGTCACGCCCAGGGGGTCACATGGTTTATATAGAATATATAGCACAATGACCTTAAAAATCTCAGAAACCACAAGGCACAGAGGTTTCATATTTGGTATGTCACATCCTATAGTGGTTCTCTACAAAGATTGTTCAAATTATGTCCCTGGGGTCAAGACCGGTCACGCCCCGGGGGTCACATGGTTTATATAGAATATATAGCAAAATGACATTAAAAATCTTCTCTGAAACCACAAGGCACAGAGGTTTCATATTTGGTATGTAACGTCGTATAGTGGTCCTCTACAAATATTACTCAAATTATGCCACTGGGGTCAAAACTGGTCACAGCCAAGGGGTCACATGGTTTATGTAGACTTGAATAGCAAAATGACTTATAAAATCTCTAAAACGGCAAGGCACAATGCTTTCCTATATTTGGTACGTAACATTGCATAGTGGTCCTCTCCAAAGATTGCTCAAATTATGCCCCTGGGGTCAAATCTGGCCACACCCCGAGGGGTCACATGCTTTATATAGACTTGAATAGCAAAGTTGCTTTAAAAATCTTTCCTGAAACCGTAAGTAAGAGAGGTTTGTTCACGATTGTTCATATTATGCCCCTGGGATAAAAATAAGCCACGCCTCGGGGATGCAACTTCCTATTTGGTTACAAGATCTCAGGTGAGCGTCCTAGAGCCCTCATGTTTCTGGAACTGTCTCAATAGGCTGCTTTACGATTTAAAACTGCCTACTACGGTCGGTCAGTCTAACCATTTACAGAATACATGAGGTGCGTCGTGGGAAAACCGGGCTTAATGCATGTGCGTGTCGTCCCGGATTAGCCTGTGCAGTCTGCATAGGTTAATCTGGGACGGCACTTTCCGCCTTCAAAGGATTTATGTATAGAAAAGACTTCATTGAAACAGAAAATACCATAAAAGCTGAGTGTCGTCCTAGATAAGTCTGAGCAGACTGCACCGGCTAATCCGGGACGACATTACGCACATGCATTAAGTCCGGGTTTTCCCACGACACGCCTTATGTTTTTAGCCCACATGAGCACAAAGTGCTCGATGAGCTTTTGGTATAGGGGACCTCTCAGTCGTCGTCCGTATACCGTCAACAATTTGGACCGTAATCGCGATAAAGAATACATTTTTAGCTCACCTGAGCACAAAGTACTCATGGTGAGCTTTTGTGATCGCCTGTTGTCCGTCGTCCGTGGGTCTCATATTTTATATAGAATATGTAGCAAAATGACTTTAAAAATCTCCTCTGAAACCGCAAGGACCAGAGGTTTCATATTTGGTATGTAACATCCTATAGTGGTCCTCTTCAAAGATTGTTCAAATTATGCCCCTGGGGTCAAAACTGGCGACGCCCTGGGGGTCATGGTTTATACAGAATATATAGCAAAATGACTTTAAAAATCTTCTCTGAAACCCCAAGGTCCAGAGGTTTCATATTTGGTTTATAACATCAGTTAGTGGTTTTTGACACATCGTTTCGGTCCGCTGCATATGTAGGTCACCAGCGCTAAAAATAGATTAAAAAAGTATAAACTTAAAAAATCTCTGAAACCGCAAGGCCCAGAGGTTTCATATTTGGTATGTAACATCCTATAGTGGTCCTCTACAAAGATTGTTCAAATTATGCCCCTGGGGTCAAAACCGGTCACGCCCAGCGGGTCACATGGTTTATATAGAATATATAGCAAAATGACCTTAAAAATCTCAGAAACCACAAGGCACAGAGGTTTCATATTTGGTATGTCACATCCTATAGTGGTTCTCTACAAAGATTGTTCAAATTATGTCCCTGGGGTCAAGACCGGTCACGCCCCGGGGGTCACATGGTTTATATAGAATATATAGCAAAATGACATTAAAAATCTTCTCTGAAACCACAAGGCACAGAGGTTTCATATTTGGTATGTAACGTCGTATAGTGGTCCTCTACAAATATTACTCAAATTATGCCACTGGGGTCAAAACTGGTCACAGCCAAGGGGTCACATGGTTTATGTAGACTTGAATAGCAAAATGACTTATAAAATCTCTAAAACGGCAAGGCACAATGCTTTCCTATATTTGGTACGTAACATTGCATAGTGGTCCTCTCCAAAGATTGTTCAAATTATGCCCCTGGGGTCAAATCTGGCCACACCCCGAGGGGTCACATGCTTTATATAGACTTGAATAGCAAAGTTGCTTTAAAAATCTTTCCTGAAACCGTAAGTACCAGAGGTTTGTTCACGATTGTTCATATTATGCCCCTGGGATAAAAATAAGCCACGCCTCGGGGATGCAACTTCCTATTTGGTTACAAGATCTCAGGTGAGCGTCCTAGAGCCCTCATGTTTCTGGAACTGTCTCAATAGGCTGCTTTACGATTTAAAACTGCCTACTACGGTCGGTCAGTCTAACCATTTACAGAATACATGAGGTGCGTCGTGGGAAAACCGGGCTTAATGCATGTGCGTGTCGTCCCGGATTAGCCTGTGCAGTCTGCATAGGTTAATCTGGGACGGCACTTTCCGCCTTCAAAGGATTTATGTATAGAAAAGACTTCATTGAAATAGAAAATACCATAAAAGATGAGTGTCGTCCTAGATAAGTCTGAGCAGACTGCACCGGCTAATCCGGGACGACATTACGCACATGCATTAAGTCCGGGTTTTCCCACGACACGCCATATGTTTTTAGCCCACCTGAGCACAAAGTGCTCGATGAGCTTTTGGTATAGGGGACCTCTCAGTCGTCGTCCGTATACCGTCAACAATTTGGACCGTAATCGCGATAAAGAATACATTTTTAGCACACCTGAGCACAAAGTACTCATGGTGAGCTTTTGTGATCGCCTGTTGTCCGTCGTCCGTGGGTCTCATATTTTATATAGAATATGTAGCAAAATGACTTTAAAAATCTCCTCTGAAACCGCAAGGACCAGAGGTTTCATATTTGGTATGTAACATCCTATAGTGGTCCTCTTCAAAGATTGTTCAAATTATGCCCCTGGGGTCAAAACTGGCGACGCCCTGGGGGTCATGGTTTATACAGAATATATAGCAAAATGACTTTAAAAATCTTCTCTGAAACCCCAAGGTCCAGAGGTTTCATATTTGGTTTATAACATCAGTTAGTGGTTTTTGACACATCGTTTCGGTCCGCTGCATATGTAGGTCACCAGCGCTAAAAATAGATTAAAAAAGTATAAACTTAAAAAATCTCTGAAACCGCAAGGCCCAGAGGTTTCATATTTGGTATGTAACATCCTATAGTGGTCCTCTACAAAGATTGTTCAAATTATGCCCCTGGGGTCAAAACCGGTCACGCCCAGGGGTCACATGGTTTATATAGAATATATAGCAAAATGACCTTAAAAATCTCAGAAACCACAAGGCACAGAGGTTTCATATTTGGTATGTCACATCCTATAGTGGTT
The DNA here is from genome assembly GCA_027627225.1 of Congeria kusceri. Lineage (NCBI taxonomy): Eukaryota > Metazoa > Mollusca > Bivalvia > Myida > Dreissenidae > Congeria > Congeria kusceri. Next base: position 52,050,275 of record CM051035.1, on the reverse strand, counting down.
CTCTACAAAGATTGTTCAAATTATGTCCCTGAGGTCAAGACCGGTCACGCCCCGGGGGTCACATGGTTTATATAGAATATATAGCAAAATGACATTAAAAATCTTCTCTGAAACCACAAGGCACAGAGGTTTCATATTTGGTATGTAACGTCGTATAGTGGTCCTCTACAAATATTACTCAAATTATGCCACTGGGGTCAAAACTGGTCACAGCCAAGGGGTCACATGGTTTATGTAGACTTGAATAGTAAAATGACTTATAAAATCTCTAAAACGGCAAGGCACAATGCTTTCCTATATTTGGTACGTAACATTGCATAGTGGTCCTCTCCAAAGATTGTTCAAATTATGCCCCTGGGGTCAAATCTGGCCACACCCCGAGGGGTCACATGCTTTATATAGACTTGAATAGCAAAGTTGCTTTAAAAATCTTTCCTGAAACCGTAAGTAAGAGAGGTTTGTTCACGATTGTTCATATTATGCCCCTGGGATAAAAATAAGCCACGCCTCGGGGATGCAACTTCCTATTTGGTTACAAGATCTCAGGTGAGCGTCCTAGAGCCCTCATGTTTCTGGAACTGTCTCAATAGGCTGCTTTACGATTTAAAACTGCCTACTACGGTCGGTCAGTCTAACCATTTACAGAATACATGAGGTGCGTCGTGGGAAAACCGGGCTTAATGCATGTGCGTGTCGTCCCGGATTAGCCTGTGCAGTCTGCATAGGTTAATCTGGGACGGCACTTTCCGCCTTCAAAGGATTTATGTATAGAAAAGACTTCATTGAAACAGAAAATACCATAAAAGCTGAGTGTCGTCCTAGATAAGTCTGAGCAGACTGCACCGGCTAATCCGGGACGACATTACGCACATGCATTAAGTCCGGGTTTTCCCACGACACGCCTTATGTTTTGAGCCCACATGAGCACAAAGTGCTCGATGAGCTTTTGGTATAGGGGACCTCTCAGTCGTCGTCCGTATACCGTCAACAATTTGGACCGTAAGCGCGATCAAGAATACATTTTTAGCTCACCTGAGCACAAAGTACTCATGGTGAGCTTTTGTGATCGCCTGTTGTCCGTCGTCCGTGGGTCTCATATTTTATATAGAATATGTAGCAAAATGACTTTAAAAATCTCCTCTGAAACCGCAAGGACCAGAGGTTTCATATTTGGTATGTAACATCCTATAGTGGTCCTCTTCAAAGATTGTTCAAATTATGCCCCTGGGGTCAAAACTGGCGACGCCCTGGGGGTCATGGTTTATACAGAATATATAGCAAAATGACTTTAAAAATCTTCTCTGAAACCCCAAGGTCCAGAGGTTTCATATTTGGTTTATAACATCAGTTAGTGGTTTTTGACACATCGTTTCGGTCCGCTGCATATGTAGGTCACCAGCGCTAAAAATAGATTAAAAAAGTATAAACTTAAAAAATCTCTGAAACCGCAAGGCCCAGAGGTTTCATATTTGGTATGTAACATCCTATAGTGGTCCTCTACAAAGATTGTTCAAATTATGCCCCTGGGGTCAAAACCGGTCACGCCCAGGGGGTCACATGGTTTATATAGAATATATAGCACAATGACCTTAAAAATCTCAGAAACCACAAGGCACAGAGGTTTCATATTTGGTATGTCACATCCTATAGTGGTTCTCTACAAAGATTGTTCAAATTATGTCCCTGGGGTCAAGACCGGTCACGCCCCGGGGGTCACATGGTTTATATAGAATATATAGCAAAATGACATTAAAAATCTTCTCTGAAACCACAAGGCACAGAGGTTTCATATTTGGTATGTAACGTCGTATAGTGGTCCTCTACAAATATTACTCAAATTATGCCACTGGGGTCAAAACTGGTCACAGCCAAGGGGTCACATGGTTTATGTAGACTTGAATAGCAAAATGACTTATAAAATCTCTAAAACGGCAAGGCACAATGCTTTCCTATATTTGGTACGTAACATTGCATAGTGGTCCTCTCCAAAGATTGTTCAAATTATGCCCCTGGGGTCAAATCTGGCCACACCCCGAGGGGTCACATGCTTTATATAGACTTGAATAGCAAAGTTGCTTTAAAAATCTTTCCTGAAACCGTAAGTACCAGAGGTTTGTTCACGATTGTTCATATTATGCCCCTGGGATAAAAATAAGCCACGCCTCGGGGATGCAACTTCCTATTTGGTTACAAGATCTCAGGTGAGCGTCCTAGAGCCCTCATGTTTCTGGAACTGTCTCAATAGGCTGCTTTACGATTTAAAACTGCCTACTACGGTCGGTCAGTCTAACCATTTACAGAATACATGAGGTGCGTCGTGGGAAAACCGGGCTTAATGCATGTGCGTGTCGTCCCGGATTAGCCTGTGCAGTCTGCATAGGTTAATCTGGGACGGCACTTTCCGCCTTCAAAGGATTTATGTATAGAAAAGACTTCATTGAAATAGAAAATACCATAAAAGCTGAGTGTCGTCCTAGATAAGTCTGAGCAGACTGCACCGGCTAATCCGGGACGACATTACGCACATGCATTAAGTCCGGGTTTTCCCACGACACGCCATATGTTTTTAGCCCACCTGAGCACAAAGTGCTCGATGAGCTTTTGGTATAGGGGACCTCTCAGTCGTCGTCCGTATACCGTCAACAATTTGGACCGTAATCGCGATAAAGAATACATTTTTAGCTCACCTGAGCACAAAGTACTCATGGTGAGCTTTTGTGATCGCCTGTTGTCCGTCGTCCGTGGGTCTCATATTTTATATAGAATATGTAGCAAAATGACTTTAAAAATCTCCTCTGAAACCGCAAGGACCAGAGGTTTCATATTTGGTATGTAACATCCTATAGTGGTCCTCTTCAAAGATTGTTTAAATTATGCCCCTGGGGTCAAAACTGGCGACGCCCTGGGGGTCATGGTTTATACAGAATATATAGCAAAATGACTTTAAAAATCTTCTCTGAAACCCCAAGGTCCAGAGGTTTCATATTTGGTTTATAACATCAGTTAGTGGTTTTTGACACATCGTTTCGGTCCGCTGCATATGTAGGTCACCAGCGCTAAAAATAGATTAAAAAAGTATAAACTTAAAAAATCTCTGAAACCGCAAGGCCCAGAGGTTTCATATTTGGTATGTAACATCCTATAGTGGTCCTCTACAAAGATTGTTCAAATTATGCCCCTGGGGTCAAAACCGGTCACGCCCAGCGGGTCACATGGTTTATATAGAATATATAGCAAAATGACCTTAAAAATCTCAGAAACCACAAGGCACAGAGGTTTCATATTTGGTATGTCACATCCTATAGTGGTTCTCTACAAAGATTGTTCAAATTATGCCCCTGAGGTCAAGACCGGTCACGCCCCGGGGGTCACATGGTTTATATAGAATATATAGCAAAATGACATTAAAAATCTTCTCTGAAACCACAAGGCACAGAGGTTTCATATTTGGTATGTAACGTCGTATAGTGGTCCTCTACAAATATTACTCAAATTATGCCACTGGGGTCAAAACTGGTCACAGCCAAGGGGTCACATGGTTTATGTAGACTTGAATAGTAAAATGACTTATAAAATCTCTAAAACGGCAAGGCACAATGCTTTCCTATATTTGGTACGTAACATTGCATAGTGGTCCTCTCCAAAGATTGTTCAAATTATGCCCCAGGGGTCAAATCTGGCCACACCCCGAGGGGTCACATGCTTTATATAGACTTGAATAGCAAAGTTGCTTTAAAAATCTTTCCTGAAACCGTAAGTACCAGAGGTTTGTTCACGATTGTTCATATTATGCCCCTGGGATAAAAATAAGCCACGCCTCGGGGATGCAACTTCCTATTTGGTTACAAGATCTCAGGTGAGCGTCCTAGAGCCCTCATGTTTCTGGAACTGTCTCAATAGGCTGCTTTACGATTTAAAACTGCCTACTACGGTCGGTCAGTCTAACCATTTACAGAATACATGAGGTGCGTCGTGGGAAAACCGGGCTTAATGCATGTGCGTGTCGTCCCGGATTAGCCTGTGCAGTCTGCATAGGTTAATCTGGGACGGCACTTTCCGCCTTCAAAGGATTTATGTATAGAAAAGACTTCATTGAAATAGAAAATACCATAAAAGATGAGTGTCGTCCTAGATAAGTCTGAGCAGACTGCACCGGCTAATCCGGGACGACATTACGCACATGCATTAAGTCCGGGTTTTCCCACGACATGCCATATGTTTTTAGCCCACCTGAGCACAAAGTGCTCGATGAGCTTTTGGTATAGGGGACCTCTCAGTCGTCGTCCGTATACCGTCAACAATTTGGACCGTAATCGCGATAAAGAATACATTTTTAGCACACCTGAGCACAAAGTACTCATGGTGAGCTTTTGTGATCGCCTGTTGTCCGTCGTCCGTGGGTCTCATATTTTATATAGAATATGTAGCAAAATGACTTTAAAAATCTCCTCTGAAACCGCAAGGACCAGAGGTTTCATATTTGGTATGTAACATCCTATAGTGGTCCTCTTCAAAGATTGTTCAAATTATGCCCCTGGGGTCAAAACTGGCGACGCCCTGGGGGTCATGGTTTATACAGAATATATAGCAAAATGACTTTAAAAATCTTCTCTGAAACCCCAAGGTCCAGAGGTTTCATATTTGGTTTATAACATCAGTTAGTGGTTTTTGACACATCGTTTCGGTCCGCTGCATATGTAGGTCACCAGCGCTAAAAATAGATTAAAAAAGTATAAACTTAAAAAATCTCTGAAACCGCAAGGCCCAGAGGTTTCATATTTGGTATGTAACATCCTATAGTGGTCCTCTACAAAGATTGTTCAAATTATGCCCCTGGGGTCAAAACCGGTCACGCCCAGGGGGTCACATGGTTTATATAGAATATATAGCACAATGACCTTAAAAATCTCAGAAACCACAAGGCACAGAGGTTTCATATTTGGTATGTCACATCCTATAGTGGTTCTCTACAAAGATTGTTCAAATTATGTCCCTGGGGTCAAGACCGGTCACGCCCCGGGGGTCACATGGTTTATATAGAATATATAGCAAAATGACATTAAAAATCTTCTCTGAAACCACAAGGCACAGAGGTTTCATATTTGGTATGTAACGTCGTATAGTGGTCCTCTACAAATATTACTCAAATTATGCCACTGGGGTCAAAACTGGTCACAGCCAAGGGGTCACATGGTTTATGTAGACTTGAATAGCAAAATGACTTATAAAATCTCTAAAACGGCAAGGCACAATGCTTTCCTATATTTGGTACGTAACATTGCATAGTGGTCCTCTCCAAAGATTGCTCAAATTATGCCCCTGGGGTCAAATCTGGCCACACCCCGAGGGGTCACATGCTTTATATAGACTTGAATAGCAAAGTTGCTTTAAAAATCTTTCCTGAAACCGTAAGTAAGAGAGGTTTGTTCACGATTGTTCATATTATGCCCCTGGGATAAAAATAAGCCACGCCTCGGGGATGCAACTTCCTATTTGGTTACAAGATCTCAGGTGAGCGTCCTAGAGCCCTCATGTTTCTGGAACTGTCTCAATAGGCTGCTTTACGATTTAAAACTGCCTACTACGGTCGGTCAGTCTAACCATTTACAGAATACATGAGGTGCGTCGTGGGAAAACCGGGCTTAATGCATGTGCGTGTCGTCCCGGATTAGCCTGTGCAGTCTGCATAGGTTAATCTGGGACGGCACTTTCCGCCTTCAAAGGATTTATGTATAGAAAAGACTTCATTGAAACAGAAAATACCATAAAAGCTGAGTGTCGTCCTAGATAAGTCTGAGCAGACTGCACCGGCTAATCCGGGACGACATTACGCACATGCATTAAGTCCTGGTTTTCCCACGACACGCCTTATGTTTTTAGCCCACATGAGCACAAAGTGCTCGATGAGCTTTTGGTATAGGGGACCTCTCAGTCGTCGTCCGTATACCGTCAACAATTTGGACCGTAATCGCGATAAAGAATAAATTTTTAGCTCACCTGAGCACAAAGTACTCATGGTGAGCTTTTGTGATCGCCTGTTGTCCGTCGTCCGTGGGTCTCATATTTTATATAGAATATGTAGCAAAATGACTTTAAAAATCTCCTCTGAAACCGCAAGGACCAGAGGTTTCATATTTGGTATGTAACATCCTATAGTGGTCCTCTTCAAAGATTGTTCAAATTATGCCCCTGGGGTCAAAACTGGCGACGCCCTGGGGGTCATGGTTTATACAGAATATATAGCAAAATGACTTTAAAAATCTTCTCTGAAACCCCAAGGTCCAGAGGTTTCATATTTGGTTTATAACATCAGTTAGTGGTTTTTGACACATCGTTTCGGTCCGCTGCATATGTAGGTCACCAGCGCTAAAAATAGATTAAAAAAGTATAAACTTAAAAAATCTCTGAAACCGCAAGGCCCAGAGGTTTCATATTTGGTATGTAACATCCTATAGTGGTCCTCTACAAAGATTGTTCAAATTATGCCCCTGGGGTCAAAACCGGTCACGCCCAGCGGGTCACATGGTTTATATAGAATATATAGCAAAATGTCTTTAAAAATCTCTTAAATCACAAGGCTCAGAGGTTTTATATTTGGTATGTAACATCCTATAGTGGTCCTCTACACATATTGTTCAATTTATGCCCCTAGGGTCAAAACTAGCCAAGCCCTTGTGGTCACATGATTTATAAACACTGAATTAGCAACATGACTTTAAAAATCTTCTCTCACAAACCGCAAGGCCCAGTGTTTTCTTATTTGGTATGTAATATCATATAGAGGTCCTCTACAAAGATTGTTCAAATTATGCCCAAGGGATAAAAGTATGCCACATCTCGGGGATGCAAATTCGAATGGGTTACAAAGTCTCAGGTGAGCGTCCTAGGGCCCTCTTGTTTATTCAGTCTTGACCTAACTTGCACAGTTTGTGTATGACCATAAAATCTCGGATGGGATTGTTATTGGGTCAGATCACCAGTAACACCAGAGTTATTGCCCCATTTTCATGCAAAAATGCCCTTTTCCAACGTATAGACTGTTTTCCATTCAATCTTAACCAAAATTTCAGTTTGTGTAATCAGATCTCAGCAGACGCCAAAAATGGGCTAGATCGATTTTCTAACACCAGAGGTATTGCCCTTTGTTATTAAAAAAATAAAACAAAAATGGACAGAATTCGGATAGAGACTTCATTTTTCATTCAATCTTCACCAATCTTGCACAGTTTGTCTATTACTATGAGATTACAGTTGAAGTCAATTATAGGCATGATGGGACCAGAAACACCGGAGTTATTGCCCATTGTGAAAAAAAATGGACATAAGGATATACTTCATTTTTCATCCCATCGTCACCAATCTTGTACAGTTTGTCTATGCCCATTAAAGGTGAAGTCGAATATTAGCAATATCGGACCAGAACACCAGAGTTATTGCCTGTTGTTTGTGAAAAAACTATGCAAAATGGACATTATTCAGGATCGGGACTTCATTTTTCATCCAATCGTGTACAGTTTGTCTGTGAACGGAAGACTACAGGTTAAGTCGAATATAAGCATGATCAGGCCAGAAACACCAGAGTTATTGCCCCTTGTGTTTGGAAAAAAAAATCAACAAGTTATCAATGATTGATTTTTGGTTCAATGTTGACCAATCTTACACAGTTTGCGCAGGACTAAAAAAATTGATTTCCAACAATTGCAAGACTTGCATGCCGTTATTTGTACATGCAACATTGATGTCTTCAGACCCTGCATTAACATCATTTATCATCATTGGACAGAAAATTATCAAAGAAAAAGCAAAACTTTACCTTACAGCACAGCCATCACAAGCATTGCAACTAGTTCTCCAAAACTGTTTGCAAAAAAGACATCAAAATCTACTGTTTCTGCATTTTCCAGAATTGTCAGTGACTTAATGAAAAAGGGTCAGGTAAGAATATAGAGAAAAATGATTTGAGAACAATTAGCAAAAAAACGCACATCCACTACTCAACTCATACTTTAGTTAGCCCAATGCACTAACTGATGTTTTAAATCAAAATTGATCCTATCCCCCTCTGCGTATTGTTGAGATACCTTAATTTTCCAACCTATCAAAACAGTACAGTCTTCATCTGTACCAGTTCTCAGGTGAGCTCTTTGGGCCATCATGGCCCTCTTATTTTCAACCTACCATGGATATGCCACTTTAAGTGATGTGTATAGCTTTCTCCAGTCCCAACTATAATTTCTAGCTGGCACAAATTATTTTATCCCTATAGAACTTTCTATAGGGATAAAAGAATTTGTGCCAGCTAGAAATTATAGTTAGGACTGGAGAAAGCTATACACAATGTCTGTTACTAGTTGTAATGAAACTATAGGCCTAACTGCAGAATATAGAGGATATTTGTTTGTTTTTGGTGTGATAACGCGTGATATCACCAGAAAGGGAGACAATATTTTCACAAGCGCTTGCGCGAGTGAAAATATGTCATTTGTCTCCCTTTTCGGTGATGATATCACGCGTTATCACACTGAAAACAAAGACATTTTCTTTTTATTTAATGCTTTATTAACCTTTGTTTTTATTGGAAAATATCACTGGAATGACGTCATTTCATAGTTTTGAGCCCGGCATTGAAGACGGTCCGTTTCATTTACCGTATTAAATCGGGACCACAAGAAGTAGTCCCTCATTGTGAGCAATAGAGGGATTTATTATATACTTGTTTAAAATCTTAACATAATACATGCTTTATCAATCGGCGAAATACATGTAGACAGAAAAAAATCCCGTATTATGCTACTCGCTATTTTTCCGATCAAATATAATCTATCCATACAATGATTAGCCAAAATTGTAGTTTTTAAACAAATAAAATATGGTAAATGCTCATTTGAAAAGTTTATCGTGGTATATAATAAAAGAAATATTACGCTAGTCAACTGTTCCAAGAGTATGTATTAATCTAGTGGCTTGCCCTATTTCGTATCACACTCGAGGCTCCGCCTCTCGTGTGATACGTCATCACACAAGCCACTCTACTAATACATACTCCTGGAACAATTGACTAGCGTAATATTCCGTATATATCTCACTGATATTTTCAGCGTAGCTGTCTAAGATCACTTTTGACCCAGATTTCTTGCGATAATTATGCAGCGGGAAAATTGAATGCCAATAGAATTGGGCAAATTTTAAAATTCTAGGGAATGCAAACTTCAAACAATGGTTTAACGTATACCAATAACTGTGGCATACTTTTGGGGAATAAAAATTTACATAATTGTTTACATAAGCGGTTAAAATGACGTTATAAACATATCCTCGCGTATACTCTAGAACTGAGGCTAATTATGATCGTATTTTCTCATTGTATGCCATAAACAGATTGATATATTCATTCACGTAACGAAATAAATATTTTGTTTAGCCTATATTTATATAAGCGTTACGCTCTATAAATAGCAATTGTGCAATGTTCCCATGCATAAATTCACTCACAGGGTTGCCGTTCCATGTAGCCATTGATTCTAGCAAGTTCATCGCATTCCACCAAAAGTAGTGGCATTCTAAAAATAGCGCGCGTAGCTAACAACGGCTGTATAGCTGTGTTAATATACTCGTACATGCATAAATAATAGCGTTCAGAGAATCATAAACCTAAAAATTTCAATAAATGTGGAATTTATATTATAAACTTACTGTTAATTTGATTTACAATTGTGGTTACGATTTATTGCATCTTTCTATCAACTTCTCCAGTAGATGTTACTTAATCTGTAAAAAGATGCTACATTTTCTATAGATAAAATGTTATGAAAGAAGATTCGGAATATGTCGAATTGTTATTCGCGTAGCATGAATACACAATTTGCAACACTAATTATACACAGGAACCCTTGATATATCATATTTCTACTGATATAATTTAAAATCGTCATAGTCTAATGAATTTTTATGCTTGCACCATAAAAAAATAAAGTCTTAACATTTCAAAAATCGCTAAATGTTCCCTGACTATTGCTTTTTATTGGGATACACAGGGTACATGCTTATTTGACTTCAAATCGTTATTAAATTAGATAACTAACATGAATGGTATATTACCGGTACTATAAATAACTATATAGACTCGTCTGATACATAATTTTCCCGAAATTATTTTCTTACATTGTTAATTTGTTAAATTGGCTTGACAAATTCAGATAAAAATTATGTTAACCTAAATTTATCTCAAATTAACTTTTGGGTCCGAGAAGTTTTCTTATAATGTCCGAAAAATCTGGGGTCCAATAAGTCCCCTAATATTGGTGGGGACCAACACATCTGGGATCTGAGAAGTCACGTAACCGATCATCTTGGCCGTCTGTTTAGGTAATCTTTAAATGACATCTCAATATTAATTTCAACGCCGATTGTCTTTTTTAAAGACATTTCTTGTTTCTATATTTCACTACTTAGCATTAAATAAATATTAATATTCACATTATTTCCACACAAAAAATCAATGTTTAACGAGTTAAAAATATACCAATAATACAATGACATGTTTCATTTTAACAGACTAACATCTTAATATATACAATATATATAATTCCAGGTCAGATGCAGGGCTCACCCTGGCATAAACATTTCTATAGCCAAATTACAGTAGTATGTTGAAATTTTACTTTTAAGTTTGGTTTTTTATATGGTTTAATGAAATTAAGTTATAGCCAAATGGAAACATCACCAGCCAAATGGTGAAATGTGTAGTCTCTGGTTAATTTGGCGACTGACAGAGAAAGCCCTTTACAAGTATCAATAACAACTGTTTCATGTAAGTAATTAGTCGCTGGAGCCTTTCCGAAGGGCCGTGTGCATGATTTTCCCCTTGCTTCGAAGATCACTAACTCCATAAAGTTCTCCTTATTCCATAGTAACTAGATACATCACCCAACTGACTTCGGTCTGAAATATACAATAAAAAGACAAATGAGGCGCGTTGTGAGAAAACCGGTCTTAATGCATGTGCGTGAAGAGTCCGCACAGGCTAATCCGGGACGGCACTTTCCGCCTACAGTGGATATATGTTTAGAAGAGACTTCCTTGAAACAGAAAATAGCATAAAAGCGGAAAGTGCCGTCCTGGATTAGCCTGTGCGGAATGCACAGGCTAATACGGGACGACACTTTACGCACATGCATTAAGACCGGTTTTCTCACGACGTGCCGCAAATGTTCATGAACAACTAAATGTTAATGTAAGTCACTAAATCTATATGAAATAATATTTGAAACATTCTACAATTCGAGGGTTGAGCGTGAAACTATCGTATCTGATATAGAAACGTTTAACAGATACAACGGTGTATGCTCAACCCTCGATAATCGATTTATTTAGAGCTGGAATATCCTCTACAAAAACATAATTACCAACAACTTGTCACACATTAAAAAACTTTCGTATGGTGAATATTATGAAAATGTACTATTTATTGACATTGGATGACCCTGACACACAAAGTGTTACTTGATGACATACCAATCTTACGAGATATGAACAACTACAAGATATACATATTCACGATAACTGTATATCGATAAAGCAACATGGGCATGGTTTACAGTTTTGAAATACATTGTAAACAACTTTATGTTGATAAGCCTGTTTACGTTTTGTTCCTTTTCGGATTAGGTTAAAGTTGTTAAATCATTCGTAGTCAGCAATACTATTCTATGAAGAACTTTTTAAAAAATAGTTCAATGTATTCGAAACAAATATAATTGTCTTACCTAGTTGGACAGTTTGTAGACAAATGCTGTGTACTACCACATCTGCAAATAAAATGAAATTTTTTAGAACACCTACTTACATCAATTACAGCTGGATGTGTCACAGACACAGATCCCCCACAACACATGTTTGGATACCGGCAGAGGGCATGTCGCCAACACTCATTTTTGCCTCCACAAGATTATTTTCATATATATTCTATAGTGAAAAAAACAACAAAGGGCCATAATTCTGCCACAATTGCTCGTAGCTAAAATTCCTGCATGTTAAGGTTCTTCATCTGTGAAAGTTAGAGCGAAATCCGCCAAGCAGTTAAAGAGGAGTCGAGTCCAACAAATCTTGGCAATTGTATAACGATATTCTAAAGTGGAAAAAATGCCAAAGGGCCAAAATTGGTCGTGCTAATGAGAACGTTGTGGGTTGGACTGCACCTGTCCATTCACTTGTTAATCTTGCTGTTTGAATTGAGACCATATTGATCGATATGACATTCGATTATGGCCCCTTTAGATTCATATCTGTATATTTAACTATACGGGTTAAGGGTGGTCACTTTGAAATTTAAGGCATGTCGGCGATATTTAAGCATGTAGGCAAATGACTAACTGCTTTGAAGGCATGTCCAGCCCTTCAAGCGAAACAGGCCTGAGGGAAACCTTGCAGCTAAAATGCCGTCCTGTACAATTACCTACATATTAAGGTTCTTCAGCTGTGATAGTTTGAGCAAAATCCACTAAGCAGTTAAAGAGATGTTGAGTCCACACAATTTTGGGAAGCATATACTAGTAAGTGGAAACAAGATTCAGTGTTTGATAAACACACGTGTACCCAGTTGGTGCTCTGTAGCCCATTTCTTAGTCCAAATTAGGTCAAGGTCAAGGTGAAGTTGGGTGATATGGGTGGATTGGGGATGGTCATAAGAAACAACTGTGAAAGTATCCAAGTGTTGTAGCAAGCGGTGTTGGTGTTAGACGAAATGGTAAAATCTAGTTAACAAAGAAACAGCCTATTTGAATTATTCTAAGTGCAAATTAGGTCGAGGTCAAAGTGAGGTTGGGTAATATGGGTGTATTGGAAACGGTCATAAGTAACAACTGTGTAAATATCCAAGTGTTGTCGTAAGCGGTGTTGATGCTAAATGAAACGGTAAAATCTAGTTAACCAAGAAATGGCACTTATGAATCATTACAAGTCCAAATTAGGTCAAGGTCAAAGTGAGGTTGGGTGATATGGGTGGATAGGGAATGGTCATAAGCAACAACTGTGTAAGTATCAAAGTGTTGTAGTAAGCAGTGTTGGTCCTAGATGAAACGGTAAAATCTACTTATACTTGTCACGGATGGATGGACGGACAGGACGATCACTATATGCCTCCTGCATCAAGATGCTGGTGGCATAAAAATGACAAAGGGCCATAATTTTGCCAAAATTGATCCCAGCTAAAATTCCTTTACAATCACCTACACGTTAAAGTTCTTCAGCTGTGAAAAGTTTGGGTGAAATCCGCCAAGCAGTTAAAGCGGAGTTGAGTGCACAAAATGTGACATACGGACGTACGCACAGACGGAAAAGTGCAATGCTAAATGCCTCCCACTTTGTGGAGGCATCAAAACAGTAGGTATTACAGACTGAACTTTTCAAACATTTTATACATGTTTGACCAATGTACCGAACCATTTTAAGCAGTCAAAATAAACCCTGAAGTACGTTTAAATGTTCTTGAACTTTGTATTTCAGAAATCAGTAGTTTTCCTTGAAATAATCATTTTTGCCTTATTAACCTCCCAGAGCAAAATATATGTCGGCAGAAAAACAAACTGTTTCCTGAACAAAGACAGGCAACATCTTTGAAACATGTATGCATGCCAAGTTTCACAGAAACAATACAGTACAAACATTTTGTTTTTAATGTGATAGAAATGCTGCTTACATGTAACATGTCTTCTGTTCTGTACATTCACTGGCTATATGACCGAATCCTCCACACCTACAATAAACCATCAAATGGTATTTAAAGACGTTTGCAACAAAAAGAAAATAATTGGGTTAATTTCACCTTTTGCTTCATTTTTTCTTTATTGTATATAGGTTACAATATACTAATTTCATCTCTAATGTCCATTCAAAATGAATAGTTTTAATAGTAAATGTTCATAAAGCCTATATAATAATCAAAAACACACTATGCAATGTATTTTCAAACAAATTAGTTCAGAAATGATCCATTAAATATCTCCATTCTATTGATACGTTGTTTATGTATGTTAAAATGAAACAGTAAAAAAGACTACACTATATATACTTTAAACACTGATAAAAATCCAAACTGAACAAGAGCTGTCAGAGGACAGCGCGCTCGACTATTCGAAGTATTTCAGTTGGTACATATTATGGATAGTGGAAGGGGCATAAATTTGTTAAAATACGAAACTTAAGTGAAGCCTTGTATAGTTTATACATTTTTGGAACAAACACTTTAACAACAAAGTCTATGTAAAAAGTGGGCTAACTGTCAAAATACAAAACAGAGTTATGGGTAATGTTGCCCCTGATACTAGAGTTGATGACAAAGGTAAGTTTCAAGTGAATAACTTATCTAGTTTTGAAGTTACAAAACTTTTGAATATAAACTTTAACCAGAAAATCTATGTGAAAAAGGGGCATAACTCTGTCAAAATACAAAACAGAGTTATGGGTAATGTTGACCCTGATACTAGAGTTGATGACAAAGGTTAGTTCCAAGTTTCAAGTGAATAACTTATGTAGTTTTGAAGTTACAAAACTTTTGAATATAAACTTTAACAAGAAAATCTATTTGAAAACGGGGCATAACTCTGTCAAAAAAAACAGAGTTATGGGGAATGTTCACCCTGATACTGGAGTTGATGACAAAGGTATATTCCAAGTTTCAAGTGAATAGCTTTTGTAGTATTGAAGTTACAAAACTTTTGAATATAAACTTTAACCAGAATATCTTTGTGAAAAAGGGGCATAACTCTGTCAAATTACAAAACAGTGTTATTGGGAATGTTGCCCTTGATACTGGAGTTGATGACAAAGGTTAGTTCCAAGTTTCAAGTGAATAACTTACATAATCTTGAAGTTACAAAACTTTTGAATATAAACTTTAACAGACAAACTAAGTGAAAAGGGGGCATAACTCTGTCCAAATACAAAATAGAGTTATGTGTAATGTTGCCCCTGATACTAGAGTTGATGACAAAGGTTAGTTCCAAGTTTCAAGTGAATAACTTATGTAGTTTTGAAGTTACAAAACTTTTGAATATAAACTTTAACCAGAAAATATATGTGAAAAGGGGGCATAACTCAGTCAAAATACAAAATAGTTATGGGGAATGTTCACCCTGATACTGGAGTTGATGACAAAGGTATATTCCAAGTTTCAAGTGAATAGCTTTTATAGTATTGAAGTTACAAAACTTTTGAATATAAACTTTAACCAGAAAATCTATGTGAAAAAGGGGCATAACTCTGTCCTAATACAAAACAGAGTTATGGGGAATATTGCCCCTGACACTGGAGTTGATGAGAAAGGTAAGTTCCAAGTTTCAAGTGAATAACTTATGCAGTCTTGAAGTTACAAAACTTCTTAATATAAACTTTAACCAGAAAATCTAAGTGAAAAAGGGGCATAACTCTGTCAAAATACAAAACAGAGTTGTGGGGAATGTTGCCCCTGACACTGGAGTTGATGACAAAGGTATATTTCAAGTTTCAAGTGAATAACTTAAGTAGTTTTGAAAGTACAAGACTTTTGAATAAAAACTAACCAAATTCAGACGTGGATGCCGACATCGACGCCGGGGGTAGTAGGATAGCTCACCTATTCTTCAAATAGCCTAGCTAACAAGGGGCTTCCACAGGTACCGTATTCAAAACCCAATATTTCAGGAACAAGGTGACCCCTATTTTTTAAGACTGTTTAGTTTCAGTATACAATGACGCATGTAAGTGGGATCTTTTAACGAAATCTGTTGTTTGGAACAAAAGATATTCGTATATTTGATAAATTATTGGTGTTTTCACAGGCATATTTAATGCACAGTTAACCTCGTTAAGTGTCCATTACAAGACATTTGTTAAATGATAACTGTAGATAAAGCGCATTTTATCATTAAACTGCACAAGTGTATTGCCAAACGAAACATTTAAAAAAAAGATGCATTTAAAAATCTCCATCTTTGTTTGAATATAAACGCTTTATATTATTCAACATTCTAAGTAACACAAACTGAAAAAAGACTTCGACAGGTACCGTGTTCAAAATTCAATATTTCAGGAAAAAAGCCGGTGACCCCTATTTTTTAAGACTGTTTTAGTTTTAGGATACATTCATGTTTGTGCCAATTTTTAAGAAATTGAAGGAAATTGTTGTGAACGTCTTTAAATAAACACTTGACTCATTGCACATTGTCGTGTGTGTGAAATTGGTTGGCAGGTTAATAATTGCGACAGTAGTTTACATATATTTTTGGCAATATTTAAAAAATAAGTCAACCTGGTTAAAACAAGAGCTGTCTGAGGACATCACGCTCGACTTTTTGAAGTATTTCAGTTGGTACATATTTTGGAAAGAGGAAGGGGCATAAATTTGTTAAAAAACAAAAATAGTTATGGCAATTATTTCATCAAATTATTCCAAGTTTCAAGTAAAAACCTTATGTAGTTGTGTATTTTTGCAGTTATACAAGTTTTTAATAAAAACTGTAACCAGAAAATCTATGTGAAAAAGGGGCATAACTCTGTCAACATGCAAAACAGAGTTATAAGGACACTGCCCCTGATACTGGAGTTGATGACAAAGGTATGTTCCTATTTTCAAGTGAATAACTTACGTAGTTCTGAAGTTACAAAAGTTTTTAATATAAACTTTTAACAGAAAAATGTGAAAAGGGGGCATAAGTCAAAATACAAAATAGAGTTATCGGGAATGTTGTACCTGACACTGGATTTGATGACAAAGGTATATTCTAAGTTTCAAGTGAATAACATATGTCGTTCTGAGTTACAAAACATTTGAATATAAACTTTTATCAGAAAATCTATGTGACAAAGGGGCATAACTCTGTCAAAATACAAAACAGAGTTATGGGGAATGTTGCCCCTTACACTGGAGTTTGCGGACAAAGGTATATTTCATGTTTCAAGTGAATAACTTATGTACTTTCCAAGTTTCAAGTGCATAACTTGTGTACTTTGGAAGTTACAAAACTTTTGAATAAAAACTTTAACCGACGCCGCAGCAAGTAGGAAAGCTCACCTTGTCATTGAATAGTCAAGCTTAATACGGTAATATCCATGTAAGTGAATTAGCTAAAAAAATCACTGCATGTTAGTGACAAAAATATTACTCAATATAAATTTTGTAGATTATATACATTTTTATGACATCCTCGGCCAAAACTGAACATTCTAAGGCTGCTATCTCTAGAAACAAAACAAATATGTTCTCTGTGCCACCTGCAATTGTAATGCCCATGATACAAAAATGAATAAATTTTCTTGAAGAAAAGTACACAATTCACTGGGCTACCTTCTACATCTCACTTTGGATCGATCTGAATTGGTGCAATCTTGCGTACGGTGTCCCTTCTCACCACATCTGAAATCATAACATACGGTAAAATCATTTGAGGCGTGTCCTGGGAAAACCGGGCTTAATGCAGGTGCGTCTGTGCAGTCCAGGACGACACTTTCCGCCTACAGTGGATTTATGCTTTAACAACTCGCTAGCACTGAATGATCATGCTTGTGACAAACAATGGAATAATGTAAGAATTTACAAGTTGAAGTTACACCAAAACATATTATTTCATGGTTCCTGAGAAGAGACTTCCTTGAAACAGCAAATACCACAAATACGAAAGTGCCATCCTGAATTAGGCTGTGTGGACGACACAAAATCATTTTATTTGCCGGTGTCTAATACTGAAAAATTGGCTAATTTGTGTTTTCTTAAATTTTGCACATTTTCCATTTTCATGTACATATTTTCTAATAATCGTGTAAAAAACAAAATTAACATAGGGTCATATATATTCGTGCTCTATTTGGACCACGAAATACTGAAAAATTTGACCACCGCGAAATAAGGCCATACAAATTTGATTGTATGTTTAGCGTCCCCATGATTTTTCTAAACCTACCAACCAGGCAGGAACAAACAAACAATGAGTCCATAAAAAAACATTTTTCGATCAAAACTTATTCATGGCAGTTGTACAAGCTAAATCAAATGTTTACCTGCAAAACTGTTATATATCATCTTCATATTGGCAACCTACTTTAACAAAGTATTTTAACGTGTAAATTGACTAGTTGCACACTATATTGACAAACATTGGTAAAAACACATAAACATATTTTTTTCAATTTTTATATTCTGGATTTTTCACATTGTCAATTTTATTTTTTTTCATTCAGGCATGCAAAAACCTACCAGCCCGAGGACGCTAAACATAGAATCAAAATGGTATAGCCTGACATAATTTTACAATAATGAGACATAAAAACATATCAATGGAAACATTTTGACCACTGTAAAAAAAGAGTAAAATTTGCTTGAAACCAGTTAGTTACAAATGTGGCGTGTCATGGGAAAACTGGGCTAAATGCATCTGTGTAGTGTCGTCCCCGATTAGCCTGTGCAGTCCACACAGGCTAATCCAGGATGACACTTTCTGCCTACAGTGGATTTATGTTTAGAAGGGACTTCCATGAAACAGAAAATACCATAAACGCGTAAAGTGTCGTCCTGGATTTGCCTGTGCGGACGGCACAGGCTGATCTGGGATGACACTTTACGCAGATGCATTAAGCCCGTTTTTCACACAACATGCCTCAAATATATTCTTTAAAATATTTCTGTTGAAACAAAAATGAAATGTTATGGCAAATGTTACATGCGACATCATTTACAATTATTTTACTCAGGCATGGATCATCTACACCTCAAGTATTACATACCGAATACAGACCATTCCCTCAGGACAGTTTTTGGATATGTGTCCCACTTTACCACATGTCCAACACTGGACCTCACGTCTGCTTTCTGAAACTTCATACAAAAGTCACACTGTATTATTCCAATCTTCTGATACAGATTACAAAGTCTGAACATCGTAAATGATAATTTTCCTGAAGAAATACGGCGACTTGCATACCTTACCACTTCATTTAAACAACCACTAGAGGTTTTAATTTTAAATTAGAATGTCACACTTACGGCTTAAGTGCATGTTCATACATCTATGAGGCGCGTCGTGGGAAAACCGGCCTTAATGCATGTGCGTAAAGTGTCGTCCCGGATTAGCCTGTGCAATCTGCACAGGCTAATCCGGGATGGCACTTTCCGCTTTTATGGTATTTTCTGTTTCAATGAAGTGTCTTCTAACCATAAATCCACTTTAGGCGGAAAGTGTCATCCCGAAATAGCCTGTGCAGACTGCACAGGCTAATCCGGGATGACACTTTACGCACATGCATTACGCACATGCATTAAGTCCGGTTTTCCCACGACGCGCCACCTATGTATTACTAGTTTGCGTTCTGATTCACATATGACCGAAAATCAAGCAATTTTAAAATGTAATAACGGTAAACATTGTGAAAATGTTTGTAAACTAATTTCTGAGATGTTATTTTTTATAAAGGGCAATAATGAACATAAAATGAATTGATACTATGGAACAGTCAAGACCGAATAAAACTGCAGTTTTTATAGTGAAAATAAAGATAATGCACTAACAATACTTCCCATTAAAATACCCCTGACTCTTCAACTTACTGAATCTGGACTGAAGATACTGTGGTATGTGAAGGTAATCGCTGTGTTTAACTGACCATTTTACTGGATCTGAAAATAAAATGATCAAAAAGTTATTTACCATACATGGCAGAATGAATATTGTGACTTAAAATAGTGATATTCTATGATCCTTCAATGTAAACACAGTAACATGATATTTATTGGAATAGGCATACAAATCACACCACAAGAACCATAACTGTTGGCTTTCAGTTAATCCTGAAACAATTGTAATAGACCAAACAATGTCAAACTGTTGTCTTTTTCCGCTAAAGAGGAGATGGTGGCGGGCCATTCAGGACAAAGAGGGGAAAATCATTTTGATGAAAAGAGCAAAATTGTACAATACAATTTCAGTCAGATTCAATACCTGACTCTAATTCATCCTTTACTGACATCCACAGTTGTCACCCTAATTAATGAAATTAAAAGAAGTCAAAATAATTTAGTAAAAATCTTGAGGCGTAAACAACTATATTAATAGTATTACCGTTTTGCTAACGATCTGCGATAATTAAGTTTTTTTTCACTACTTCTGCAGGGGATTGTTTCAGGAGGGGAACTGGGCCTGATATCGACCCCAACATGCAGATAAAAAACTTTGTCAAATATCGATAGATATTCGCTTAACTGTCCTTTGTAGTTTCAGCGAGTTTCACTGCTATGGGAATGGGTCCGGTACCTATTAAACTGGGAATTTCTCGTCGTGAAATCTTATGAAATTTATTGAATTAATTTCACTTTTGTTGTATTTGTTGAACTTAGTATTTAAATGGTGTTTATCCTTAACCATACAAGAAATTACATGACTTACAACTCCAAGTCACATTTCCTATGTACATGTATTTAGGATTTTGTCAATTCAGATTTGGGAATTTTTTAATTCCAATTGGGAAAAATACCATATTTGGCCTTGGGAATCTCTCATTTTACAAGACCATGTTAAATAAGGAAACAATCACTGAGTTTTGAGACACTGGAACTAACTATCAAGGCACAATGGCACAATTTGAATGCAATTTTGTCACATTTATAAACAAGCATTATATATGAGGCGTGTCTTGGGAAAACTGGGTTTAATGCAAGAGCATAGTGTTGTCCCGGGACTGCACAGGCTAATCCAGGCAAATCCGGTAAGACACTTTTCGCCTACAGTGTATTTAGAAGAGACTTCCTTTAAACAGAAAATGCCATAAAAGCAGAAAGTGCCGTCCTGGATAAACCTGTGCGGACAGCACAGGTTAATCCAGGATGACACTTTACGCACATGCATTAAGCCCAGGTTTCCCAAAATACGCCTCATATGTACCTGATACTGTTCTCTGACATGTGTTTGTCAAACTGTGCAGGGCCAGTCCATGGTGAAATCTACAGACCCGGACAACTCTTGTTGTGGTGGAGACGTGAATCTTTAACATGTTTTACATCAGCAGAAAACCATCAGAAATGATGAACTGAAAGAAACATTAGCAAAACATACTCAAACATATGATAACACTTAAATACAAAAAAATCTGAAGGACAATTGTATTTGTATTTGTAAACATACATCATTCCGAGACAAAGACTAATTTCTAAGATAACAATGCCAAAGACCTTTCTTAATATGAGGCGCATCGTGGGAAAACCGGGCTTAATGTATCTGCATAAAGTGTCGTCCCGGATAAGCCTGTGCAGTCTCTTCTAAACATAAATCCATTGTAGGCAGACAGTGCCGTCCTGGACTGCACAGGCTAATCCGGGATGACACTTTACACACATGAATTAAGCCCGGTTTTCCCACGCCATGCCACATATACTTTTCATCCTATAGTACGGCACAAACACACCAACCTGACACTGATCTTTACACTGAACAGCACTTCTAACATGACACTTACAAAAAATTCAATAAAATATAATGAAATATAGACATTCATTAACTTACTGACATATGTATCTGTATGTAAAATATTGGCATTCTTGTTTACCACTTCATTCCCTTCAACCAATCGGATAGACGCATCGATTTATTAATAGAAGTGTTCTAGGCAACTGACCAATAGAATGACACAATCCTAACAGCATACAAAGCAGAATATCTATCAAGGTGTACTCAATATCAAGATTTATTTAAAAAATGCATATGTGTGTAGGTTTAAATTGCGGAGACATCCAAAATGGATGTGTTATTGTACAAATATTTATGAAACATTATTCAGGTATAAATTCTCTTTGCAGGTATGTAAATTTTATTTAAAAATATTTATGCTGTGTCATATCAGGGCATGAAAGTAGCCAACAAAAATTTGGTTGCTGCAATATGTGTTATATAGGAGAAATTTTCACCAAAGAAATGGTCTTTGGCAGTTAGGCCCACCAATATTGCCCATATAAAAATGTCTGGGCCATGCGGAAGCAAGCAAGTCAGAGAAGTATCTTGCTGCTGAAAAATTATAAGGGGGACAAGTGTTGTCATTGGCTTATAAGGCACTTTCAACAGTCGGGTGTTTGGGTCACTCTTTAGCAACACAGAGTGTTGGCCTTTCACAAGAGACTCAGGTTAGATCCCGCTCCCTCAGGTTTTTTCACATTATACACAGGATACCGTCTGCCCGTGTATACTGTCTATCCGAGATATGCTGAGTATGGTTGAGGCGGGGCAGTCAGTTCTTATGTCCCCATTGCTCTGGATAGGCTGTTATTATTTGGCAAGATTACTAGAGACTGTGATACTTTTAGTCTGTGATAGAAATATATTAGATTTGTGAATTGATTACGTGAGATATTGTCATATTGTTCATATTTATAATTATGTTTATCTGATTTTGATGTATATTTTTATATATACCATCCTGATCATACCTTGAAAAAAAAAAAAAAACACCAGAAAAAGCAAAGTCAAATATATTCAAAAACAATGTTTTTTGTTTGTCAATAATTGCTTTCAGGCAAGTCATATACACGAGAGGTTTAGCACAGCAGCTGATCATGAAACAAGGGAGATAATTACAGTTGCACCAGTAATTGGTACATTCGTTGTAAAACAAAATACCCGACCCTAGGTTCAACAACACTGTTGCACTTATGAAAATATAAAAACGTACGAAAGTGCCAAATTATGAACGGTAACATTATCGTAAATATAATTCACTATTCCACAATATGAATATAATTTTAGTCATATTTAATCATGTTTTAAAGCTTAATACACCGGTAGACGGTACACCCAGCATACTGTTTAGTGATTTCTATAGACACAATGCTGTCAAACAGAAAGTCATGGAACATTGTATAACATTTAAACACAAGCCTAAAACAAATTCAGATCTTTGGTAATGATTTAGTTATAAAATATAATAAGTTATGGCAGACTTTGTATGGCCAATTTTATAGCCGTTATTGGGTCATATTCCCAATTGCAAAATGTGTCTTCAGGGCTTTTTTTCACCAATTTGGGAATATGACCTATTCCCATGAAATTGGGAATTATAGCGTCAATTCACCTAAAACTGGGAAAAATTATATTTGTTTGATATATAGTTACAAAACATTCATTTTATTGTAATGCACTTTTTCTTAAAAATTGGATCGATTTATCATCATTAAAAACACACACACAAAAATTAATGTAATGCATGTGATGTTATACACATCAATGATCTCATGATATCAACAATTTCAACATCTCCTATTGATCTACGAATTATTACAAAATTACAAGATAGTGTTCCACGTTGAAGTGAATGGAACTTTGTATATAAATGTAACAGTTAAAAAGATATTAAATAATTATGTATAAACAAACACGCCGACTTACTATAAACCATGCACTGTGATGTGTTATAGAATGTAAATATGTTCGGGTTTTTTCTAGATCAAGTACCTTGTACTAATCTGGAATAAAACTCTTGTCTTGTCTGTCTTGTCTTGATGTGTTAACCGCACCAAAAATATACACTGCAGATCCGTTATATCGCGGTTCGCGGGGTCCATGGATCGCGATCACGATATAGTCGGATCGCGATATAACTTGTCAGCTCATTCATGTACATAATTTTTTTTATAGATATACATCTATACACTAGCCTATTTTCACGATTTCAAAACATACACATATTTAACTCACCTTTTGCATTGTTGTTAACATCCACAATGTTATATCCATATGTAAAATATTCCATATGTAAATAAAATATAATATTATTCCTTGTAATTAATTTCAAATTGCGTATAATAAATTCCAAATTTTAAACGCCTATCCGAATTTTACTGTTCAAATGACATAAACACAAATCCTATTTACAATTAAAGTGCACATGAATTTCGTGTAAATCCTTTGTTCTGCTAGAAAAGCGCGCGAAAATTATGCTGACATGTACAACGTCATGTCACTCTCATGGAAAGCGTGGGTGTATTGATTACCGTATAAAAACTTTGTAGCGCAGAGAACAGAGATCTTTACTTTTGTATAAAAGTTTCGTAGCGCATAACAACAAATTTGGTTATCTATATCGCGAACGATGTGCAGTTAGCACTTCAGCTTAAACAAAAAAGAAACAGAAAAACGTTATGCCGTATCGATAACGTTTTTGTCGTTCAGATAAGTCAGTATTGATCTATGACATACGGCTACTGTATACACTCTCCACGTGTTCGGCTGCAAAATTAAAGCGACAGCGGATCTGCAGTGTATTTATTGTACACACGTATATAATATTTGAAAGTTCAATTATAAATCATGCCATATTTAATCGATGTTTATCTAAAATACAGGCATGGTTTCAAGAAATGCATCAAGTTGTTTCAATATGTAATTAAGTACCTAATTTCCGTTTCGTCTATGTTGATTTGCGGACAAATATTTTCCAGATTGTATATTTATATTTTGAATTTGGTAATTAAAAGAGTTTGAAACTTAACCATTGTATGGGTCTCAGAATATTTTCTTCCGTTTTGTATATTTGGGAATCCTCATAAAAATAATATTAAGAGTTTCAATCGTGGTTTAAACATTATGGTATTTTCCAATACATAATTATATTCATATACACAGGTAAAAGGTATTTACAATAAAAGTATAAATGAAGCAGAACGGTAAATTTGTTAATTCTCCACTCCCATGCAAAGCATTTTAATTTTGATGGGTTTAATACATAAAACTTTGTATTTCACATATGTATTGTTTGTGTTGAGTGAAATATTATAAATGGAACTGAAAGTGGATTGTTTCACACCTAAAGTACCAATTCATTCACGACATTTCACACCCTTTGTGCAGTTTCTAACGCCTTCTAAAAGGTGTGAAAAACACTACTTTTCATTTCATATCAATAGTGGACCGAGTTGGACCGGATCGAATAGGACTGGGCCGACTTAGTATTCGGGCCGAGTTGACCCGATATCGGCATAACAGGCGACACTTTTATTGACCTTGCCAAGTTGTGTCACGAAAACATATGATATTTCGCAATTCAACGCATGCATTTACATTTTTAGAATGACATGTTAAGGTCTAAAGATCAGTTGCTTATACGTTTCATAAAACCGCAATGGTTTCGATAGCAATATTTGAATGAGTACCTTACAATCCAAATAATATGCTCCAATGCCTTCTTTTCCTTGGATCAATTTTGTCCAAGTCGGAACGGTACTAGGACAAAACGGTCATTAATCAAACCGGATATATTCACAAGTCGAAACGGAATATTGCAGATCGTTAGAGTACATCTGCAATTTATCTGAAATCTAGACTTTAATTATGTCCCACACCAAGCATGTGCAAATCTGGTCAGCAGAGATGTCATTACCAGGATTTACCGTTGGAAATTGCTTCCTAATTGAAAATATTTCCTTTCATTTAAAATACACAGGTGTTTGTAAGCAACGATGATAACGACATGCAAACTAACTAATACCAGTTCCTTCTGTTTTGATCCGATAAGTCTAGCCGCTTTGGATAATGGTGTTAGGTTTGCGAACATGAGATTGCGAGTTGGATCCCTACTCTGGGAATGTTCGAAGGATCTATCTCATAAGACATCAAATAATAGTTCTTTCCAGGAAATGGACTCCAAAGTGTCTCAAAATCAAGCTTAAAGAAACAGGTTTAAATCGACACAACGGATCTGTTGTCAGATTAGTGGTAGCACATGGGCTTCACAATCCCAGAATTGTAGCCCCCTCGACACCCTAATCTAATAACTCATGTTTCACACCAGCAGTTAGGTGCTTCACACAAGGAACTAAAGGACCCAGGGCTGTGTCAGGAACATGGCGTCTCCTCCGTGTTGCATCTAGACTCGATGGCCATAAGGGGGCACTCGCATAAATATTCACTGCACCCACACAATCATTTGAAATTAAAGTGATTCAAAATAATATAGCAACATTAAAAGAACATAATTTTACTAGTATTTTATGGTTTATTAAAATATATTTTTTTCAAGCAATAACTTGAACGAGTAACAATGCATGAATACTTGTAAAATACAGAAACTGCATTTAAACACACAAACATAGCATAAATTAGCATAACAGTCGTGTATTGTGATAATGCAGGAGTGGTTACTAAGAAGCTATTCAGCAATAAATTGTGATAAAACAATATGTTCACATTAAAATTGACAGTGCTTCTACACACATACACAGCTAAATTCTTAAGAGCATCTGATCAACAAGAATTGTCCTAAAAGCAAAATTCACACACTCCTTTTTAAAGATGCAGTCCATAGAATATAATCCAATACATCTTCAATTGGCATTAGTTCTAATGAACGTTAATGACGTTTATTCGACTGAAAACTGATTCTTATTTACAAAAGGCATATTATAATTTCATTGTTCAAAAACGCTTGGTACAAACTGAATATACACTAATGTACATGCTGATTTTCTCCAGAGTCATCACCAGCTATCACATACAGATAACTTTACAAAAACGTTATTATTTTACCGATTTTAATGCGTTCTTTGTATTTTGATCGGTCAGATGTCTATTAGAAACGATTTCTGCAAAATTTTATTTTTATTAACATATTTCTGGACTGCAGCTTTAACATAAAATAGAAAATTCCACAGGACATTGCTGGAATGTCATGTCAGTAAAAACTTAAATGATTTCAATACGTGAGAACAAAGATATATATATATATATATAACCTGTAATCAAATATATAAAAAGTATAAAATATTATATTTACAAACAAGCAAATGTGAACTCTACAAGACTTGTTGTTGCAGAGGTACACCAAGCAACATGACTTGTAATGAATCTTCATAGCACAGGCAAGAAATGTCTTTTAAAAAAGAAAATCGGCGTTGACATTAATATTGAGGGATCATTTTTACCCTAAACATAATATAAGAGAGCCAAGATGATCGGTTACATGGCTTCTCGGACACCTAGACAAGGCGACTTTTCGGACCCCAGATTGTTTGAGCACCATAAGAAAACTTCTCCGATCCGAAAATTTACAGTGATTATTTCAATAATTAATACCATTTGTACCGTGAATAAATGGATCATAATGCCCCATGTTTTCACCAGTGATACATGAATAACCTGAATAATTTACGTTAACATCATTAATATATAAATTTGTCAGCCAAATTTAACTAATTAACAATGTACGAAAATAATTGCGGGAATGAATGAAAATTATTTTGTATCAGACGCGTATAGTTATTCTTAAGTAATAATATACCCTACCTTCAGCTTGGAAGTTATCTTTGCATAATACATACACATTTCGAAGTCAATTAACCATTTATACTGTGTATCCTTATGAAAAGCACTCTTCAGAGAACATTCAGCGCATTTGAAATAATGATGACTTCCATTTTCGATAACACAAACACAAAATTTCATTAGACTATGGCGATTTAAAATTATATTCGGTAGGAATATGATGTACCGGTATCAAGGGTTTCTGTGTATAATTGGTATTGCAAATAATGTATTATTGCTACGCAAATGAAGTAAAAGTAACACGAATAATATTTGGACGTATTCCGATACTTATTTCACCACATTTTATTTATTGAAAGATATAGATCTTTTTATAGGTTGATTAACATATACTGGAGAAGGTGATAGAAATGTACAATTCTATTATATTCTTAATAGAACGCAGCCGCCATTCAATTTCAAATTAACATGCACAGTAAGTTTATAAACCTAAATTATTGAAATATTCGCTCTTATGATTCTATGGACGCGAATTGATGTATGTATATTATAACAACTATACACCCGCAGCTAAGCGCGCGCTTTTTTTAGAATGATCGTGTGTTGAACTCGCTAGAATCAATTGTTATTTATAGAGCGTTTCGCTAGGCTAAACAAAACAGTGGATTAATACTGAGAACGAATATAACATTCTGTTCTTGACATACAATGAGAAATCATGTCCATAATTATGTTCAGTGTAAGTCGAAGATATGTTTATAACTTTATTTTAACCGCTTATGTAAACAATTATGTACATTTTAATCCCCAAAAGTATGCAACAGTTGTTGGTATACATTAAACCATTGATAACTTTATTTAAACCGCTAATGGTAACAATCATGTACATTTTAATCCCCAAAAGTATGCAACAGTTGTTGGTGTACATTAAACCATTGTTGTAAGTTTGCATTCCCTAAAAATAGAAAATTTGCCAAATTCTATTGGTATTCATTTTTCCCGCTGAATAATTATCGCAAGAAATCTAGGTAAAAAGTGATCTTAGACAGCTACGCCGAAAAAAATATACCAACATAATAGTATTCCAATCGGCTAGACTTCTTCTACATGTATTACTCGCTTTTACCTTTACAATGATGTAAACATGTAAATTCCATTTGCTGTGGCACAATACTATTGGTTTCTGATATTTATGATACTGGCTCATACACTGTGGTAGATCTACATTTGTCATGTTGTTGGTTAATCTAGCAAACACATTTATGAGTTGAATACCATTTAAAATCAAACATTTCTGTTAAATATCACAGTATGGATAATAATTGCATTTTAATTCTAATGTTCAAACTAGCATACCTCGTTAACTTACCCCTGGTCATATATTGAGCTACATTTTTCATCCGCATTATTTTTTAAACCAAATTTAGCCATATATAAAGAGAAACAATAAAAATTCTTGAACAGCTTAGTAATAAGACTAATCTACATCCCACAAACAATCAGTACCGGTATATATTAAGTAAAATAACCAACCCATGATAATACATAGCATTTTAAATGTGACACAGTTGTATCATATGAAAGAAACATCATAAAAACATGAAACGGTTAAAGCAATGATGCAATACACAATAATAAAAAGCATCGAAACATAGATAACAATCAGTACCAGTATATATTATGTACAAAAATAATTAACCCATGATAATATAAAGCATTTTAAATGTGACACAGTTGTATCATATGAAAGAAACATCATAAAAACATGAAACGGTTAAAGCAATACAATGATGCAATACACAATAATAAAAAGCATAGAATCCTAGATAACAAAACCAAAAGTTTGCAAAATCACATTTTTACACATTTTCTCTTTTCCTTTAAATATTATTCGTTGGGAAATATAAAATGTATTTTGTATACTGCACAATCAAAGATTTAACATAATTTAATCACTGACATTTTCTGACAGAGTACATTCATTGTTATAATAGTATGATATCAATTAAGTTACATAGTAAACTCGAAAAAGCGTATTTAATACGCAATTAATGCGTATTAAACGCTGCGGTATTGGCACCTTATTTTTTCTGCGTTAAATGCGTATCAAATACACTTTTAGTACACTTAATGTATTTTTTCTGTACTTTTTCTGCATTGTTTACAAAAAAGTGTATTAATGCACTAGAAAATACACTTAAAATACACTTTAAATACACTGAAGTGTATTTTTTGAAGATATAGTGTATTTTTCAAGGAGACAAATACGCTTTAAATGCACTTAAGTGTGTTAATGCAAAAAAAAAGCAGAAAAAAAACCTTTTTTCTGTAAAAAGTGTATTTTTCTGCATTTTCAAGTGCATTAATTGCGTATTAAATGCAGAAAAAATACGGTGCCAATAACGCAGCGTTTAATACGCACTAAATGCGTATTACATACACTTTTTCGAGAAGGGTAGTAAAATGAACATTCAGATACTTTATTTTATAGAATTATGTACAATGTAAAACCTTACTTTGAGGACTGACACGGACAAGTACAACATTTTAAAGCCACAGTTTAAAAAACAGCAGTAAAATCTTTAGTTTATGTATAAAACAATATTTTTACAACTATTACAATCCATTAAATCTTGCATGAACACACTCGGTTATCCATTTGTGAATGTGCTGTGTAATCATCAGAATTTAGAAGGCTTAAACGGGATAAACAACTCCACAAATGAAAACATCCACGTAATGTACACAAGTAATGAAAAGTAAAAGTAGATATTTAAATCACTTTCTCGGTTGGCAATATTAATACCTGTTATTTTGAAAAATCTCTTCAGAAAATGTGAAAATATGACTAATGTCAAGTATGTGTTATACATTTAAGTAGAATTCAGCTATTTAGCAACATATTTTGTGACTACAATATTTTGACAGTTAACATTTTAATACATGTATAATTACCAAGTTCCACATATAAAAGAATAGACTCAAGTCAAGAAAACTTTCAAACCGTCCATTTATGATAATTTTGTACAGATAAAAAAAGTAAAGAAAACATTTATACACAAACCAATTGCCACTATCTCTCAAGGTATTGTTTGGTTTAACTGTCTGTCATACATTGTTTAAAGTGCATATATTTTTATGTATCATATATATATATATATATATATATATATATATATATATATATATATATATATATATATATATATATATATATATATATATATATATATATATATATATATATATATATATATATTCAATTTTTCATATTAAACAGTTTCTCCCATACATATTAAAACCATATAATAATATGATCCCAGATGGCAAAACTAATGCAGAACACATAAATCATTCTTGGAACTTTAAGGCCAACAGCTTTTCACATTCTTTATCAGTCTTGAAATATTCTTCCATTTTAGTGTTCATGATTTTGATTCTGATTTTTTGCAAGATAACACATGGTCCCTTTAATAGATTCGTATTAAAAGTTAATGTTTGTTACTTGATAATGCTATCGTCAAGATTAATTAGTTATCTGAATCTCATATATTTTAGCAGCTGTAATAATTCGTTATTATGCTCATAAAATATAGTTGGCAACACATAATGAATCTGTTAATTCTAACTACATTGTATATCAAGATACAAACATTCATTAGTAGAATGCAAAAATACGTTTCAGGGATATAAATTTACATTCCAGGGTAACCGGCCGACTGGGCTCGCAACGATGAAAACTTATGAGTCCAGCCTTGAAATTATGAACCCCTTAGCATTGGAACTTTTTTTTAGCTCATTTTAGCTATTGAATTTTGATTCATATAACGAAACTTCCATTTTTAGCCATTACTTTGTTGCGGATTCCAAAGTCTGTATGAATTATGTACCCGGTAATATTAAATAATGGCTTTGAACTGCTTGACTTTTGGCTGGGTATTTACGGTATTGAGTTTGCCAAATGTGCTAATTACTAGAATCGAGTCGCCCAGCTTCAAAACAACTAAAAACCATTGGCGACTGGGCAAATGTAAATTTATATCCCTGTGTTAAGCAAACAAATGCCAATGATTGATAGTCAACCAGCCATGTAACAATACTAATGCTATATAAACTAGTTCATTGCACTGAAGTGTTGAGCTGCAGTTCTCAATGTATGCCTCGCAGATTCATCTTCCCTGAAAGTAAATGTAATGCCATAATTAGAATACTCACAGTGAGGCAAAACATGTACATCCCCGATACATCTCATACTGAGTATTGGTCGGGCACATGTACATCATTGGAACATGGGAATAGTCAATATCCATATAAGGTAATGACATACAATGCTTTCTACCGATTCTGAGAAGGCAAAGTGTGAAATAGCCGATCAAAGTGTGAAATAGCCGATCAAATGACCAAAATAGTGTTCGTTAGGACCATGCTCTTAACAATCTTTTTCTTGTTGCATTATTTATATGTATACATGTTCTTTTATGAAGAAGTACGTGGCACGCATTTTAAAAGCTTCACTAGACATTATGTTTATAAGAAATGGTATAAACCAAAACATGAAAAGTATTCATTTACATGTATAAATCTGCAGAAAAGTAAACAAATGTAAGCTCCAATATGTCAAAATAAGAAATCATCAAAAATGTGTACTGAAATCGCAGCCAATAATGCAGTGACCTGAACAGCAAAAATACCACAGATCTGAAAATGTTTCCAGTCATGGTCACAAATGAAAAGTCCCTTTTATAAGGCTTGTTGTTTTTTAAGGCAATATTTTCTGTAATAGCCAGGTAAACTGCATCACAAACATGATCACAAACATTGCCATGTGCTCAAGTGTGTAATTTAGGTCAATGATTTTCAGATAGGATCCATGGACAATAATCACATGTGGCACGTCATGAGAAAACCGGTCTTAATGCATGTGCGTCAAGTGTCGTCCCAGATTAGCCTGTGCAGTCGGCACAGGCTAATCCGGGACGGCACTTTCCGCTTTTATGGTATTTTCTGTTTCAAGGAGGTCTCTTCTAAACATAAATCCACTGTAGGCGGAAAGTGCCGTCCCGGATTAGCCTGTGCACACTGCACAGGCTAATCCGGGACGACACTTTACGCACATGGATTAAGACCAGTTTTCCCACGCCACGCCACATATAATCTTCTTATTTAATTTGAACACAAGTTTCTATTGAGGACACGTACATATTACGTATTAATACACGTACATGTATGAATAATAATTGCTGAAGATTCTGAATATGTAAGTGTAAATTGTGTGGGTGGGGAATATGCATTCTGCTGCAAGAGGTGGATATGAAGAGGCCGTACCAAGAAAACATGACCTTACACACGCCCTTAAACATCAAATTTAACATTAAAAAAAACATTAATAATCTCACTGGAAATTACAGACAAAAAAAAAGAATCTGACAGTAATGAAACCACAGCAAGCTGTGGATACCAGAAGATTACACGGAACAGTTTTTAAAACAAGATCCTACCAGTTGCTTAGAATTTATAGATAAGACTGTAAGTGCTTCTCAAGAATGCCAAGAAAAAGCCAGCTAGCGCAACATAAGCATTTATAAGCATTTTTTGTATCATATTCGATCTTAAATAATTATAGGCCATTGCTCACAGTATTATTCCAGCAAAAGTGAAAGAAATAGTGTTTGGCTTTTCGTTAAACTCTTACCAAGACAATGTCTTTGCAACTGAATAATAAATCAAAAATGAAGTAGGAACCAAGGAAACTTCTATGATTTTGTATCAATAACTAATTCCTGACACATAGTAATAATCATTTTTTAATGCAAGTTATTGTGACCTAATATCAGACTCGCTTATTTTGAATTTCAGAATAAATTTAATACATGTACATTGCAATAAAATTAATGACAGAGACAGAACCATGTACATAGCAACCATTTTTGATTGCCTTATAAGGTTAAGCCCAAGATTTGAGAAACAGTAGTCCTGGCCCAAAAAGCTATTTTTAGCTCAACTATTCGAAGAATAGGTGAGCTTTCCTACTACCCCAGGCGTCTGTGTCTGAATTTGGTTAAAGTTCTTATTCAAAAGTCTTGTAACTTGAAAACTACACAAGTTATTCACTTGAAACTTGGAATTCGTCATCAACTCCAGTATCAGGGGCAACATTCCCCATAACTCTGTTATGTAATGTGACAGAGTTGAGCCCCTTTTTTACATAGATTTTCTGGTTAAAGTTTATATACCAAAGTTTTGTAACTTCAAAACTACAGAAATTATTCACTTGAAACTTAGAATATACCTTTTTCATCAACTCTAGTGTTAGGGGCATCATTCCCTATAACTCTGTTTTGTATTTTGACAGAGTTATGCCCCTTTTTTACATAGATTTTCTGGTTAAAGTTTATATTCAACAGTTTTGTAACTTCAGAACTAAATAAGTTATTCACTTGAAACTTGGAATATACCTTTGCCATCAACTCCAATATCGAGGCAACATTCCCTATAACTCTGTTTTGTATTTTGACAGTTATGCACCTTTTTCACATAGATTTTTTGGTTAAAGTTTATATTCAAAACTCTTATATAACTTCAAAACTACACAAGTTATTAACTACTTAAGGTTGAAACTTGGAATAATTTGATGAAATAATTGCCATAACTCAGTTTTATTTCAACAAATTTATTCCCCTTCAACTTTCTCAAATATGTACCAACTGAAATACTTCGAATAGGTGAGCGCACTGTCCTCTGACAGCTCTTGCTGATTCTCTCCTTGATGAAAGCAATTTCCACTACACTTTAAAGCCATGAAGCACGTGGTAGGAAAACCGGGATTAATGCATGTGCGTAAAGTGTCGTCCCAGATTAGCCCGTGCAGTCTGCTCAGGCTAATCCAGGATGGCTCTTTCCGCCTACAGAGGATTTATGTTTAGAAGAGACTTCCTCGAAACAGAAAATACCATTAAAGCGGAAAGTGCCGTCCTGGATTAGCCTGTGCGGACTGCACGGGCTAATCCATGACGACACTTTACGCACACGCATTTAACCCGGCTTTCCCACGACACAACACATATTAATTAATGAATCAATATTTTGATGGTATAACCCATTGAGTCCTATCACATAAAAAGCGTTGGTTTTTTATACCTTTTACCTGGTGCATTTATTCCAGGCAGCTTGGCTGTAACAACAGAAACACGCAGGTATACATCACCGTTCTTAAAACCATGATGGGTATATGATTTCTTGTGGTTTACAAGCGTAATGTGAGACTGAAGATGTATATATAAATACCCAAATTTCATACACATACTCCTTATTTGATAAATATATTTTAATGAAACACTATGTCCAAAACTTGAGAATTTCTTTAACACCTGTTTATAAATTGATACTTTGATGTGAGACGACCAGAAAAGGTGCATATACATCATTTACTCATGGGAAATCTCAAGAAAATAAAACCAGTGTGTACAATTACGCACAAAGTTTCAACCTTTTGCAAACACAAGGACATGAAAAACAGACCTATAATTACTAACCGACTGTAAAAAGAGTGAATATGTAGAAATTTATTATTGCAACATTTTTATTATACTGGTAATCATCAAAAGTCTTCTTCACTACTTACGAATTTTTTTTAAAGCAAAGCATTTTCTGACTGCAAAGACATTAGTATGTTTACCCCCATACATTTTGGACATTTTGTACCATACATTGGTAAGTCGGGCCCGGCTAGCTAAGTTGGTAGAGTGCTGGACTGTCAATCCGGGGATCTTGAGTTTGAACCCCAGCCCAGCCACATAACTTGTGTGGGGATTGGTCATGAAATTATTTCTACAACCATTCTGCCCCTACCTCTGATTCTAGTAGGGCAGTTGTCAGTTACTGGCATAGGTATGTACACTTGGTACTGGTAAACCGCTTAGATCGGCTAAGCCTGCCCAGGAAAAGTGTGAGTAGGTTAATTGACCGCCCTGATATGACTGAAATACTGTTAAAAATGGCAAAAAATCCAAACAAACAAAACACCATACAATGGTACATTAAAATTTTACCCCCAGCAATTCTGGTTTTACTGCACATTTACCCTCCACACAAACGCTTATCTGGAGCACTGGATATAGTTTTCAAGATATAAAGCTTTAATATTTTCTATACCTGAGTCCCCATCTGGTTACTATCATCTGGCATAGATTATTAACAAAAGCGCCATGATGGCCCAAAGCGCTCACCTGAGTACTGACAATGACGTCTGAATGTCATACAGTGACATCTGAATGTCATCATCTACTTACATACCTACTTCTTTATTTCATTCGGGACTATATTTTTCGGAATGACATGCGAGAACAATACAATCCTCACTCACAAGGGAAATAACTCTGGTGTTTCTGGCCTGATCTTGCTAATATTTGACTTCATCTGTAGTCTTATGGCCATAGACAAACTGTGCAAGATCAGTGAATATTGCATAAAAAAGTCTGTATACTGAATGAATAATGTCCATTTTTGTATATTTTTTCACAAACAAAGGGCAATAACTCCCGTGTGTCTTGCCTGATCTTGCGTATATTCTTCTTCAACTGTAATCTTATGGTCATAGAGAAACTGTGCAAGATTGGTATAGATTGAATGGAAAATTAAGTATCTATCCTGAATAATGTCTAATTTTTAGGGATGGGATCGAATACTGAAATCAATATTCGATTATTCCTTTAGGTATTCGAATATATTTGAATATTCGTTTTGTAAATACCACTATATACAGCACTCTGTCGGAATATTTACAGGATTACTGGACACTCGTGCTCAGGTGATTGTTGACAGCACAGGATTACTGGACACTCGTGCTCAGGTGATTGTTGACAGCACAGGATTACTGGACACTCGTGCTCAGGTGAGCTAATTTTCCCCACATTCTTTCTGCATAAAATTTAATATGCCAGAGTGAGCATTGCTAAGTGCATAATATCACCTGAGGTAGCCTTGACACGCATACTGGAAACGGTTATGGACATGAATTGTCAGTCTATACAATCACAAGCTAGTCCTTTGAATTCTGTGCCCTTCAAACTTTAGTAGTATCCATATGAAGACGAACGAGGCTTTCAAGATTTGTACAAGATTATAGTGTTTGTTTTTTTCTAACATTGGGGCATACAAAATCGACATTTA
Source organism: Congeria kusceri (assembly GCA_027627225.1). Lineage (NCBI taxonomy): Eukaryota > Metazoa > Mollusca > Bivalvia > Myida > Dreissenidae > Congeria > Congeria kusceri. The sequence continues at coordinate 52,013,844 of CM051035.1, read as the reverse complement.
CACACGTTCTCTACACATGCCATGCATACTACGCAGGGTTCTCACTGGACAATATTTGAGGGGCGTCATGAGAAAACCGGTCATAATGCATGTGCGTAAAGTGTCATCCCGGATTAGCCTGTGCGGACTGCAGTCCGCACAGGCTAATCCGGGATGGTACTTTCCACTTTTATGGTATTTTCTGTTTCAAGGGGGTCTCTTCTTAACATAAATCCACTGTAGGCGGAAAGTGCCATCCCGGATTAGCCTGTGCGGACTGCACAGGCTAATCCGGGATGACACTTTACGCACAATCATTAAGCCCGGTTTCCCCACGCCACGCCACATTTAACTTTCGCCACCAATTTCGCCATTTTGTAAAAACTGTTGCCATTTTGTAGCCAGTCTGCAGTTACATTGAATGCGTGGAAAAAAAAAAAGTTTACTGAATTACTTCACAGCATCAATCCATGACATATGGCAACTGAAGCCATTTGATTGTGTTATTAATAATCTCATCACACACACAGTATTGACACTAAGACCTAAAAATAGCTGTTTCTGCTGACACAGCAAAAAACATTCGTTTGTAGACAATTTTAATGGCTGCTGCAAGTCGGATCATGATATTTGTTTCCTTATTACTATTTTAAGTATAAGAAAGTTGTCACCACTTACTTTCGCCAATTTGAATATTTTGTTGCCACTTTTAAAAAAACTGTCGCATTTGGCGACATTTGCGATAGGCAGCGGCAGCCCTGCTACGCCTGAAAATCTTACCGCGCTCTTTCAAGCCCTGGTCGAAGTTTCTGTAGACGAAAATGAGTTCATACATCAGGAACAGCCACACTAACATGGCAAGGGCACCTGCAAACATACATTGCAATGTCAGACATTCCAAAGTGTTTCAGGATTACTGGACATTTGGGCCCATATTCACAAAGCTCCGTAGGGGAAATTTAAGTACATTTCTTAAATTCATAAAATTCCTCACGTGTGGCTGGTTCATGTATATGTCTTTTTAAAAGGCTTCAGACTAGTAAATATTGATTAGATTTTTCACATTTTACCTTTGTGTGAATAAAAATCATGGGACTTCACATAGACAAATGGATCTGAAAGTTTCACGTAAGTCCAACTTACATTCATATTTCCCTTAGGTGCTGGGTGAATACCAGCCTTGTACTGTGGATGTGTCAGACTCACACCCACAGGACATAAAATGGATCAGACTTTTGAAAATGCATTCATAATTATTCAACAGCATGCAGAGTACTGTTTTTGTTAAATTATTTATAGATTTAATGTAAATGCACAGCACTGAAGGTTATATTGGGTACATTTTTTTGCTGACACTATTTGAAATGTCTGAATGTGAGCTGAAATTCTGAAAAGTTTTATTAAAAACTCATTGTATATAGAAGTATATTCTTGTTTTTTGTTACAAAAATAGTATTGTATAATATTGACATAGTTATGGAACAATTTGTAGTTAGTTTTGAGATTTCTCCCATTTTTGCACCGAAAACAAAAATGAGGCATGTCGTAGGAAAACTGGGCTTAATGCAAGTGCGTAAAGTGTCGTCCTGGATCATCCTGTGCAGTCCGCACAGGCTGATCCGGGACGGCACTTTCCGCTTTTACGATATTTTCTGTTTCAAGGCAGTCCCTTTAAACAAAAAACCACTGTAGGCAGAAAGTGTAGTCCCGGATTAGCCTGTGCGAAAATATTATAAAAGCGGAAAGTGTCATCCCCTAATCCGGGACGACACTTTACGCGCATGCATTAAGCTCGGTTATCCCATGACACGCTTCAAATGTATCACTAAAGCATATAGGGGGACATAATACATTAAGTAAATCAAATAAACTTCGCTTGTGTAAGTTTTTCTTGTTGTTAAAACTGTGATTCTGTCAGTTTTTACCTATCGTTCTTTGCATTTAGAACATATTATGAAAATAAAAAGGGTCTTTAACAATATGATGGAGAGATGATGACAAAAGTAAAATACAGGGTGGTGCAAGGCTTGACAAATGTGTGAGTGAGCTGTAAATTGTCAAATTTTTTTTTTTTAAATCCCCGACTACATAATTGCAGCAAATTATACTATTCCGAGTAAATTTATGGTGACTACTCCATATGACACAAAGTTTAATGAAACCATAATTGTTGATGGCGATGGTTTATCAACACTGGTCATAGAAACTGGCTTCAATAACCATATATTTTTATGCGAACCATGTTTTTTTAAGTTAAAGTCCAGACGAGCTATTCCTCTATATGACCTTTTGATAATTGTGACCTTGTCCTTTAGAGTTCAGACATGTGTGTGGTGTGAGACACTCAAAGCCCATAGCACAACATTCAAGGAGAACTGAATTATGAAACTGATTAAACTAGTGCTACTGAAAATAATAGAGAATACTTTTTGCAGAAATATACTGTTAACACCATCAGGAATGTCGATACCAGCAACATACCAGCTGTGATCACTATGTACACCATCATCGTCACTGGTGTCAAATCAGTGATGTCTTGATACACCTGAAACAATCATTGAAGAAATTCTGAATGCTTTGTTTTTATTAATAAATGAAAACTAATTTCTGTCCAGACTGAAAACCTCTATTTACATATTTATTGTTGGTATTTACCGTTAAAGCATCATGGTAAAAAATCAAAGAATGATTAAAAAGCCAAGCGATTTTTCGTGTTATTTCCAAAATATTATGCCTCAAAAAATATAAACACAGTAAAATGCATAACAATGTTAAACACATGACGTCTAGTTTCGTTAACTCAAATGTGCCTAAGATAATTTTGAGTCTGTTACATTGTTCGAACAAGAACTTGATGGCATTCAGCCAGAAGATAAAATATCAAATGTAAAGTTCAAACGGAAATTCTTCTGATCACAAGCAAACATGTACCTCAAATTGGCTCAAAACATTGAAATGAGGCGTGTCGTTGAATACCGGGCTTAATTATCTTTAGAAGAGACTACCTCCAAACAGAAAATACCATAAAAGTGGAAAATGTCATCCCGGATCAGCCTGTGCAGACTGCACAGTGACAGGCTAATCCGGGATGACACTTTTATGCACATGCATTAAGCCTGGGTTTCCCATGACACACCTCGAATATAGTTTGGATTGATAAACTAGCTTTAAACTCTGAATGACAGAACCGACTGTTATTAGATACACATCATATCTTACCGCAACAAACTTGTAGATGTAGTAAGCAGGTTTTGCAAATCCAGAAATAACAAATACAGGAACTGCCCATTTCAACTCCAAGCGCAACTGAAAATAATACAAACACACTTTCATGTTAAGCAAATATGGCAATGGCTTAAAATCCAGCTTATGGATTTGAAACAGAAAATGTTAATACCCGGTATGTAATATATTATCTGTATAAAACGAGATTCTGTGTTTGATAAACACACATGCCCTGGTTGGTGCCAATATCTTAGTCCAAAGTAGTCAAGGTCAAAGTCAAAGTGAGGTTGGGTGATATGGGTGGATTCGGAACAGTTATAAGTAACAACTGTGTAAATATCCAAGTGGTGTAGTAAGCGGTGTTGGTCCTTGACGAAACGGTAATATCTAGTTAACCAAGAAATGGCACTTTTAAATTGTTTGAAGTCCAAATTAGTTCAAGGTCAAGGTCAAAGTCAGGTTGGGTGATATGGGTGGAATGGGAATGGTCATAAGCAACAACAATGTAAGTATCCAAGTGTTGTAGCAAGGGGTGTTGGCGCTAGACGAAACGGTAAAATCTAGTTAACCAAGAAACAGCCTATTTGAAATATTCTAAGTGCAAATTAGGTCAAGGTCAAGGTCAAAGTGAGGTAGGGTGATATGGGTGGATTTGGAAAGGTCATAAGTAACAACTGCGTAAACATCAAAGTGTTGTAGTAAGCGGTGTTGGTGCTAGACGAAACAGTAAAATCTAGTTAACCAAGAAATGGCACTTTTGAATGATTATAAGTCCAAATTAGGTCAAGGTCAAAGTGAGGCTGGGTGATATGGGTGGATAGGGAATGGTCATAAGCAAGAACTGTGTAAGTATCAAAGTGTTGTAGTAAGCGGTGTTGGTGCTAGACGAAACGGTAAAATCTACTTAACCTTGTCACGGACAGAAGGACGGACGGAAGGACGGATAGGACGATTACTATATGCCTCCTGCATCAAGATGGCGGGGGCATAACAAGAAACGTGGTAATTCCACGAAAACCAAATATTTCGAATGAAATGCATAAAAGTCAGCACAATAATGAAAGAAATTTCTGGGTGCAAGGTGAAGGTCATACACCTATGGCTAGGCAATGGTGACCTTGACCTTGCAATCCTAAGCAAGGTCTCAATATAAGGTATCTACATATCAAGTTTCATTAAACCATCTAAATTTGTTCTTGAGTTATAGAGTGGAAACCTTTTTTTTATTTTTAGTAATGGTGACCTTGACCCCACCCACCTCATATGCAATCGAAAGCGAGGTCTAGATATAAGGTATCTACATATAAAGTTTGATTAAAATATCTCAATTCGTTCTCTAGGTATTGAGCGGAAACTGTTTGTCCATTTTTAGTAATGATGACCTTGACCCCACCCATCCCATATGGAATCCCATGTGAGGTCTCAATATGAAGTATCTACATATAAAGTTTCATTAAAATATCTCAATGTGTTCTCAGTTTATTAAGCGAAAACCATTTTTCTATGTTTAGTAACAGGGACCTTGATTCTGACCCCACCCACCCCATATGCAATCCCAAGCGTGGTCTCTATATAAGGTATCTATATATGAAGTTTCATTAAAATATCTCAACGCGTTATCAAGTTATTGAGCGGAAACCATTTTTCTATTTTTAGTAACGGTGATATTGACCTTGACCGAAATGACATACCCTTATCTAATAACAGAAATGCTTTTTTCAAAATTTTTTGATAAAAAACAAGACGGCCATGATAGCCCAAAACGCTCAAATGTAAATTGACCATGATTGAGACCATCTTGTTATAACAGGTATGTACCAGTTTGAACAAATGTAATTCCGCTATTATGGTCTGATATCATTCATCAGGCTGAATTACTAGCATTATGTAGCATATTCATTTTAGCATACCAACAACAACAAATAGAATCACAGTCTTCAACAGCTTTACCAAGTTTGGATTAAGTTTGAAGCCATATAAAAACGTATTCACCAAGAAATGAAGGACAAGCTCATGTTAATGGATTTCTACACACAAAATGTTGCATGCACGCCAACTTTATAAATAATATGATAAAGAAAGGTGAAGATAAAGAAAAATGTGATAATGAAAGGAGGACGTTGGAAGACAGATAGCCTATATCAATAGCTAAATGACCACAAACATCAAGCTAATAAAAAAATATCTCCGAAAAATTAAAAACATAAATAAAATCACTTGATGAAATTCTGCTCCACTTTAATAACATACCATAAACCACCCGAGGACGTCCCAGGCAAGTGTGTAAGGAATACCGACTGCTAGCGTTACTGCCTCCAGCGTTCCAACGTTGGTCGCGGATCTTAAGGCAAGGATTACGAGGCTTACCTAAAACATCATCACAAAATGTTGGCCATTTTCCTTCTTTTCAGGACACTGTTTACAATAATGTGGATGGTAATTTTTTGCTCTTCTTCATATTTATATACAGTAAACCTTCACCTGGGGATTCCTGGGAACATTATAACAACATGTGGGCCATTTTCTCTTTCCTTTAAGGGCTTTGTTTAAACTTGTTTGGATAATAAAATGAATTCTGATATAATGTTTTTCATATTCATATACAGTAAATTTCACCTCGGGTATCGTTTGGACAATAAAATTACACAAGTTTTTTATGTTCTGGAGCCACATACAATTTTCTATAGAGGGCTGTCAGTGTTACAATTTGCACAATTTCTAGACCAACATCATGACCTATGTGCTATAATTTAGCACTCACCAAATACACAATTTCATTTTAAGTAAAATCATTGAATTATCATTAGGAGATGTCTTGATTACCACAAAACAAGTGTTGATTGGGACAGTCTAGGTCTGTTTGCTTGGTAGAACCCATTACCCAGAATTTTTTCGAAATACATACCGGGGGTATTTAAATCCTATGGCACTATATGTACCAATGGCAATAAAATCACATGTTACAATGGTATAGCTCGAACACATTAACCTGACACTGACCTTTATGCACGAATATATTACAAATGAGGCGCGTCGAGGGAAAACCGGTCTTAATGCATGTGCGTAAAGTGTCGTCCCGGCTAATCCGGGATGGCACTTTCCGCTTTTATGGTATTTTCTCTTTCAAGGAAGTCTCTTCTAAACATAAATTCACTGTAGGCAGAAAGTGCCATCCTGGATTAGCCTGTGCGAACTGCACAGGCTAATCCGGGACGACACTTTACGCACATGCATTAAGTCCGGTTTTCCCACGACGCGCCTCAAATCAGTTATGCTCAATATATTACTTTCCATATTGAAAGCGAGTTAAATCGATGGAGAGTAGCCTATTGAAAAATACAGTTATGGTATCATTAAACTTGGGAAACATGTGCACGAACAAAAGGGAGTAAAACTATAGGAAACAATTCAAGCGTGTAATTTATGCTAATAGAGTTCATGAGTGTCAGGTTAATGTGTCTGAGCTATAAACATAGTCGCCATATCTTCAGCTCTTTTTGAAAGGAGAGGAACTTAATTTAACTGAGAAATAACAAACTACCCCATGCAAATTGAATTTTAATATAATAGTTTTGATTTATATTACTGGTAGCTCCGACTACTTACTGAGACTTGTAGATCAAACTTCAACAAACAGGAAAATATCTCAGCATTTTTGTAACATTCTGCAAAGAAAATGTTGTAAAATTGTACAAATAACTATTAAAAGCATCATAAAATATTAAACTGAGAATTACAAAATTCTATATACCAAACATGTTACTATGGCATGTACATGTGTATTCAGTTTTTGACACAATATTTTCAACTCATTCCCAGCTATTGATTAAATGATTATTTTCATCTCTTGGCTAGACCACATGCTATTTTGTGTACACTAGTGACATCAGTGTAGATAAAAGTCTAGTTTAAAATTTGCATATGATTGATATTAATCAAAATTGTTATAATGCCTTAAACTGTGCATGTAATGATCGTTATCATAATCATATCATAAATAAAAAATCAGTACAGATTGTATTGCAAAAAGATTTTAATACAGATTTTTATTGTTGCTAAATAATTTATTTTGTGCCACGTTGACTTCTCAAAGTTGTTTTATAATTATTAAGTTGCTTATAAACTAAATTGGTTTAAACTACCACTAACATTCTTGTAAACAAGACACAGCCTTCGATTAACACACAGCCCATTTAAATTACTGATTAGATTAAGGTCAAAGTATAGTTGGGTGATATGGGTGGATTGGGAAAGCTCATAAGCAATAACTGTGTAAGTATCTAAGTGCTGTAGTAAGCAGTGCTGGTGCTAGACGAAACGGTAAAATCTAGTTAACCAATAAATAGCCCATTTGATTTTTCTAAGTCCAAATTAGGTCAATTTCAAGGTCAAAGTGAGGTTGGGTAATATGGGTGGATTAGGAACGGTCATAAGTAACAACTGTGTAAGTATCCAAGTGTTGCAGTAAGCAGTGTTGGTGCTAGACGAAATGGTAAAATCTAGTTAACACAGAAATGGCACTTTTGAATTCTTTAAAGTCCAAATAAGGCCAAGGTCAAGGTCAAAGTGAGGTTGGGTGATATGGGTGGATTGAGGATGGTCATAACAACAACTGTACAAGTATCCGAGTGTTGCAGCAAGCGGTGTTGGTGCGAGATGAAATGGTAAAATCTAAAAATGGCCCAAAGGACGGACGGACAGGACAATCACTATATGCCCCCTGGCGCACAGGCTATTCCAGGATGGCACTTTTTCGCCTAAAGTGGATTTATGTTTAGAAGAGACATATTAACAAGAGCTGTCGGAGGACAGCACTCTCGACTTTTCTTGTGCTTGTCAGAGTTACTGGCACTTTTTTTTTCTAAAACAAGAAACATGGAAATTTCACGAAAACCAAATTTTTTGAACAAAACACATTAAAGTCAGCACATCTATACAATTTTAAGTAATGGTAACTTGACCTTGACCCCACCAAACCATATACAATCCCAAGCGCGGTCTCGATATAAGGTATCTATTTATTAAGTTTTATTAAAAAATCTTCTCAAGCTATTGAGCGTAAACTGTTTGTCTGTTTTTAGTAATGGTGACCTTGACCCCACACACCCCATATGCAATCCCACGCGAGGTATAGATATAAGATATCTATGAATGAAGTTTCATTTAAATATCTCAATGTGTTATCAAGCTATTGAGTTGGAGCCATTTTTTATTTTTAGTAACGGTGACCTCGACCTTGACCCCATCCACACTATATGCAATCCCAAGCAAGGTCTCGATATAAGGTATCTATTAAGTTTCATTACAATATCTCAATGCATTCTCAAGTTATGGAGCGGAAACCGTGTTCTATTTTTAGTAACAGTGACCTTGACCCCACCGACCCCATATGCAATCCCAAGTGAGGTCTTGATATAAGGTATCTATGTATAAAGTTTCATTAAAATATCTCAATGCATTCTCAAGTTATTGAGCGGAAAATGTTTTTCTATTTCAGTAACAAAGACCTTGACCTTGACCCTATACGCAATCCCAAGTGAGGTCTTGATATAAGGCATGTATGTATTAAGTTTCATTAAAATATCTCAATGCGTTCTCAAGTAATTGAGCAGAAACAGTTTTTCAATTTATAGTAACAGTGACCTTGACCCCAACCACCCCATATGCAATCCCAAGCAAGGTCTCTATATAAGGTATATATGTATAAAGTTTCATTAAAATATCTCAATGCGTTCTCAAGATATTGAGCAGAAACCGTTCTTCTATTTTTAGTAACTGTATCTGTAAGGCGTGTCGTGGAAAACGCTTTTATGGTATTTTCTGTTTTCTGAAGTCTTTTCTAAACATAAATCCACTGTAGGCAGAAAGTGCTGTCCCGGATTAGCCTGTGCAGACTGCACAGGCTGATCAAGGACGACACTTTGCGCAAATGCATTTCGCCCGGTTTTCCCATGACATGCATCCTATGTATTAAGTTTTATTACAATATCTCAATACGTTCTCAAGTTATTGAGCACAAACCGTTTTTCTATTTTTAGTAACAGTGACCTTGACCCCACCCACCCCATATTACAATAGCTTGAGTAAGAGAGGGAAACGAAAAGTTGAGAAACTAGCTTACCGATAAACTTTAACCTTTCTAAAGCTTCGGTCACAGTAACCTTGACCCCACCCACCCCATATGCAATCCCAAGAGAGGTCTCTATAAAAGGTATGTATGTATAAAGTTTCATTCAAATATCTCAATGCGTTCTCAAGATTTTGAGCGGAAACCGTTCTTCTATTTTTAGTAACAGCGACCTTGACCCCACCCACCCCATATGCAATTCCAAGCGAGGTCTCAATATAAGGTATCTGTGAGGCGTATCGTAGAAAACCCAGGCTTAATGCAGGTGCATAATGTGTCGTCCCGGATCAGCCTGTGTAGTCAGCACAGGCTAATCCAGGTCGGCACTGTACGCTTTTATGGTATTTTCTGTTTCAATTAAGTCTTTTCTAAACACAAATCCACTCTAGGCGGAAAGTGCTGCACCGGATTAGCCTGTGCGGACTGCACGGGCTGATCCAGGACGACACTTTATGCAAATGCATCTAGCTACGTTTTCCCACGACAAGCATCATATGTATTAAGTATTATTAAAATATCTCAATATATATTGTTCTCAAGCTATTGAGCAGAAACCGTTTTTCTATTTTTAGTAACAGTGACCTTGACCCCACCCACCCCATATTACAATAGCTTAATCCGTTCTTGAGTTAGAGAGGGGAAACTAAAAGTTGAGAAACTAGCTTACAGAAAAACTTATCTAAAGAGGCAAAAATCTCGACCCAAGCTCGACGCAACTCGAAAACGTGCGTCGGACCTACGGCGCCCATGCGTGTTTTTCTCAATTGCAAGGGAGCTGCAACAACCGCAACAGATATTAGTGCAAGCACTTAAGTTGATGCGTCGGCCTTGCGTCAATCACACATCGTGCGGGTACCCTAAGGACACCGTGCCCACATTGTGCGATCAACCTATGGGCACTCTACGCTTTTTGCTTCGAAAATGCCTGTCGCAAGCACGCAGGTTGCACTTGTGGATGTTGCACGACTTCTTTGTGGAGTACTTACGGCTTCCTTGTGATAAACGCATTGGCAACGCAAGAAAGAAACTGAAAACTTACGCTTGCCGCAAGACACATGCGGTTATCGCACGGCGACTGCAAGGCCTTATGTGCTTCATATATATAACCGCGATAATTTGCATGCTTTTAACACATTTTCCATATTATCTCTTTATTTCACGTGTGTTACAATCATACTGCTACTTGAAATATTTTTTAACAAATTTGAAAATTTAACCATAGCATCTTCTGATATACATTTCAAACTAAGTCGTAAATGGCACCAATTCATGCAGAATATTTCTGGAAAAAATATTTATATTAGTGCTTTTGCGAAAATATCATTGCTGTCTTGCGGCGACCGTACGTACAACTTGGGGTGATTGTGCGATTACTATCATGCGTCGACAAAATTTAATTCACAGTCCCATGGTGACCGTAAGGTCGCCGTAGGACAGACGCACGTCAATTGCACGATTCGCAGACATAGCTGCGGTTTTCTAAAACTGAAAACGCGCGACAGACGTGGGGCGAACACACGTCACCCTAAGTTTGCCGCACGATGCCTGTACGATGCCCGCCATGCATGCATTTGCCTTGCGATCTGAAAATCGTGCGTTTGGTCTGCGGTCTGCGGCCATCGCAGTGGGTTGTGACCGAGGCTAAAATAGCTTACATGTTAACTTTCTAAGTGTAAAAAGGCCCATAATTTTGATAAATTTCAAACTAGAGTTATCAAAATTGGCCTTTGAGTTCATTTTACTATAGGGAATAAGTGTTCAAAGTATGAATGAAATCTTTCAAGCCATTCCTGAGAAACCAGCTAACTGAAAAACTTTAAACTGTCCATACAGCTTTTACGTAAAATTTCTACGTGTAAAAAGGCCCATAAATTTGACAAATTTCAAACTAGAGTTACCAAACGTTGCCTATGGGTTCATTTAAATGTGGGGAATAAATGTTTTAAGTTTGAATGAAATCCCTCAAGCCTTTCCTGAGAAACTAGCTTACCGAAAAACTTTAACCTACATGGTTCATATTCAAGTCTTGCATACAAATTCAAGGACATTTCTAGGGTATAATTGTAGTTTTCAAGGCAAATATTTCTACATTTTATAGACTTTAGTAACAACTTTGCAAGGGTCATCTGTAGGTCAATAAAATATTTGTGAACAAATTTTGTATGTGTTACTTTTACATCAAATTAACTGAAATGTTGAAAACAAAGTAAGCTGCAATTCCTAACACTGCCAAATACATGAAAGCAGTGATATATTTTCCACAAATATAAACTAAACTTGCTTGCGATGGAACTCTGGAGACATTGCATTAGAAACGTGCATGTGCAATTATATTTATATAATGATGAATGGTCAGTTTGTAAGGTCCACATGCGACCACAGAAAGTACAACACAGTATTAATTTACAATTTAGCAGCTTTGTCTTAGTTTAAAATTTTTATCGAGTCTTCTTGCTTTGTGAAAAACGTGCCATCATTTGCAAAAGGCGCTGTAACCTCGACATATTTTATGGTTTGAACTACGACAGTATATTTCTGTAGTATTGTACTCGTATGACTTTTGCCCATGTGGACAAATTATTTGTTTTAATACAACATCGAGATAATATGCCTTTCGAAAAGTCGAGCTACCATACAAGCGGAAAGTACCGTCCCAGATCAGCCTCTGCAGACTGCACAGGCTGATCCGGGACGACACTTTACGCACATCCATTAAGCCTCATTATGACTAAGTACGGGGAAGGCTGAGCTCAAAATATACCATTGCACTGCTTACAGGCGTGTGTTAAGTCCAACCAATTAACAAAACACATTCCAAATATGAATACTTTGCAGATGTTCCGAGGCTCCGGCAATCCTGAATTCCAGTTCCCCAAACTCCTGTGCCACTCTCCAAGCCAGAATGATGTTTGGAGGAGCAACCACACACGCAATGATCAAGCGCACCTGGAAAAGAAAGCAACTTAAGTATCGCAGTGTGATTTTATGTGCAGGTAGCACAGGCAAGTTGCTTGATTTTATCTGGGGCAATCACAAACAAAATGAACAATAGAAACTGGGCTAGAATGCGACCTTACTAGGGTAGTGGGCTTGATATATCTTGGTACAAAATGGAGTGAAACAGCAAGATGCTGCTGCTACTCATAATCTGTTTTTTTCTGAAAAAGTATTGGTTACTGGTCTATACATTCAGACACCGCTATTTCAAAGTCGTCGCGACCGGCAAGAAAAATTTGAAATAACGATAGTTTGGATTAAACATGTTCATCATTTTATAACAACCACAATGGTCGCATCACATTTTGCTTTTAATCAAAATGTTCAATGGTAAAGGAGCTAGTTCGAAAATAGTCAAGGAAATATTGTTAAAATCAAAAATTTTATCAATCGCACCTGACTTGGTATACAGATATAAAAGCAAGCCTTTTTTTATTTGGTTTACCTTTTTACATGCGTATAACATTTTACTGCTCGTGGACCGATTTGAAAGGTCCTACGTTGGTGGGATACCAATAAGAAAGTAGTTTTAATTACCCAGAATACTCACACAGATTGCGCATCACTTGCCTTAATAAGTGTTAATTAGTGAATAACGGCCAAAATTTTGACATGCTCGAACCACGAATCTTTTCATCCAAGGTGTGAAAACATAAATTCTCAATCAAGACCACAACTTCGAATTAACAATAGGCAAATTAGTGTGAAATATTCATTTGGGACCAAATTTTAGACTTTAAAATAATGTTAATTCGAATTAAAAGAGTTCAAAATAAAAGAGTTTATTTTAGTTAAATAAAGAAGAAATAAATTCGGGACCAGACTTCGAATTAACAGAGTTTGAAATAACGATGTTCAAATGTAGTAATACATGTTTTTTTTTGTTACCTTGCTTTTTGAAGAATACATTTATCATACAAGTTAAGTGTTCAAATCAGCAATCAATAACAAAGCGACAGAAAATAGCATGGTTCAAGACAGAAAATAGCATGGTTTTTCTAGCTTATACAAGTTGGATAAAGATAAACATTTCAGTATTTCATGTAAAATATCATAATAAGGAAACAAAAATAATCGACATGCACAGCAGTAGTTACACAGTTGCCATTTACTGGTACCCATTGCTGGTTACTAGTATTTTCAATCTATTTTGTTTTAAATTTTGTGTAATCCTAACGCAGTGCAGCGACCCTAACACAGTGCCAAACGGCGGATGGAAAGTCGGTGCTACTTTGTTTTATGCATATTTTTCTTAAGAACAGGTATGTTTTGGTTGTAATATCTGTCGCCATTGATCAAATAAGTATTACATTCAATATACCTAATGTTACAGCTACATGGGTGAAAGTTGGGGAAAAAAAACAAACTGAAAATTTGTCTGGGGGCCAGGGGGCCGCTAGGGCCCCCGGAAGCTCCTGAGAATTTGTGATTTTTAAGTCTTAGAACAATACATTTCTAGGTTTAATCAGAGAGGACTACTATGTTAATCATGCATCAAAAATATCCAATAGCATTCTTACATTGATTGTATGGACAAGTAAGTATTGAAGTCCACTATAGTACATATGAGGGGCGTTGTGGGAAAACCGGTCTTAATGCATGTGCGTAAAGTGTTGTCCCGGATTAGCCTGTGCAGTCCGCACAGGCTAATCCAGGACGGCACTTTCCGCCGACAGAGGATTTATGTTTACAAGTGACTTCCTTGAAACAGAAAATACCATAAAAGCGGAAAGTGCCGTCCTGGATTAGCCTGTGCGGACTGCACAGGCTAATCCGGGACGACACTTTACGCACATGCATTAAGACCAGTTTTCTCACGATGCGCCAGATATATATATAGCATTTCTGTATATGTTGTAAAATTTAAATGAAATGATAGCTGTGTTGAATTTGCAGCATGAAATGGCTATTGACTTGAACTTGCTTAACTCACTTATACATGTAGAAGAGTCTCATGTTTTTTTTCCTCGGAATGTTGTTTGACGGCTTTTTTCCCAGCTGATTTGTAGGTTCTTGTTTTACCACAAACTGTACAAAAACATGTACCGGCAATGTCTGACTTTTTTAACCAAACTTCGAATTTATTTCCGAACACATCCATTCCCATCGCCATCTATTTTTAACATCCTTTTCCAACTGTTTAGTGCTCGAATCTTTGCCTAAAAACCGCATTTTCTTTCAATGATCAACAATCAAAATGTCCGCCATTTACTGAATTACACATTCGAAACACCTTTTTTATCATCGTTATAAGCGTCATCGAGGGACGCTTAACACCAATGACTAGTAATGAGCGTCTAATTGACAGAGATCGCATGCTTATTTTGCACCCATTTTTCACCAGTAACTTACGCGTCATACATCGTCGCCCAGAGATCGTTGATCCCTACCCCCACCCAACAAAAACTCTTTGGATTTACACGATTTTGAAAAATGACCCTTGGCATTAAGATTAAACCGGAAATCCGTTATAAACTGGAAAACTTTCACCCATGCATCTACCAATTATTGTGTTGGTAAGATGGAATGCGGAGGAACAAGGCCAAACATTCAATTAAAATATTTATAAAAAATCTTTAAAAATACCAAGAGGCATTAAATGGTCATACTACTTCGCTGTTTGAAAGCAAACATATACTTCTTCACAACCCCGTTTACACTGTGTTGTTATCCCATCGGATATGGACACAATACTCTATCAAATGTGCAGACTGTGAGAAAATGGATAAAAACATAATTTCTAGTTGATCACAATGTATATTAGGAACGGATAAAAGCCAAACCAACATATAAAAACCGACAGATCAACACCTAACCAACTACTATTCTATATACATGAATGAATATAAATATGCTTAACGACTATAATAGGCCTCTATATATTTCTATTTTCATTCCAATCGTATTGTATAATTTGCCTGTTCACCAGTGACAATGTGTATTTTACCCAATGCCATTTACCATTAAACCAGTGTTTAAAATCGTGACCTTGTGCTGGACGAAGGTAGTTGGAAATAAGGGTATCACTCGAAAGTCTATCCTGATAGAGTGCCCAACGATTTTCCAGGACAGAACAAATCAATTATTATTAAAGACGATGTAGTATATATAGTTCAAAATAATGAAAGTGGAACATACAATGTGAAGATCCCTTAACAAAATTAAAGCATGAACATAAGTATGTGCACTTAGAACTGGTAAACCGCTTAAGCTTGCCCAGGAAAAGTGTGACTAGCTTAACTGACTGCCGTGATATGACTGAAATACTGTTAAAAATGGCGAAAAATCCCAACAAACAAAACAAACATACAATTTATTTACATTGGAAAAACTAAATTTTACCATTTACAATCAAATTTAAACTCATTACAACATGATATTGAACACCAAGGCTCACTGCATTTCACTATATTTAAGCCAATATGCCTACAAACAGGTATTTTAAAATTAACGATCTTTTAGTCCTCGACTGAATTTTGCAGTTTCAGACCCAATCACAATTCAAGAAATTTGGTTACCTACCTATCAGAAAACTGTGACAATAGTTCTCAGTCAGAATGGCATATTATGATTACAAATGTAGGGTTTCAATGTAAATGCAGTAAGTTACTTTTGGCTGAAGAAATTTTCATGCCAAGGGGAACCCAGGGCCCATATTCTGGAAACATCTTAAGTTTATCTTAAAATATATTCACTTAAGTTCCGATTTGGGTAAGGTAATATTTGTAAAACTACATATAAATTAGTGAATCAAATAACAGTTAAGAAAATAGTAGTAAATAATAAGTTGATAATTAGGCCACAACAAATTGATCAGATATTTGATCAGATATTTGTCGCACCTTAAAATCGTAAATCGAAAAAAAAAAATATCTTTTTATTTCGCCTGCAAAAAAAATAATGAAGTTTTCATCAACGAGTCTTATTTTACGTTAAACGCCGACTTCGTGGTGTCCCCAAATCATAACAAGCAGTTGGTACTGATATAGACGTGAATAAGGCACTTTGCGGGGACTGGTTAATGTACAGAGCACATAATTTATGACCCAGACCTTTACTCTCCAATAGCCAGTCTGGAACAGCTGCCATGTGTATTTTGACTCTGCAATTTCTTATCATGTTTTATCGAACTTGTGAAAACATAACGAGCTGTTTGTCAGCATTCATTGCCTAATTAAAGATGATTGCTAGCAAGCTCTCGTAATATCAGCAGTTAATTAACAGTTAATTAAAGGATTATCTTGTTGATAAAGGATGTGTGAAATTGGATGTCTGGATTATGTCAAATGGACTGATTATCGGGTATGTTTACATTTCGGACAGTTTTGACCAGCGGTTTGTCCTTGATTTCTTACTTCTAATATCCACACATATAAGTTGTTTCTGTCCATTTTATAAATTCAACATATCTGTTTGGTGTACATTTGGTCAGCTTTTATATATTAAGGTACATTTAACAGGGCAAGCCAATTCATTATGTTAGTTATTAGACTGGGTATACCAATTACCGGGAATGTTAGTTTTTTACTGGCTTGCAACGTATTACAAAACAGAAATAAATAAACACTGCTGGCGTATTGTAACAATACAACATTCTTCTATCAAAATATTTCAAATATATAAAAAAAAGATCACAAGTTTAAACAACTGTTGCGTCAACAATTTGTGCATGTCATTAACCATCTATGTTCTGGCAATACAGTCGATTGGTCAATAACGGATTTTAGTGAGTAACGAATAGGTTTAAAGTTTTTTGGAAAATACATTTATTTATATTATATTTTTTAGTTTTCTACAAATTGTATCTGAAAAGGCAATCATTTTTCAGTCGATTCATGTTTTTGTTGGTGTGATCAATTTTTACAACTGTTAATTTTTTCAATAGCAAAACAAGGTCACGGTAAGTACGCACCATTTTTGCGACGAAAGGAAAGTAGCCAAAGTATGTTTTCGTGAATTTTACAGATTTTGTTTGGTAAATATAATGTTCCTTGGTGTAATATTTTAGAATAATGTGTCCTTTAATAAAGTAAGAATGCACAGAAACCCAATTGATGCGTATCGTATAAAATAGGCATGAAAAGTGCAACACGTGCTTTAGTGAATAACGGACATGTGATGACCCACATTCAGGAATGTGGGGGTTGTCTCAAACTACATATAAACTCAAATGAAGTTGTCCAATGTGCAATAACAATTGAAACTTTCCAAGAAATTGACAATTGGGCAATAGTAAATGCAATCAGGAAGAATTTTATAAAAATCTTTGTCATATTTAAAGGTACACAATCGGATAATTTTAATAAAATCCAAAAAAAAATCTGAAGAAGTCATTTATGTTTTCTTTGGCTTAATTATAATGAATACCTTAATAATTATATTTAAATGTGTTGCTAAATTACTCGCCAAGAGATGCAAATTTGACTGAGATAGTGTATTTGTTTTAAGAATGACATTATTTGCCTATATGCCTATAGTAAACACACTAGACTAGACAAATTCTCGCTTTTCACTAAAACAAATTCAATACTTTCTGTGTGTTCAATTGTTATCAGATATTATACACAAGTGATAAAATAATGTGTAAACAATAGTCTCCGTTGAAAACATGTCATATCTGATTGGGAACCTTTAAATGATTTTAATTATAATTCATATTAAATTCTAATAAAGGGCTGCTTTATCAAGTTAATGGCGATCCATCTCCTAGCTTTCCGCCTTGGCCATCGACACAAGAGAAAGGAGGGGGTAGTGTAATTCCATGTAGCTATATCCTAACAGTAACAGACACAGACAACACTGTACAAATGTTAACTGATACACTTTCTTCTATGCCAGAAGGCAGTGCAATGAACATAGTTATTAAGAATATGTAAAAGGAAGTGATAAGTTCAAATAGTGTAACATGTTTAGTGAAAGTTACTTTGTTATCGTTCGAAGTTGAAACATCCATGTTATATTTATTAGGTACAAACATGTAAAAGCATATTATACATTCGTGTACTGTACAGGGCATTATAGTTTATTGCATACTGTTTGCAATAATTAACTTAGGTATTTGTTTCACATGTTATTACATGTTCCTTCTCATTGAACATTCTTAAAGGTACTGCATCTCAGATTGGTCCAATTGTCAGAAAAAAAGAAAATTGTCAAAAATACATGAATACTTGGCATTATCTTATAAAACACATTAAATAATTGGACACATATTTTTTTTTCTTTCAGAAACAGTCAATTTGCTTTGTTTTAGTAGTTCAAATAGCTATAGGGTTTTTGACGATTAAAAGGACGAAATAAAAAAAAAAGCATTGTTTATCAAGTAAATAAAAATAGTATGTCTAATTATTTAATGTGTTCTATATGATGATGTCAAAACCATGTATTTTTTTTTTAATTTTCTTTTTGTTCTGACAATTGGATCATTAAGCAACACAGTACCTTTAAAATAAATAAATAATAATTATACATGTACATGGGCTGTGATACAAAAGTATAGTTTCGGAGAGTAAATGCTAATTAAATTGCAAAAACAACAAGGTTGCAGATATATTTTATTATTCTCAAGGTAGATAATGCAGTGCCTTTAAGTAAACAAATATTGCATTATTTGCTGTAACAGTTTTGCATTTTTATTAAGCCATGTTTTAGTTTGATATATTCTCAAGAAACAAAGTAATACTATTCACATGATGCAATTGGTGGAAAAAACTAAAATGAAACTTGGTTAGCATATTGCAATTGACAATAAACATTAATTAATTAGTATAAATTTCCATAGAATCTTTTTTCAAGAAATGAAAATAAAATAGCATTTCACTTCATTGTTACATGTACTTTTGTCTTTGCGAATCTCAGAATTGCTGTTTTATGCAGTTATAATGTTAATCTTTTATCTGTTATGTTTATCTGTGATCCTGGTCAATGATTCTCTGTGATTTATAGTATTTGTTATGCCAATCATTTTTCTCAATTAAACCTCAATGATCTCACAAATCGTGTTTTTTTATCAAATTTATTATTATTTGAATTTCCCAGTACATGTAAGTTATTTCAGCATAAATCTTCGTGATGATGATGACTTGTAATATATTTCAATACCAAAATGTCATCACAGGGTAAGATTTACTGCACTATGACCCATTTGTAGCTGGCTTGAGAAAACCCCTCGCACTTAACACAGGTTGTCCGATCAAGACCAAGGTGATCCGGTAATGGCTAAATCAGTGTACCATGAAACTCGCACTGTAAACAAATAATATTTGGTGGAAATTTAAAACCGCTGGCATGTTTCAATAGGCAAGACATTTGTCTTTCGAGGTTTAATGGTTGAACTACTGAATTCATGTTGTATACGTTGAAATGAGACTCAGAGTCCTTAGCTATCTGTTAAACACCAATCGACTGTACACCTATTACCGTGAATCTGAATATCAGCTAATCAAAATTCAGAAAAATCATGTTCAGGGTTAAACAAATGATACTGTACAAAACATCAGTCATATAACATTATATTTGCTAAAATTGTAAATCTATTCTCTTTACATATTTATAGTAAATGATAATTTATGTTAACAATGCTGCTGAAAACAAACTTATACAAGACTTACACGTTTAAATGAGTTTATTTACCTTTAAAAACAACAT
The DNA here is from genome assembly GCA_027627225.1 of Congeria kusceri. Taxonomy (NCBI): domain Eukaryota; kingdom Metazoa; phylum Mollusca; class Bivalvia; order Myida; family Dreissenidae; genus Congeria; species Congeria kusceri. Next base: position 51,993,869 of record CM051035.1, on the reverse strand, counting down.
TATTGAATGGAAACCAAAGTTGACTGCAGCTAGCAGCAAAATTTTAACAAAGGGATGGACTTTGAAGAAGATTATTTTAGAGTGTTTTTTAAATAAACAATAATTATCCAAATTTACTGCAATGAACAATTAAGAAAAATGTTAATATAAAAATCTAAATATACTAATGCTTTTGTTAATGCCTTAATGCAATTAATATACAGCACAGTGAAGTATAATTTTATAACAATTAAAACAGTAAGATATAACCATTCCCTGACATGCTAACACGCAACGATGTTGTGAGTCGATTACAAAATTGGCTCAAGAAAAATAAGAGCCAGTGTGAGTCCTGTTTACAGCTTTAAAAAATGGTGGGGTCCAGTTGTTTCGTCATGTCATTTAAAGATACAGAACTTATACTAGTGGTTCGTAAATTGTTTTGTGTTTATTGTATGACATTTCATATTCATGTTATTAAACTGTTGTTAGTGAATGACTTGGTGTATCAAATATCTATTTGATAATGACAATTGCATTGTATAAGGTCTACTTTCTTCTAGTTAAGATATGGCTATTTAGTATTTACTGCCGCGTGTTAATTTAATAGCAGAATCACTATTGAAGACTTGTTGCACAAAACCCTTTGCAAGACATGGTTGAAGAAGAAATGGAGAAATTAGTTGCTTAGTTTATTACATTATATATTAATTTTGACAACAATTTATGGAACAGAGCAGATCAAGAAGAAATTATTGACAAGGATATCAAGTTATGATGGCGTTTGGGAGTAATTTTTAATCACTATGGGCAAGATAGGATTTTTTAAATTTTGTGCTTTTCGCTCGCCTCCGATTTGATCGAAAATGGCAAAAATATATTTTTATTTTTGTTTCGCTCGCTCACTCCAATTTTTGTTGGACAAAATCCGTAGAACAACTGATCAATTTGTTGTGGCCTTAGTGAACACTAAACAGAATTTCATGTGTAAATAGACTAAAATGCTTAAGAAAAATTTTAAGGCTAAGGATAAGATTGCACTTAAGATGTTTCTGCAATACAGCCCCTGGCCCCAGAACAATGACCCGAGGGTAGATACTAACCAGCTTAACAGTTTTACGCCCCTGACTGTTGACTGAATACTCCACAACACAGTAGACAAGGATGATCAGGATGGCAAGTATCTGTACATACAGCTCATACTTCCGCTCTCGCAACACACCGTGGAACGAGTAGAAAGCAACAAATACTGAAAAACATGAGGATTTTATTCAAACATCAGTATTTTTCATTCTGAAGGTCACACTTAAATACCTGCTTATATGCAGAAATATCAATGTTGTGGTTTAAACTGCTTGATAGAATGTTTTCAGATGGAAAAGACAATAATGGTATATACACTCAACAAATCTGTTGTTCAATTTGCGGAAAAATACATAAAGGAAACATATAAGGGGCATCGTGGGAAAACCGGACTTAATGCATGTGCGTAAAGTGTCGTCCCGAATTAGCCTGTGCAGTCCGCACAGGCTAATCCAGGACGGCACTTTCCGCCTACAGTAGATTTATGTATAGAAGAGACTTCCTTGAAACAGAAAATACCATAAAAGCGGAAAGTGCCGTCCTGGATTAGCCTGTGTGGACTGCACAGGCTAATCCGGGACGACACTTTACGCACATGCATAAAGACCGGTTTTCTCACGACGCGCCTCATATATATTGGACCATATACCCCCCCGCACCCAACTTTCAGAACCAATCACAAAGACTTAATAAGAACAGGGCTGGGTTGGTTTTAACTTAAGTTGTACTCAAGTGGTGGTGCATCGTGGGAAAACCAGACTAAATGCATGTGCGTAAAGTGTCATCCTGGATTAGCCTGTGCAGTCCGCACAGGCTAATCCGGGACGACACTTTCCGCCTAAAGTGGATTTATGCTTAGAAGACACTTCATTGAAACAGAAAATATCATAAAAGCGGAAAGTGCTGTCCCAGATTAGCCTGTGCGGACTGCACAGGCTAATCTGGGGTGACACTTTAGGCACATGCATTAAAACCGGTTTTCCCACGACGCGCCTCAGTGAATATTTCAGATCCAATTTGCTATGTGAAATCCAATTATTTCTGTTGGCAAAAATAATTATGAAACATCTATTCTAAGCAATATTTGCTAGTTTCAAACATTTAAATGTAAAGAGACTGATCCATGTAAAGCTGTGCTAGCGCTACCAGTAGCCAAAATAGCCAACGGCTACTAAATTTTCTAACTGGCTACTAAAATATATGAAAATATTTTAAAATAAAGCAAAGTTTCACACTTTCAGAAGAATTTTTTCTAAATTACAGGTTTCTTTGTCAAATCAAAATATATGGCTAATTCAGATTTCTTAGCGCCAACCTAGGTAAAGCCACAGACTTATGGAGTTTTATGAATTTAAGAAATGTACTAAAGGCGCTTTGTTAATTTGGGCCCTGAGCACTCACCAGCATTAACAATGATGAGAAGAGTAAATGTGAAATCTTCATCCTGTGGATTGTCCCTGGCAACAACGATCAGTCGATACAAGGTTAGACCAATGGTAGCTAAGATGTTGCACAAGCTAACTCCTAAAAACACTTTCTCATTCCACTGCAGTCCTGCCCAAGTCCGAGTCTGTGAAAATAAGTAATTATGAGGCGCGTCTTGAGAAAACCGGGCTTAATACATGTGCGTAGAAGAGACTTCCTTGAAACAGAAAATACCATTAAAGCGGAAAGTGCCGTCTTGTATTAGCCTGTCCGGACTGCACAGGCTAATCCAGGATGACACTTTACGCACATGCATTAAGACCGGTTTTCCCACGACGCGCCTCTTATCTAATTGAAATTCTAAATTATGTTTAGGCAATATTTATATAAAACAAGTGCTGTCACTATCAGGTGACATATGCCGCTGAAGGCTCTTTCAGTAAGTGCCATACTGACACCAAAATGAATCTTTGTAAATAAAAGTGAATGAAAAATGTAAACTATTACTTTAGTGAAAATGGCTGCTCTGGAAAAACGTATGAAAAACTTTAACCAAAGTTTCTAAGTTAAAAAAGGGCCATAAATCCGCCAAAATACAAAACAGAGTTATGCGGATTGCTTCCCGTGGTAGGGACGTTGATAGTAAAGACTTATTTTAAGTTTCAAGTAAATAGCTATGATAATATTGAACGAAAACTGTTTTTCTATTTTTAGTAACAGTGACCTTGACCCCACCCACCACATACGTAAAGCAAGGTCTCCATATAAGGTATCCACGTATAAAGTTTCATTAAAATATCTCAATGCGTTCTTAAGTTATTGAGCTTAAACCATTTTTCTACTTTTAATAACAGTGACCTTGACCACACCCACCCCATAAGAAAACCCAAGTGAGGTCTCGATATAAGATATGTGTATTAAGTTTCATTAAAATATCGCAATGCTTTCTCAAGCTGACCCAACCCACCCCATATGCAATCCCAAGCAATGTATTGATATAAGGTACTTATGTATTAAGTTTCATTAAAATAGCTCAATGTGTTCTCAAAATATTTAGCGAAAACCATTTTTCTATATTTAATAACAGTGACCTTGTCCTTGACCCCACCCACCCCATATGCAATCCCAATCGTGGTCTCAAAATAATGTATTTATGTATTAAGTTTCATTAAAATATCTCAATACGTTCTCAAGATATTGAGTGGAAACTGTTCTTCTATTTTTAGTAACAGTGACCTTGACCGTGACCCCTCCCACCCCATATGCAATCCCATGTGAGGTGTCAATATAAGGTATCTATGTATTAAGTTTCATTAAAATATCTCAATGCGTTCTAAAGTTATTGAGCGGAAACTGTTTTTCTATTTTTAGTAACAGTGACCTTGACCCCACCCATCCCATATGCAATCCCAATCGAGGTCTCGATATAATGTTTTAACCAAATATGAAACCTCTGTGCCTTATGGTTTCAGAGTAGAATTTTTTAATCAGTTTGCCATTTACGTCTATATAAACCAATTGAGCCCCGGGGTGTGCCAGTTTTGACCCCAGGAGCATCATTTGAACAATCTTTATAGAGGCCCACTACACAATGTTACATACCAAATATAAAACCTCTAGGCCTTGAACTTTCAGAGGAGAAAATTCATTTTGCTATTTAAGTCTATATAATCATGTGACCCCCGGGGTGTGGCCAGTTTTGATCCCAGGGGCATCACTTGAACAATCTTTGTAGAGGACCACTATACAATGTTACATACCAAATATGAAACCTCTGGGCCTTGCGGTTTCAGAGGAGAAGATTTTTAAAGTCATTTTGCTATTTAAGTCTATAACAACCATGTGATCCCCGGGATGTGGCCAATTTTTACACCAGGGGCATCATCTGAACAATCTTTGTAGAGGACCACTATACAATGTCACATACCAAATATGAAACCTCTAGGCCTTGCAATTTCAGAGGAGAAGATTTTAAAAGTCATTTTGCTATTTAAGTCTATATAAACCATGTGAGCCACGGGGTGTGGCCAGTTTTGACCCCAGGGGTATCATTTGAACAATCTTTGTAGAGGACCACTATACAATGTTACATCCCATATGAGACCTCTGGGCCTTGCAGTTTCAGAGAAGATTTTTAAAGTCATTTTGCTATTTAAGTCTATATAAACCATGTGTGCCCCTGGGTGTGGCCAGTTTTGACCCCAGGAGCATCATTTGAACCATCTTTGTAGAGGACCACTAAACAATGTTACATACCAAATATGAAACCTCAGGGCCTTGCGGTTTCAGAGGAGAAGATTTTTAAAGTCATTTTGCTATTCAAGTCTTTATAAACCATGTGACCCCCGGGGTGTGGCCAGTTTTGACCCCAGGGCATCATACGAACAATCTTTGTAGAGGGCCACTTTACAATGTTACATACCAAATATGAAACTTCTGGGCTTGCGGTTTCAGAGAAGATTTTGAAAGTCATTTTGCTATTCAAGTTTATATAAACCATGTCAGCCCTGGGGTGTGGCCAGTTTTTACCCCAGGGGCATCATTTGAACAATCTTTGTAGAGGACCACTGTACAATGTTACATACCAAATATGAAACCTCTGGGCCTTGCGGTTTCAGAGGAGAAGATTTTTAAGGTCATTTTGCTATTCAAGTCTATATAAACCATGTGACCCCCAGGGTGTGGCCAGTTTTGACCCCAGGGGCATCATTTGAATAATCTTTGTAGAGGACCACTATACAATGTTACATACCAAATATGAAACCTCTAGGCCTTGCGGTTTCAGAGAAGAAGATTTTTAAAGTCATTTTGCTATACAAGTCTATATAAACCATGTGACCCCCGGGGCGGGGCCAGTTTTGACCCCAGGAGCATAATTTGAACAATCTTTGTAGAGGACCACTAGAGGATGTCAGATATCAAATATGAAAGCTCCAAGTCTTGTGGTTTCAGAGAAGAAATTTTTTAAAGTTTTCAGTTTTTAAATCTATTTTTAGCTCTGGTGACCTACATATGCAGCGGAGCGAAACGATTTGAACAACTTTGAAAGAGGGTCACCCAAGGATCATTCCTGTGAAGTTTTGTGAAAATCTGCCAAGCGGTTTAGGAGGAGATGTCGATTATACGAAATGTTGAAGCACGACGCACGACGGACAAAAGGCGATCACAAAAGCTAAAAAGGGGCATAAATCTGTCAAAACACAAAACAGAGTTATTGAGGTTGCTTTCCCTGCTGGAGACATTGATAGGAAATAAGTATCCTAAGTTTCAATTAAATACCTTGGATACTATAGTATTAAAGATACTGGAATTTATAAAACCTTAAACCAAAATTTCTAAGTTAAGAAAGATGCATAAATAAAAAAACAAAACAGAGTTATTGGGGTTGCATTCACTGGTAGAGACGTTGGTAGTAAAGAAGTATTTTAAGTTTCAAGCAAGTCCCATGGATAGTATTAAAGATATTTGAATTGATAAAAAAAATTACCTTGGCCGGACGGACTAACGGACAGACAGACGCTTCTATTTTAATATGCCCTCCTTCGGGGGAATAAAAACACACTAATTTTAACACAAGTGATCAAATCCAATTGAATTTTTTTTACAGTTGCATTATTAAACAAGAGGGCCCTGAGGGCCCTAGGGCGCTCACCTGAGACCTTGTAACCCAATTGGAATTTGCATCCCCGAGGCGTGGCTTATTTTTATCCCAGGGGCATAAGTTGAACAACCTTGAACAAACCTCTGGGCCTTGCGGTTTCAAGTAAAGATTTTTTAAGTCATTTTGCTGTTTAAGTCTATATAAACTATGTGACCCCTCGGGGTGGCCAGAGTTGACCCCAGGGGCATAATTTGAACAATCTATGGAGAGGACAACTATGCAATGTTAAGTACCAAATATAGGAAAGCTGTGGGCCTTGCGGTTTCAGGTAAAGATTTTGTAAGTCATTTTGCTATTTAAGTCTACATAAACCATGTGACCCCTCGGGGGGTGGCCAGATGTTACCCCAGGGGCATAATTTGAACAATCTTTGGAGAGGACCAATATGCAATGTTACGAAACAAATTAGGAAAGCTGTGGGCCTTGCCGTTTCAGAGGAGAAGATTTTGAAAGTCATTTTGCTATTTAAGTCAATATAAACCATTTGACCCCCCCAGGCGTGATCAGTTTTGACCACAGGGGCATAATTTGAACACTCTTTGTAGAGGACCACTATACAGTGTTACATACCAAATATGTAACCTCTAGGCCTTGTGGTTTCAGAGGAAAATAATTTTAAAGTCATTTTGCTATTTAAGTCTATATTAACAATGTGACCAATGGGGTGTGGTCTGTTTTGACCCATGGGGCATAATTTGAACAATCTTTGGAGAGTACCACTATAGGATGTTAAATACCAAATACAAAACCTCTGGGCCTTGCGGTATCAGAGACGAAGATATTAAGACATTTGCTATATAAGTTTATATAAACCATGTGACCCCCTGGGCGTGGCCAGTTTTGACCCCAGGGGCATAATTTGAACAATCTTTGTAGAGGACCACTATAGGATGTTACATACCAAATATGAAACCTCTGGGCCTTGTGGTTTCAGAGAACGAGATTTTAAAAGTCATTTTGCTATATATTCTATATAAACCATGTGACCCCCAGGGTGTGGCCCATTTTGACCCCAGGGGCATAATTTGAACAAACTTTGTAAAGGACCACTAAAGGATGTTACATACCAAATATGAAACCTCTGGGCCTTGCAATTTCAGAGGAGAAGATTTTAAAAGTCATTTTGCTATATATTCTATATAAACAATGAGACCCCTGGGGCGTGGCCAGTTTTGACCCCAGGGGCATAATTTGAACACTCTTTGTAGAGGACCACTATAGGATGTTACATACCAAATATGAAACCCCTGGGCCTTGTGGTTTCAGAGGGGAAGATTTTTTAAGTCATTTTGCTATATATTCTATATAAACCATGAGACCCATGTGGCATGGCCAGTTTTGACCCCAGGGGCATAATTTGAACAATCTTTGTAGAGGACCACTATAGGATGTTACATACCAAATATGAAACCTCTGGGCCTTGTGGTTTCAGAGCAGAAGATTTTTGAAGTCATTTTGCTATATATTCTATATAAACCATGTGACCCCTGTGGTGTGGCCCGTTTTGACCCCAGGGGCATAATTTGAACAATCTTTGTAGAGGACCTCTTGAGGATGTCACATATCAAATATGAAAGGTCTGAGCCTTGTGTTTTCATAGAAGAAGATTTTAAAGTTTTCACTTTTTAAATCTATTTTTAGCTCTGGTGACCTACATATTTAGCGGACCGGAAAGATTTGAAAAACTTTGAAAGAGGTCCACCCAAGGATCATCCCTGTGAAGTTTGGTTAAAATTTGCGAAGCGGTTTAGGAGGAGATATTGTTTGAATGAAAAGTTGACGACGCACACACACACGCACAACGGACAACGGGCGATCACAAAAGCTCACCATGAGCACTTTGCGCTCAGGTGAGCTAAAAAGGTCTATACGACCTGGGCCAAAAATAACTAACTGTGAATGCAGAAATGTCCTGAATTGTGTGCAGACGTGACTATTGCTTCAACTTAAACTTAGGGACTCCAGAGTAAAAGACAAAGTGACCAAGACTGCAACTCAGTCAGTATAATTTTGTATGACAAAGAAAATCGCTGTGTCTTTAAAGCTGATACTTCACAGATGATTAGACGTATATAACTGAGGCCAAAAAAAGTTGTGTGTAATATTAACAATACGATACTCATCAAATGCAGTCAATGAAGCATCACCTTTTTTTCTAGTATAATAACAATACAAATAAATACAAGCGGACTAAACGACTCTTTTGGGAAAGCCGTTCTAAAAATAGACTAGTACTATTCAGTGTGTGATATTGAGTAATTGTAATTTCTAGCCGTTTATGAACATGCCAGATGCGTTCCAATACCTTATTAAAACGAGTGATCATACAGTATTGTACACGATTTTATTAATTTACAAGTATTGATAGATTTCTTTATTACCTCAAATATATTGGCAAAATGTTGTGCAAACAATGATTTCTTCAAACACAAGTGAAATGAAAAAATCTGAGCACATGCGTGGGATTGAACCCAGATCCTTGAGAGGCGGATGCTCTACTGACCGCTGAAGACATTTGCACTCGGTCCTAGTTGTAATTTCGGACATATGATAGGTAAACAACGAGACTACGGAAGTGAAATTTATTGGCTGTTTGGACCACATGGTAATTTCACAACAACCTTAGAGTTATAAATAGTTGAAAAGCGTCTCCAGACACTTTGGAAATTGGGTGAAAAGAATTAGTTGTAATGTTTAAACCAAGGTGTATGGAACTTTTGTTAATGTGTCAACCATGTTATTCCAGTCACTTATATTTAATAATATCTTGTTTTTCTAGATTTGAAACAATTTTTTTCATTCTTCTCCATATAAGGTATCCAATCTGGGACGTAGCAGCTTTAATTGAAACTTACTACATCACATGACACAGATTGAAAAACACTCAGCTGCAAGTACCTAAACATCCTTGAATATGTATTCAAATAATTCATAATCATATACATGATGAATCTATTTGCAAGTGTCTGAGAAGTGTCAGTGAGACTGAGCGTTAAAGGGACTGCAGTTGACGAATTGACAATTTTCCAATTTTTTGTCACAGAATCAAACAAGAGGGCCATGATGGTCCAAAGCGCTCACCTGAGAACTGGTACAGATGAAGACCATACTGTTGAGACAGGTTTGAAAATTAAGCTAGCTGAACAATACGCAAAGGGGGATAGGATCAATTTGATTTAAAACATCGTTCAGTGCAATTGTAACGTTTCGCCCGAGCTTCAGGTATCAAGTATGGCGCACAGAATTAAACAATATAACAAACAATATAACTAATATGTATACATAATTTTCCTCAAGCTACCTTGCTTCATGATTAGCTTATTGTAGACAAATGATTGGTATGGAACATTAAATTAAATAGAATTAACTATTATTATTATACAATGACCCGAGCATGACTTCGAGTCTGTTATGATACCCTGTGGGTGGTCTGGAACTTATAATGACCTCGAGTCCTTGGTATGAAACACTATACAATACTCCGTGTCTGGTTCACAGGAATGTATAGAGTCTATATGAGGCAATCGTGGGAAAACCGGACTTAATGCATGTGCGTAAAGTGTCGTCCCGGATTAGCCTGTGCAGTCCGCACAGGCTAATCCAGGACGGCACTTTCTGCCTAAAGTGGATTTATGGTTAGATGAGACTTCCTTGAAACTCAAAATACCATTAAAGCGGAAAGTGCCGTCCCGGATTAGCCTGTGCGGACTGCGACACTTTACGCACATGCATTAAGTCCGGTTTTCCCACGACGTGCGTCATATCAATCTCGTACCCTGGGTATGGAAACCTGTACCCTGAGTATACTGACTTTGTGTCTTGGTACGAAGGTATGGAGCTTATATATTATCAACATACTAGCGAGCTGGGCTATAGAGGGGTAGGAATCCTGCTAACATGGCCCCTATGTCCCAAGAAGAGGATCGCCAGCATCAGAGCACCCAAAGTCCCTAGTGTTTTATCAATAATATAATTTTAAATACCTTCTATATTACTGTCGATGTTAACTCGACGAAGCGGGAGTAGATCTGACTATTCTGTTAGAACGCGCACTCTTATATATGCACTTACATCCGGGTAACTCTACTTATGAAACTACTCACGCGTAACGTACATGGGTTTTAATTGCGTAACTATAACGACTAATCATATACATATAGACTGCGAAAAGAAATACTTGTATATGAAAGGGTAAATTCGTCACACAATGGGCTAACTAAAGAACGAGTTGGGTAGTGGATGTGCAGTGTTTTTGCTTATGGTTCTCATTTTTCTCAATATTCTTATCTGACCCTTTTTCATTAAGTCAGTGACAATTCTGGAAATTGCAGAAACAGTAGATTTTGATGTCTTTTTCGCAGACAGTTTTGAAGAACTAGTTGCAATGCAATAATTGCAATGGCTGTGCTATAAGGTAAAGTTTTGCTTTGATAATTTTCTGTCCAATGATGATAAATGATGTTAATTCAGGCTCTGAAGCCATCAATGTTGCATGTACAAATAACTGCATGCAAGGTTTGCAACTGTTGGAACTCAAAATTTATCAATCAATTTTTATGATCATACGTAAACTGTGTAAGTTTGGTCAACAATGAATAAAAATGTGTGTGTGCAAGCCAATCATTGATAACTTGTTGATGTTTTTTTCCACAAACAAGCGGCAGTTACTCTGGTGTTTTTGGTTTGAACATGCTTATATTCGACTTCACCTGTAATCTTACGTTCATAGACAAACTGTGCACAATTGGTGAAGATTGCATGAAAAATTCAGTCTCTATAAAAAATAATGTCCATTTTTGTATATTTTTTTCACAAAAGGCAATTACTCCGGTGTTTCTGGTCCGATCTGGCTTATATTCGACTTGAACTGAAATCTCAAGATAATAGACAAACTTTGCAAGATTGGTGAAGATTTGATCAGTCTCTATCCTGAATAATGTCCATTTTTGTATATTTTTTAATAAATATCTGGCACATTTTTGGCGTCTGCTGAGAATTGATGGTCATACACAAAATGCTTTTTCACAAACAAAGGGCTATAAAGCCGGTGTTTCTGGCCCGATTTTGACTATATTCGACTTCACCTTTAATTTTATGGTCATAGACAAACTGTGCAAGATTGGTGAATATTGGATGAAATATGAAGTCTCTATAATGAATAATGTCTGTTTGTGTATATTCTTTTTTTCACAAACATGGGGCAATAACTCCAGTGTTTATGGCCTTATTTTGTTTATATTCAACTTGACCTGTAATCTTATGGTCATAGGCAAACTGTGCAAGATTGATGAAGATGGGATGAAAAATGAAGTCTCTATCCTGAATATAATATCCATTTTTGCGTATTTGTTTTCACAAACAAAGGGCAATAACTCCAGTGTTTCTGGTCCAATCTTGCTTATATTGGACTTCAACTGTAATCTTATGGTCATAGACAACTGTGCAAGATTGGTGAAGATGGGATGAAAAATGAAGTCTCTATCCTGAATAATGTCCATTTTTGTATCTTTTTTCCTAAACAAAGGGCAATAACTCTGATGGTCATACACAAACTGTAAAAGTTTGGTTAGGACTGGATGGCAAATAACGTCTACATGTTTGAAAAAGGCTATTTTGCACTTTTTTGCATGAAAAAGGGGCAATATCTCTAGTGTTACTGGTGTGATCTGGCCCAATAACAATCCCGTCAGAGATTTTATGGTCATACACAAACTGTGCCAGTTAGGTTAATATTGGATAAAAAGTGAAGTATCCAGAGTGAGAACGAAACAAATTGTTGACGGTACACGGACACCCCACGACGAAAAGAGGTCCCCTATACCAAATATTAGCTCATCGGGCACTTCGTGCTCAGGTGAGCTAAAAACAAAAGAATAATTATATAAAGGAGCCAAATAACACTATGGACATAGATGTATACTGAAAATACCATTTCGTTAATTAGTTATCGTTAGCTGAAATTGATAAAAATATAAAGCGTTTGTAACACTAAACGATGGAATAATTTGGAATGTTTGTTGTTTTGTTAAAATTGTTGACAATATGCGGATCACTTACATAATGTAAAAAGTACAGGTCTGAAGATATAAATCGGAATGGCTGGGTGGTTAGTGTTAACAAGTTCTTCCTGAATACTTTCAGCAAATGTGTACATTAATGTACAGCTCAAAGTTCTTTTTGGTAGAGGCGAAAGTAATGTAAAAAACAAAATCCGGAGTACAACTACGGTATATTATCGACTTTATCGTGTTTCATCAACCAAATACATCATAACAAAATCAATATATATTACCATGGACCTCAAATTATATGTTCTTTGTGAAGAAATGTTCAAAACAAATATTTATAGCAAAACGTTCAGTGCAGAAGTTTTTTAATGATGATTAAATCGAAAGGAAAGGAAAAAGGCTACACTACACTATGTTTTTCACACGCATCGTCTACTGACTAGTAGGTGGAGGAGTATTGAAAGAAGTGTCTATAAGTAATGTATGAAGGCAAAGGAAGACACTTGAGTAATTGAAATATTTTTTAAACAAAGGTATATTGAATAATCTCAACCAAAAATAATTTACTATATTGACACAAATAAAACGTTTACAGTGCGTTGTTGTTCACCGTACAGAGAAACTATGTCTAATAATAGTATACCCACATGGGCGCTCATTGGTGGGCGATGAAGGAAGGAAAGAGACATTTTAAAAAAGTGACGAGTTTTAGCGGCAGTGCGTGTTGAAGACTCTTTAGACTGATCTGATGGATGCAAGCGTAGTGTGCGTCAAGGGCGGTTGTATGTTCAAGGAGTGTTTAATGTGTGAGTGTACATGATTTTTAGAGACTTGTGTAGAAATAAATAAACATGGAGCCCCTTTTCATACTTTTTATGAGTATACAATTTGCAATGCGTAGTTATTGCCAGTTTCCTTGGTATCTAAAAAATATTCATTACCATCTAATATTTACAGTGCAAAAACAATGTAAAACAGTGTCTTATTTTAATATCTTCATTTTCATAAAGCAAAAATATTCTGCTGATAGCTGTGAAAGAAGCTGTCTTTCTGTGACAGCAAACTAACATGGAACTAAAGGTGTTCTAGTGAGAAGAAATATGTAACCTTCGTTACAAGTATTGAAATAATGTATTGACATTTAGGTTGCGCAAAACATGTTTCTCATAAAATACGTATCAACATACCCATTTATAAACTTAGTTTGATGTTAACCAAAAAGAGTATGTATTTTCTTGTTACTGCAGTGATCGAAATTAGCACAAACCCGTATGCCCGAGACTGGTAAAATTCGGCACGGGCTTGTTCATAATGTAGAATACAAGCCCATCGGGCTTGCTCAGTTTGCTAAAGCCATCCGACCTGAGAGCCATGAAAATGGGACAGATGAATCTTAATTGCCTCCAATTCATCTCAATTTTATTTCTGGGAGCCATAAATACAAGCACAATAGTGTAGCTCTGAATGCCTAATGACGTAAATTTACATCTGTAACATAAATTCTTATTGGCCACATAAACAAGGTGGTTAAAAAATGAACCAATCAAATTAACTGTTATTTAATGTCCATTAAATCCCCCCCACCCCCCCCCCCCGATGTTGAACTTCCTTGTTTACTATGAAAATCTAATTGACCATAATTAATTACTCCTAGCTCCATTGCTAATGGACAACCCAATTGCAGATCAGACTGTTGTTTCGTTTGATAAATGCTAAATAAATGTGCAAGAAAGATTTCAGTTCTCCAAAGTTGAATTGTGGAAGTAACTTTATGAATAAATTGAAACTGAAAGTGAAAGTTAGAAAAAATGAATGTGAAAATGTTAAACTTTTGTCAAATGTTGAAATATTGCATCAAAACAATACAGCGACTAATTACCTAGACCTTCATCATACTATAAAACAAATAATCAAAACGCTGATAGCGTAGAAAGACTGTTGGCGAGAAAATAAACTAAAAAGAAATGAATTATGAGAGTATTTTTTATCATAAGGAACATTTATTGAAGTAAGTCACCTTTCTGTTATATCATTTCTACAAAAAATATTGAAACTCATAACTATACACTCTACTTAAAATAAATTGGTATATGCTGGTATTTGACCTAATAGAAGATGGAGATCCAGGCCACTTGTTTTTTTGCAAATTGAAACTAATATAGCGCGCGTCGAATTCAATGCTATTTATCTACGACATTCTCTTCATTATTTTTTTGCAATCCGTGGAAGGCAAATATTTTTGTGCAATCTATTTAAAAAGCAAACATAGTTATATGCATACAGTCAATCTACAACGGGTAAAAACAGTTGATGAACCGTAAAGTTTGAATTAATATTCAGTGATTTTTATCACAAGCGCTATGTTCGGTAAATACCAATTTAAATAAAAATACGTTAAATTAGTAAAATACATTCAAAAATATTTTTATAAGTATAATGTTCTTCCATAATTCTTATGCATAGGTCAAAAACAATAGCAATCGTCAATTGAGAGGTTACGATCGCTCCGCTATATGCACTGACTCAATACACTGTTGTTAACCTTATGCAATGTGTAATACGCAGTTAACCAGTCAACAGCACAAACAGATACGCTATCATACCTATGTGAATAGACATAACATGAATTCACTTGTAGATATGGACTAAAAGGATTATTAGATGACGTGGACTAAAAGGATTATTATTCTTGTTTATTAGTGTTTCAAGTCGGATCTATTTCTTGTCATCTATTCATAGAAAGTAGCATCGATAACAGGAAGCCTCACTGCTCAGCGAGCGAAGCGCCGTAACTTATCGATTTACTGACTCGTAGCCTGCAAAGTAAAGAAGTAGTTTCCTCAAGATCGATTTTCTGAATACACCTACCAAATCCTGTTAGCTTGCGCCAACAGCCTAAAAATGAACGGTTTAACTGAAAACCCCGCTAATACGACCACTTGGGGGTCTTAATAAAAGGGTCTTAATAGTGGGGTGGTCATATTATGGAGGTACGACAGATCACGCAGTCCGTACATGCATACTTCTGTGTAATTTAAAATTTAATGAAAATAATGAATAATGAATAGATAACGAAAATTCCAATATGTTTTCAATAAAATGTTTTAAGTAAAATGTTAATTATGTAACTTATAGTTATGGATATAAACTTTACATTAAGACGGAAAATAATTAAAACTTGATTAACTAAGCCCATTTAAGGTACAGCATTCATCAGTGTTACCCACTAACTGTCAGCTAGTGACAATTAAAGTAATCTGATACACGATGTCGATGTGCTAATCCCTTATCAAAACATTTGTAACATGGTTTTTCACATGCTCCTTTTATACTGCAAAGCACTATGTATCTCCACTTCATATGTTGTTAATTGTTAAGTGTAAACGACCAAATGACACTGGTCGCAATAACGGGGTTATTTTGAGCATTATCTGGTTCTTTCGGTCTGGGATTCTCACTACGGAAAGAGCACATTTCCTGCCATCCGAATCATGTAAAGGGTAGGCTGCAGCCAGGCATGTCAACTTTGATGAATTATATATCAGACCTGTGTTCCCTTCTAATGGCTTGTCAAAATTAAATTTGTTGAGGTAATGTTTAGAAAGGCTTAAACTATAATTTATCGGATTGGAAGTGTTTTAAACATTATTGTAGTTTTTATAATGTTAAAATGTAAACAAAATATTTTATTTGTTTAAAATAAAAAATATCACAGACACTGATTTCTCATAATCATCACAAACCTTTTAATAATAGATAAACATATTGATAATTTCACCATTAATAGCAATGCAAAACCATGTAAGAGTTACCTCCCTTGGCAAATTTGCTCCTGACCACAAAAGACCAATCTGTTAACCCAAGAAATAGCTAGATTTTTTTACTTTAATTTGTACTACTTTTACAATTGAATTTTGACCCAATCTGCATAAATTATGATAATCAGATAATCAAATTGCCCGGAGATTTTCTTAACTATGCAGAAACTAGTCATTTTGATTTAAAAAAAATAAGTTTCAATTATTAAAATATATATTTTTTATAAAACTAAAGCTTTTGCACTAAACATTTTGGCCTGATTTTGCAATATTATGTATGTTGTTTATGATTGTGTATAGAGTTTTCACAAAAAAAATTGGAATAATGCAATCTGACCTTTTTCTCTCTTGGTGGAAATGTTGCAAAAATTCAAGATGGCTGCAAACACAAGCAAGCATGAAAAAGATTAGACCAATATTTGTGAAAAATAAGGCTAACATTTTGTAGTGAATAGTATAATTTGTGACAGTATAGTTTAAAATGTTTATTTAGTGTTTATAATATAATTATTAATTTGTTTTAAACCTTGTTCTTCAGCCTGATGTTCAAGTAATTCAAAACCAAAAGTGAAAGAAACCAAACCTATTCATACCAGGGGCGGATCCAGGATTTCAGTTTTTTTGGTGGGGGTGGGGCGTAAATTTTGATCGTGCAGTTATAACGCCTTTATGTTGCAGCTACAGATTCGTATCAAAGATATATAATACATCTTTGCACATCATCATCATAGTCGTCATCATCATCATCAAATGCACTTTGTTTCACTGAATAAAAAGTATACTTCACCGTATTATGTTCGAAAAACATGTTATTTCATCTGTATGCCACCCACCTGTTTTGGCAGTAAATTGCCCTTGTTGATGTGCCTGTCTAATAAATTCGTATTTGACATTCAATGTTATAACAGGAACTTCTTTAAACATGCATGGTCTCTTTTCAAAGTGAATGTCATTAAATGTTAATTACTCGCACGCTGAAAGTCATGCAGTTGTCTTCACAAGTGCTATGCAGTGTGTTTTTGTTTTATCGAAACAAACGAACATGTTTTACACGAAATATTGTGAAAAATACTCGTATGATTGCGTTGTGAAGTAATAGGGCAGGTGATTTCGACTTTTTTGTCAATTTCGCTGACACAAGTCATGGTGCCGGTAAAAATCTGATATCGCCATGATTTGGAGCCAACGGTTTGGACTCCCCTCTACTTTTCATGTCAATTCTTTCTCACAAATGCATAAAACAATATGAAATTTGGTATGATTGCTAATGGAAGATTGAACAAGAACTTTGTTGATTTAGAGTTTTGGGAACTAAACTATGTATTGAGATAAAAACTGTTTAAACTCGAAAGTAGTCATTGGTTTTACTTGAATTTCGATTTTAAATCATATTTATTCGAAAAATTATAAATGTCTTTTATGTATTATCATGTGCCAACGGTGTATTGCATCTGACATCTTTATATAATATATGAATTTAAAAATTAATAAGGTATATATACCCATTGTCTACACTTTATTGTTTTTGATAAACTTTTGCACCGGCAGGGGTCTCTCTCTGGTTTGGGGGAAGAGTACCTGTACCCTCAGGCGGCGGAATTTTAGCGTCGTTTTACACAGAAGGGGAAATTTCGACTTAGCAAACGAGTAAAAAATAAAAACTATTTAATATATTTTTCAATTCACATAATTTAGTCTTACTCTTTACCTGACAACTTTATTCATGAAAATTATCAATAAATTGAATATTATATTAACTAGTCAAATTTTAACCATCTACGGTCTACCACTTGACCATTATAAGGTGACGCAGTGCAACAGAATATTTTTCATGCAATTTAATAGTTTTTACTTCTGATTTTTTAAACCGTTTTTTAACTTCCAATTATTAACCTTACTTAATTTTGTTTAACTACTTATACTAATTCTAATACAGTAATAAACTGTGTTTTCGACTGTAAGACATGGTATTTGTGCCTCTTTGCTTCACCTGTTTTAATAACTTTTAAGCAGAAGCCATTTTCCCAGAAATTACGGTTCCCGGCAAATAATGTGGTGTTCTTCGGATTTTATCGTTAACCGTTTGTAACGGTGCTTAATTAAATTTGATCCCCGAAAATTACTCCCATAAACAAAACGAAAACAAATTCGATGGCAGTTCATTTAGGGGGAATTTTGGTCTTAAATGGGGGAAAAATATAAACCTTTTCGTTGGGGGGAATGATGCCGAATTTCGGCATCAAAATACGGAGATCGAGACCCCTGATCGGTACTACTGTGTACGTAAGAAATTGTAGGGGTCAGGCTAGGTCGGGCATGTTTTACTGAATTAAATGTGTATCTTTTACCAAACTGAGCAAATGAAGCGAGCAAAAAAAATTTAGCCTATATTTCCAGCTTTGACCGTTTTATATATGCCCATATATGTATAGTCCGGAAATTTTAGGGGGTGCGCCCCCCCCCCTGGATCCGCTTGTGAATACTCCATACCAGTTCTAGACAGAAGGTTCATTATATAAAATGTGTTTATTATTACAAATAACCTATTTATCATCAACAGCCTACACATTACAACTTTTGATTTTGACATCATATGCTCTGGTATAATTTAAGATGCAAGATTGTTTCACAGTTATTTCATCATATGTATGTAGCAATCTTTAATTATTGTTTTGTGTTTCTTTATTACTGCTAATACTTTTGCAAAGTTAGCAAAGATTATACAATTTTAATCGTTGTTAGTACCTTTCCAATATTATCAACAATGCTTGTAAAGGATTATTATACAAAATTACATGCAAGACATTTTTATTTCTATCATAAGCTTTTATCAAAGACAGTATGGATATAATGTTGCGAATTGCATACCTGTGACAAACATATAGATAATTTGATTGCAATTGCTACTTCTATCTATTGTTGCTAATCAGTTGTTGTTATTACCTGTCTTGTGGGTCAGAGCAAGTTTGGGGCGCATACTAAAACGCGGACCAATCTGCGGACGATATAGATTATGTAGGAAACTGCGGACCACGTAGACAAAAAAGGATTATCGCAACCTGCGGACGATATTCACAAAGAAGGTAATCGGCTGTACTGAATGTGTGACTGGCCCGTGTATACAAACAGACTTGATTTTATGTTTAATCAAAGATATACTGTTAATTTTATATTTTAATATTTTATAGAATAAATAGAATAAAAGTTGTTAGACTTTTATTTGTCTCATAATAAGTATTTTTTTTTAAAGTGATTAAACCAATATTTAATTAAATGCACTACATAGTACAACCATTTGGGGCTTTCTTCCCATAATCACCCAGAATATATATTATAAATTTAGTAGAGGTGTTATTTGATATTTTCTTTTGCTCTAAGTCTTTAGACAAAGTATACATAATTAAAGCACAATTATATATCTCTAAGAAGTAATGTGTGACCAATCTATATAATTGGTAGATAAAACGACTTTATTTGGTTTACACTGGTAATTATTTTATATAATTAATGACATGTAAGTGTATTATCGTATTAATTAATAATCAATTGAAATGTTGACATAATTAACATGTTTATCAGTTGTTTGTTTGTGTGTCAAATTTGTTTTTATTTCAAAATTTAGAATGTAAAAAAAATACGTAAATTATGACCGTTAATTGAAATTGTTACCCCGTTCTAATACATGACACGTAAACATGAAAGTAACAACAATTCCAATGGATCTGTCAAATTTGACACCTTAAGTTATTGTGAGAAGGCGTTCACACATTAAACTATATATAGGTTATCAATTAGCGAGTCGATGGAAATATTTGGATGTGATTGTTAATGATTGTTAATTGAAGTTGCTATTTGATATGTATTCTTAAATATTTGTAACAAAACACTATATAATAGTAAAGCATTGTAGTTGGTTTTGTGTTAACATATTACTCGATATTCGCTGACCAATTTATAGTTTTCTTCTTGTCTTAGTGGCGCCGAGTCATGCCCATAATTAATCCGCGACCCTACCCGTTTCTAAGCCAATTAGCGCCTCATGACCTCTCATCTAATCATTGTACTGCCCTCAATGCGGACACTTTATGATGCCATGTTATGATATACCGTACTAATTAGTTACAAACTGATACAAATCTGTTGTAGGTAGTGATGGGCCGATAATCGACAGGTGTCGAATAATTGTCGCGCTAAGATTTGTGATCGCGATCGCTGACTTTATATTCGGACAATCGATTAATCGAGAAAGGATAAAATGTTTAATATATAGTGTTTTGTAACCGTTGTTGTGCATTTTTTGGTCAAATAAACTTTGGTCAAGTACATTTACTTTAAAATACGTATGGATTCTTAGAAAAAACCCGATTTTCTTTTATTTTCCCACCCACTTTTTTCCCGCAAATCTCTTTAATAAATACAATTCACGATTAATATCTAAAATCAATTATTATTGATTAAATTCTGTATCTATCGTCTTTTTTACTTTATTAATGTATAGAACCTTATTCAAAGCAATAAACGCATATAAAAAAGCTGTACCACTACTGGGAAATTTAATTATAATTTTTCTGTGCTACCATAACTCATATAAAGGGAACTTTATCATCACTGTCATTGAATTTGTATTGTAAAAGCCATGTCAGATTAATACTATATCTACTTATTGGTTAACCTAACTCTACTGTTGTACACTGTATATGTGCTCTAGTTTTGGATCAGCTGTTTTCCATTCAAATATTAAACAGTATAAACATAATATCAACCATCATTTTTATTTCTTAATTCCATACATAGCAGATGATTATTAAGAGTAACATAAAATTCATATGCAATTTATTTACACATTTAACTTGATATATCCTGTTGTAAAGAATGGAAAAGATATAGTACCCAACTATCGATTATAATCGATTATCGCATCGGTTAAACTGGTCGATTATGTCGATTAATCGATTGGCTGTTTTCAACCGATTTGCCCATCACTAGTTGTATTTGTGTAATGATAAACGTGATTACAAAGGGCAGAATACTTACCTCACTGAGGTTTTTAAGTTGTATTGAATACCCAGAAATAATAGTGGTAAACAAAAATTTCTTAATGATTTAAAATCAGTCTGTAATATAAAAGTTAATAAATGAGTTATAATATTACTCCAGGTAAATATATTCAAGGCATAGCCAAACTTAACTAAACGTATAACAAAATCAAGAAATCAGTGATAGTTTTCTTCTTAATTCATATGGTCCGCAGTTTCCTTCTTTTGTTCATATAGTCTGCAGTTTTATTCGTTGCTCATATGGTCCATAGTTTCCTTCTTTGTTCATAATGTCCGCAGTTTCTCGATATTAGCGGACTAGTTAAACGTATATAGCGAAATAATAGTGTAATTCATATGGTCCACAGTTTTCTTCTTTGTTCATATGGTCCACAGTTGCCTTCTTTGTTCATATGGTCCCCAGTTTCCTTCTTTGTTCATAAGGTCCGCAGTTTCTCGATAATAGCGGACTAGTTAAACGTATATAGCGAAATAATAGTGTAATTCATATGGTCCGCAGTTTTCTTCTTTGTTCGTATGGTCCGCAGTTTCTCGATATTAGCGGACCAGTTAAACGTACAGCGAAATAATCCGCAGTTTCCTTGTTTGTTTATATGGTCCATATATCCAATATTTATATTTTATATGTTCTTTGTAACAGACCATTGCGCTCGTCGTCGGCGCCAACTCATTGTATCTGTACTGCAATAGTGTATATGTTAAAATAAAGGTCACTTAATACCTATATAATTGCATATATATAATATATATTTATATATAATTGTTTATCTTATGATGCATAGTATATATATATATCGATTACTATTATTAGTTTTTTGTTTCACATGAATATATTGTTAATAAATGAAACAAACTTGAATGGTTTCTCATTTGTTTCCGTAATTATCGAAAACTAGTGCAATAGCTAGGTTGCCACATATTTAAAATCAAATATACTTTATATATTCAAGAAATAAAAGCACATCAATGGAACATTGATACTTTAAGTTTAACCCGTAAAACGTAATCAAAACCACGCCGTGGTCAGTAACATCACATATGAACCGCATTTTCCCTCTTTGTTCATATCGTCCGCAGTTTACGATAATCCTTCTTTGCCTATGTCGTCCTCAGTTTCCTATATAAACTATATCGTCCGCAGAATGGCCCGCGTTTTAGTGCGACCCCAAGTTTGGGCAGTTGTGGCCATAGCAACAGCAAGTAGCAACCAACTGGTATATAAACCAGAAGTAAAATGGGACATGCACCCATTACCATGCTACTTTGCAAATAAATTTGTATTCGAACTGCCACTATGACTTGCAGGTAAGACTTTCATTATATTTGTATTTTAAAGTAATACTTGATTTTAGGCAACTTTTGCAAGACTTATTGTTG
This sequence comes from Congeria kusceri, assembly GCA_027627225.1. Lineage (NCBI taxonomy): Eukaryota > Metazoa > Mollusca > Bivalvia > Myida > Dreissenidae > Congeria > Congeria kusceri. The sequence continues at coordinate 51,971,461 of CM051035.1, read as the reverse complement.
ACAGTTAAACATAAAATATTGTTTACATAATAATTTTACTACAAAATTAAGTTAATGTTTTTTATAACATTTTCATAACTTAAATGTCTTGTTTAACATTTCTATAACTCATTTTATTGTATAACCTCTTCATGGTACCTCTTGCTAAAGCGAGTAATTCCCTAGTATGCAACGGTTTATAGTTCATAATATTTTGCATTATTTATATCTGTATATTATCCGTACCATGCTACTTTGCTAAATAAATTTATGTTCGAACTGCCACTCTGACATGCAGTAATCTATCAACTCACACGGGCGGACAAATACAACAACCGTACCAAGAAAGGCTCACTGCGACAAAACCAAAACTTAAAGAAACTTGCTAACACAAGCACAAGTGTCGCTAGTGTTTTAAATAATCCCGAACGGCCTGTGTGACAATTGTTTTCTTTGATACAGATTAAAATGCATTTATTTTGTTAGAAAAAGCACACATTGTCAAACAGATGATGATCCATGAAGAAACATTAAACATTTGTTTTATAAATTCATCTTGGGGTCTATATCCTTTCATGCTCTTAATGTTTCTATAATTGAGAAAAATAATTTATGTACACATTTTTAACACTGGATAATTGTTGTCTTTTCAAGGTATCTGTTTACTGAAAATATTTAAAGTATTAAGCAGCATTATTTGACATCCTGCATTCCTTCTAGTTGTATTATCTTATTGGTATTGAAAAAATTATGCGCCTAAATAATTTATTACCATACTATAGTAAGGCTATAACTATTTAAGGTGTCTACAACTCCCAGTTATGTACTAACTATGAATCTAACCTTTACCTAATTCCTATGCTTTGACATTAATTACTATGGACTATGACAAAATATGAGAAACAAGAAACGTGGAAATTCTACGATTACCAATTTTTTTATAACCAAATGCATTAAAGACAGCACAAAAATAAAATTTAGTAATGTTGACCTTGACCCCACCCACCCCATATGCAAACCCAAGCGAGGTCTAGATATAATGTATCTAAATATAAAGTTTCATTAAAATATCTCAATGTCTTCTCAAACTATTGAGCTAAAACAGTTTTTCATTTTTCGTAATGGTGACCTTGACCCCACCCACCCTATAAGCAATCCATAGTGAGGTCTCGATATAAGATATCTAGATATGAAATTTCATTGAAATATTTCAATGTGTTCTCCAGTTATTGAGAAGAAACCGTTTTTCTATTTTTAGTTACAGTGACCTTGAACCCACCCAGCCCATTTGCAAACACAAGCGAGGTCTCGCTGTAAGTTTGCTATGTATGAAGTTTCATTACAATAGTTCAACCCGTTCTCGAGTTAGAGATCTGAAACGAAAAGTTGCACTGCCACTACAAAAATGACATACCCAAATCTCATAGCCAAAATTCAAAAAATTTGATTAAAAACTTGTTGATATGATGTTATATAAAGGATGTTTCTGTTAAATTTAGGTTGTTTATTAGCTTTTGAAATTAAAACGACTTAAGTTCAACTAGTTTGGTGTTTTTTCATAAAATCATTGGTTGGGTCATGTTTTTGACATTTTCTCATTTTGTGCATTTAAATGGTTGTTGAGGTTACCATTCTAAAAAATCATGTTACTATGTAATTGGATGAGATATCTGAAAAATTCTTTGTGTTTTCTGTATGGGACAGATTCCATTACTTGATGGAACAATTATTCTTTTAGTAGCTAAGATTTAAAAAATTGGTGTTGCGTCGCTACCATTAATTAAGTTATTTTTATAGTTGTTATAATTGAATCGATATTTTTAAAAATAGTTTTCAATGCAATAAATCATGTTTTAAAAAATAAACAAGTGACTGACATAACTTCAAATGCTATTTGAAAAAATACAAAATTTAAGTGACTTCAAGAATACAGTCTAGCACCGAGTACCTGCAATTATGATTGCCTTTTCATAAGAATACATATTAATTTGTGCAATAAATGTATATTGACTTATAGATGCCTACACTGTCGTATGAAATTGTGTTTTGTCTTAGTAATTCACTTTCAAATATCAAAACCACTAGTAAACAGGTTTATAAACAATATGTCATCTATTTATGAAAATAATTAATATTAATAAATAAAAACAACATAATGGATATATTTAAATAATTAATATGAATAAATAAAAACAACATAATGGATATATTTAAATAACACAAACAAATGGTTTGAACATTCGGGCTTGTACTTTCTTTTTCGGGCTTGTTCATTATTCAAGAATACAAGCCTGAAGGGCTTGCATTTTAAAATCCTAATTTTGATCACTGTTACTTATTTGTGACGAATATTTTTTTTCCATTACTTATTTTAGATATGTAGTGAGGAAACATATTGCAAAAAGTTTAATCCTGATATCGCATTATGACTAACTAATTAAAAAAAACACACACACCAAATGAACAAGAATCATTTGAAAGTTTGAGTTGTCAAATTACAAAGCATGATGTACGTTAATGTTGTTTTTAAACACATATTTGAACTATACACTTAACTTGACAATTGCCATTTTTATACAAAAATAAGTTAATAGATGGATTTGTTTCAAGCATTAATATAAATAATGATCATTACATACCCTGTAATAACATATAATCATAAACCACAACAAATCAAAATACACAATTCAAATTTGACAGTATACTCTTTCCAAACATAGTTTGACTGTATTTTTATTATGATTTTGTTTGAAGGTTTAATTATAAAACCCAAACCTAATCGATGACGATTTCTATAGGATTTTATTTTGGAAACATTTTAATATACCCAGAATACGAGCATTATCATATTGGTATTTGCATTGAATTGACCAAATTTGAACTGTTCACATATTGCGGTGCATAATAAGTCCTTAAAAGGCACTTGATGAAATCTTCGTTATGTGATATTCTTCCAAAATATCTGGCGGTAAGCTCTAAAATGTTACACTAATGTTATTACAAATATGCTAAAACTGTTATGAATGGTTGTACATCTAACATAGCAGAATTATAATCATGCCGTGTCCATGGTCACACAGTTTATGTTGAAATTACAACTTTTCAAATTGGCATTACATCTTTAAAACAGACTAGCCAAGTTTCATGCCTCAATGAAACATAACATATGAAATGGATTTATTCAAGTGTCTGTATTAAAAGTCAAATATTTGACCCTTGTTGATAAATTCTTATAATAATCCTACAGCTCATGTTCCTTAAGGGCATCTCAAACGTCGTCGTAATATGCACCTTCAGTTGGTTGAACTATAAATTTCAAGCTAAAAGCTTGTTTCCTATTTACTTTAAAAATAATATTTTAATTAATAACAGAATAGCTCTAAAAACTAGATGTGTCACAGACACAGATCCCCCACATACGACACATGTTTGAACACAGACAAATGGCATGTCGCCAACACTATTTTTTGCCTCTACAAATTTATAGTCACATATATTCTATAGTGGAAATAATGATAACTTGATTGATAAGGGGTCAAAATTCGTATAAAATTTGTCACTGCCGAAATTCCTTTTTTTACTGTCATCAACACATAAAGGTTCTCCAGCTGTAAATGTCTGAGCGAATTCCACACAACAGTTTAACAGGAATTGAGTCCACACAATTTCGGGAACTTTATACGTACGTAACTACGGACGGTCAAGTGCAATAAATAAGGCCTCCCACTTTTTGGGGGCATAACAATAAACAGATACTCTATAGGCCTATTAGCTTTGTTTAACGTTCCACCAACAGTCAGTCATACGGTGATGGTACGTATGTAAAATTATATATTTATGTTGATATTTAAAAAAAAAAAAAAAAAGGAAACCGTTTGACTATTGTTAACAATATTTAAAAATAAATAAATAAAATTCATCAAAGACATGTAACTACCAATTTAACCAAAGAAAAGTATTGGTTCATAAGTACATGATTGTTTTGGTACAACACGCCGCTCAAACGACGAAAAGGCAGATCACTGTGATTTGTTGTAGTTTTTCTTTGGGTTAAATAAAATGACGTTTTCGATTCAGCCCTCCTTAGTGGTATTCATTGTAAAAGATAAACATTTTCGGGAAAATTTACACGTTTGAAACATGGACTAATAAAATTATACTACAAGCAGCCGGTATCAAGTAAGCTGTCCTTATGGACGCAGTTAGCATAGCTTTATGATATTTTGCTCCAGAAACATTTTATTTGGATAATATTACTGTTCAAAGTTGCCGCCTGGACTCTAGGCGGCGCGTTAATATGAAAATGATCCTTAACACTTGCAACTCCCAGAGACCCCGATGGTCATACAGCTGGGAGTTGTAATGTTGCAGATAAGGAGTTAACCTTTTGATCCAGAGCTACCGAGGTCTGCGGTTTGAACCTCGTTGAAAGCAACTTCTTTTTCTTTTCTTTTTTACCATTTTCTTGTACTATACTTCAGCTCTTTAGTTCCAATGCGTAAAAATGTCAAGATATTTAATGGCATACTTCCACAAAAAAATACAAAAATCTGTGAACAAGTCCCTTTATTTATATTATTATCCAGTAAGTTTGCGCATACTTTGCCTATGGCGGTTGTCACGGTTGTCTTCGGGACATCCGGAATTCCAAACCTTGTGTAATCACCAGAATCGTGTACTTCTTCCTCGAAGTCGGCCATGCTTTACAAGCACATATTTCTGACGATAACAAACATTTTAATTTCTTCCCGATCATGTGATTGTTGTTGTAGCTTGCGATTATTACGAACTCGTAGTTTTTCGGAACACAGGTTATAAAATATGCCCATTTTATCAGGTTTGTGTGTTTAGATACAATTTTTCTTATATAAAAATAAGTTTAATTAATAAAACTTATTTATTGAAATTAACACAATTATGATAGATTTTGTTTGGTCGATAATCGGTAAATATGTATGACTAAGATATATTTTCGGACTGATGTTTCGGATATCAGTTTTTGACTTGTTTTATTGTTGTTTTAATGTGCGCTGTTACAGTTTAAATAAATAAGGTCTATAAATTCTCATTATGAAAATGTAGTATTTCCAATACAAATCGGGCTAAAGGCTTAATGCTTACTATAGTGTTTATTAATTTAGATAGTTTAAGCTTCATCTCTCGTGGCAGTATATTATTGTTTTGGGAGCAGGCGAAACCGGCCCCTGTCAAAACCAGCCCTAAAAATGCAAAACCGGCCCAAAAAATGCAAAACCGGCCCAAAAAATGCAAAACCGGCCCCACATTTGGGCAAAACTGCCCCTATGGTGGAAAACCGGCCCCAATTTGTTTATCTAAGAATTGAATGGATATAATTTTATATATTTGTATGTTAAAATAAAATATTTGGAGTGGCGTTTGGATAATTGCTATATTGTGTATCGGTTTAACATTAAATGAGGCGTAATGATTGCATGAATTAGCAACTAATTATAGAGCAACTCTAAAAATGTTGTGTTATTATAAAGTGGAAATTACTTAGTATATAATTATGTTGAAATAAATGTATTAAGTTGTTTGGTGATTATCGTTTTATTGTTTGATACAGAATTAGATAAAGTTTCGTGTTTCCAAGTGTATAAAAAATATATTTTTTGTTTTGTTGGGGTTTTTAACAGTATTTCAGTCATATCACGGCGGACAATTAACCTACTCACAGTTCCTGGGCACGCTTAGCCGATCTAAGCGGTTTACCAGTACTAAGTGCACATACCTATGCCAGTAACTGACAACTGCCCTACTTGAATCAGAGGTAGGGGGAAAATGGCCGTAGAAATAATTTCATGACCAATCCCCACACGAGTTATGTGGCTGGGCTGGGGTTCGAACTCATGATCCCCAGATTGACAGTCTAGCGCTCTACCAGCTGAGCAAGCCGGACCCAGCTATAAAAAATATATAATTCGTATAATGGTCATACAATTTCTCAAGCGTATATACATGTGAAAACAAATGAATCGTTAATTTGAAAAAAAAGAGTTAGATGTCATTTTAAATGTTCGTATTATAACGGTGTATAATGATGATATGTTATGGCAAGCGCTGTATTGAAATAGCGTAAAAGTGTAATGTAAAATATGTTATGTACTTATCAATAGAAAAAACAACGACATGAATCGTGCATTTGCGGAAGAAATAACATTTAAATAAGAAGACATTAGGTGCATATTTAAATACTTATTTATAAATTTTCTAACAAATTACTCCACAAATATCTTTTTTATAATTTAAAAAGACATTTCTTGTAAATTTGATAATATTCACAATTTGAACAAAAACACATGTCATTTCGGGTGGTGCTAGTTTCAGTTGATTTATCAAATTGTTACGCAATGTTATGCAATGTTTTTCAAACATTTCGGGGTAATGTCATCAATGTGTGACAGGTATACAACACCTCATTCATAACCTGTTATTATTAAAATAGAAAACATAATTGAGTTACACCATGTTGTAACCTCATGCACTATGAATTTTGTAAATCGATTAAAATGCATTAAAGTATGAATAAATGCGGTTTATTTGCAAATTGTATTAAATTCATAAATAACACAAAGAAGCATACCCAGAATCAGTTAACTTTAACCATATTATAATTATTTTGCGAAATAGCTTACAAGATATTATTATTTCAAATTCACGAGTTGATGTAAATGATTTAAAGTTCCTAATTTTTCTTTGCAAAGAATTTTAACCTGTTTTTGAAAAATTGGATTACCTTACTACAATAAAATGGAAAATTCGAAATTCAGAAATAATATTGCAAAATTAAGATCGTCTTCGGATAAAATTGCAGCTCAATGTGCATCTGATTTACATTTTTAGCCCACCTGAGCACAACGTGCTCATGGTGAGCTTTTGTGATTGTCTTTTGTCCGTCGTTTGTCCTACGTAATGTGTCGTCAACACTTACCTCGTTAACACTCTAGAGGCCACATTTATTGGCAAATCTTCATGAAACTTGGTCAGAACATTTGACCCAATGATATCTCGGTTGAGTTAAATCTGGGTCATGTGGGGTCAAAAACTAGGTCACTAGGTCAAATTGAAACCAATCTTCTTGGAACTTGCGCTGAACATTTGTTCTAATGATATCTCAGCCGAGTTCGAAAATGGTTGCTCTCCATTGAACATGGCCGCCATGTTTTCCGTATATGGCTATATTGAAAACGTTATAAAGCTTGTTAACACTCTAGAAGTAACATTTTTTGCCCAATCTTCATGAAACTTGGTCAGAACATTTGTCCCAATGATGTCTCCGCCGATTTCAAATCTGGGTCATGTGTGGTGAAAAACTAGGTCAAATTGAAGAAAAAGCTTGTTAACACTCTTAAGTCACATTTTTTGCACAATCTTCATGAAACGTGGTCAGAACATTTGTCCCAATGATAACTGGGCCGAATTCGAATCTGGGTCATGGGGGGTCAAAAACTAGGTCACTAGGTCAAATTGAAGAAAAAGCTTGTGAACACTCAAGTCACATTTTTGGCCCTATCTTCATGAAACTTGGTGAGAACATTTGTCCCAATGATATCTCGGCCGAGTTGGAATCTGGGTCATGTGGGGTGAAAAACTAGGTCACAAGGTCAAATTGAAGAAAAAGCTTGGTAACACTCTAGAAGTCACATTTGTCCCAATGATATCTCGGCCGAGTTCAAATCTGGGTCATGTGGGGTCAAAAACTAGGTCACTAGGTCAAATTGAAGAAAAGTCTTTTTAACACTCTCAAAGTCACATTTTTTGCCCAATCTGCATGAAACTTGGTCAGAACATTTGTCCCAATGATATCTTGGCCGATTTCGATTCTGGGTAATGTGGGGTGAAAAACTAGGTCACGAGGTCAAATTTAAGAAAAAGCTTGATAACACTCTCGAAGTCACATTTTTTGCCCAATCTTCTTGACAGAACATTTTTCCCAATGATATATCGGCCTAGTTCAAATCTGGGTCATGTGGGGGATCAAAAACTAGGTCACTAGGTCAAATTGAAGAAAAAGCTTGTTAACACTCTAGAAGTCACTTTTTTTGCCCAGTCTCCATGAAACTTGGTCAGAACATTTGTTAGCTCACCTGAGCACAACGTGCTCATGGTGAGCTTTTGTGATCCCTTTTGTTGGTCGTTCGTCGTCCGTCGTGTGTTGTCAACATTTACCTCGTTAACACTCTAGAGGCCACATTTATTAGCCAATCTTCATGAAACTTGGTCAGAACATTTGACCCAAGAATATCTCAGCCGAGTTCGAATCTGGGTCATGTGGGGTGAAAAACTAGGTCAAATTGAAGAAAAAGCTTGTTAACACTCTAGAAGTCACATTTTTTGCCCAATCTTCATGAAACTTAGTCAGAACATTTTTCTTAATAGTATCTCGGCCGAGTTCGAATCTGGATCATGTGGGCGGAAAAATTAGGTCACTAGGTCAAATTGAAGAAAAAGCTTGATAACACTTTCAAAGTCACACTTTTTGCCCAATCTTCTTGAAACTTGGTCAGAACATTTGTCCCAATGATATCTCGGCCAATTTGGAATCTGGGTCATGTGTGGTCAAAAACTAGGTCACTAGGTCAAATTGAAGAAAAAGCTTCAATTTCAATATATGTATTTCCCAAATTTTGAATGTCTGTTTTCACTTAAGTTTTTCAAACCATGATGATTAAGGCCGCATTTCCATCAGTCCGTATCAGTATATACATATCCGTATACAAATCTAACACATGGAAAATTGTTTGACTAATGAAACTCAGGTAAGCGACCCAGGACTATTTGGCCCTCTTGTTTGAAAAATATATTATTCATTGTGGGATTGTGTTATTCATGAAATAATTGATGTTAAATGTTTTTTTGATTGGAGTGTCATTGTTAAACACTTTGATTTTACTGCATCAAATTTCTACATACACCACAATTTTCTCGTGCAATTATTTGTTTTGACACCTGCCAGCACGAGGAAATGTAAATGATCACTCAACCGTTCGATTGTTATCATACATGTATTGGAAATTGTGTATTAAAGTGCTGTTCAAAATTTGTCATTTTTGAGAAAACAGCAACCAAACAAAGGTCGAGTGGGAAGTGCCTATGAGTGTATACAAGCAGAGTATTTACTTGTTCAGTGAGCAGCAATAATAACTAAATAATTTATTTAGTTACTTGCCTTTACCGTAACAGTTAAATTGGTATGTTTTCTTTATACCGATACTGGTATATATGACAGAAAGCCTAGAACTGGACTCATATTACTCACTGACTGTGACAAGGTTTTATTTTTTGTGGTCTCGACAATAAAAGTGGGGTTCACAAGCATTTTCAAACTCAACAGGCATACAACTATAAAAGTAGACCTGATGATCTTTATATTTACTGCATATTTGTTTTGTCTGCAATCGAGTGTTTTGAACCAATAAAAGATAGTATAAAGGTATTATGTGTTTATGCCCCCACAAAGTGGGGGCCATTACAATTGTGTGGACTCAACTCTTCTTTAACTGCTTCGCGGATTTTGCTCTGACTTTGTCAGCTGAAGGACCTTAATGTATAGGTGATCATAAAGAAGGAATTCTGGCTGTGAAGAATTTTAGCAGAAATATGTCCCTTTGTCGTTTTTACAATATAGAATATATATGAAATCCATACGTCCCAAAATTGTGTGGACTTGGCTTCTCTTTAACTGCTTGGCAAACTTTGCTCAAACTATCATAGCTGAAGGACCTTAATGTGTAAGTGATCGTAAAGGAAGGAATTTTGGCTGCGACCAATTTGGGCAGAAATATGGCCCATTGTAATTTTTTCCACTATAGAATATATATTATACTCCCCGAAATTTGTGAACTCAACTTCTCTTTAAATGCTTGGCAGATTTCGCTCAAACTTTCACAACTGAAGAACCATAATATATATGTGACCGTAAAGGCAAGAAATCTGGCTGTGACCAATTATAGCCGCATTATGGCCTTTTGTCATTATTTCCACTAAAGAAAATGCATGGAAATAAATTTGTGGACCAAAAATAATTTTTGGCGAAACGCCCTTTGTCTGTGTCCAAACATGTGTGGTGGGGTGATGGGTGTCTGTGACACATCTAGTTTTTTTGTTAACAAATTATACATGCATATGCATAAATGCATATCTATGTGGAAATTAATTTCAGCATGACTGGCCTTTATTCTTAGTCAATGTAAAGAGTCTTAAGCACAGTTGAGGCTTCAATAAAATATTACCAGTATGCATTGCAGAGGTAACTTTTGAAGTATGCACATGAGCAAGCTAAAATTGCACCTACCAACGGTGCAGGCATATGATTGGTCAATAAACGAAAGAAAAAGTAAATAACTCGTGCAATCCTGTACAAACTGACTAACTGCAGTTGTCTCCCTTGTTATAATTGACTAGCTGTAGTTTCAATACATCAGAAAAAGTGTGCATCCAATAAGATGCAGATTTAAAAATAGGGCAGGTTTTGTCAAATTGACTATTTATGTGTATTTAGTTTATTAGGGAATGAATATATGGTGTGTTTATTAGAGAATATAATGTATTTATTTTTTAGGCCGATGGGGAAGAAACCTTTTATACAGAAGAGCTGTCCTACCCTCATCACAGACAGCAAATGAAGAAAAAGTCGTGTTTATTCCAGTACAATCCACACTTGAGCAATAACGACCTATGAAGAATAAACAGTAGCATCACAGACAAACACTCTCCGGGGTCTTTCCTTATCCATGAAAACCAGTGTCCTAGGATGGCATAATAAATATGAACATGCTTTTGTCTTCCCAATGTGCCAAATATTTACAGGTTTTGAATTACACGTCTACAGGGTATGTGTGCAGTTTAACCTAAAGCCAAACTGGTACTTGACGTACGACTTCCAAGATTTTAAGTCCAACAGTAATGTTTGTGATTAGTTTAGCCTAAAGCCATTATAGTAGTCATGTTTGTGAGCAGTTTAGCCTAAGCAAAGAAAACAAGTTTGTGTCATGGGACTTCCAAGATTGTAAGGCCAATTGTTGCCAACAGATGAAAGATAAAAAAGAAACCTGTAACATGTGTAGGAAATTATCTAGAAAAAGATCTTGAATCAATATGAATCTAACAAAAATTACCTTGAAAGTTAAAAAGATACTTCAACACTGCTTACCATCTATGAATGTCATTTATTATGCTAAGAAAAGTGTAACATGGTGAGATATCAGTAAATTGCCTTTTGTTAAAAGCTTGTTAGTTTTGAAGGGAAGTAGTTGATCAGTAAATGAAATTTCAGATGCTGTATCCTGAAATCTGGTTTGCAGTTACAGGTCATTTTGATAAGGCAATGAAGTCATAAAACAAATTTGCATAAAATATTCTTCATCATCTTGCTGAAAGTTTCTAACAGGAGGTATTCATTTACGGTAATATAATTGTGGAATTGACAGGGTTTGAAGTGTTGGCACATTCAATGAATATCTTCGTGTTGTTTGAAGTGGAAAAACAAACAAAAAGTGTGAGCGGAGCTCTGAAGACAAATTATGAGCTTTTTATTGCGGGAAAAATCCTATTTACATGCGCTGCTATTTAAACCTTTACAAATTTAACACTCGGGCATGTTTACCTAAAGAAGTACTTACTAGGATAATTGCAGATCTGAAAAAATATCTGTTGAGATATTGTCAATAGTTAAAATGTGGAAGAAGACTACAGGTAACTGTACAAACTGTGTGTAATATATAAGCTCTAAGACCATGTGAAAAGTTGAAAAAGCTGTACGATAACTAACATTTTTGGACCAATGTGGAGTTAGTGTCATCATGAAAGGAAAATCATTAAAATGTGTAGCTGTGTTTGTAACAGTCATTGTATTTTTATTACTTTATAATATGAATGTTGATGATTCCATTGGGGTACGAAAAAAGGGTCGACCCTACTTTAGAATCCGTCAGGAAAAGGGCAGTATTAAAGTTATACCCCTTAACTCCAGTGAGCGGTCTACAGATGTAGATGCTAAAGGCAGACCTAAGCAATATGACTTTCGTATTATAGTTCTGGTTTATAATAGAGCCAAGTCAATGCTTAGACTCCTGAATTCCTTAAACAGTGCAGAGTACTTTGGTGATGGTGTGAAATTGGAGGTTTGGATAGACAGGTCGGATTCTGGGTATATTGATGAAGCAACGTTCGAAACTGCGGTGGGTTTCAGATTCTTGCATGGAAAGTATGAAGTGAAGTGTCATTCGAACCATGTCGGTATCTATGGACAGTGGTTGTCCACTTGGCAACCGAGCGTCAACAGCTCTGAAATAGCAGTTTTCCTGGAGGATGACCTAACCGTTTCCCCACATTTTTATCGATATTTGAAGCTTGTTCACAGAAAATATGACAAACATCCTGAAATAAATGGTTATGCTTTGCAAGGTGTTTCCATCGTACATGGGTACACCAGAAAGCCAGAAATTCTTAAAGGGCCAGAGGGCGCCACCGTATTTTTGTACCCAGTGCTGGGAACATGGGGATTTTCTCCAAATAAAGCAAACTGGGCGAGGTTTCTAGAATGGTTTTCCGAGACAAACGTGGATGTGAATTTCCAACCCTACATTCCTGGGAACATAGCGACGGACTGGTACAGGTCCTTCCAGAGGGAGGGCAAATCAGGGGGAATGTGGTCCATTTGGCATATATACTTTGCCTGGAAAAACAAGGAGTACACATTGTACTCAAATTTTGAAGGTAATTTATTTGTACACAATCATGATTTTCTCATTGGCAACTTATATCCCAAGTAGTTTTTTCATATTTTCACTTATTTCTAATGTTTTTACTTGAGTCTTGACGCTGCTGAGAATCCAAGTTTGTCACATTGCAAACATTTTAACACTCTAAAGTTTTACATTATTAAGTATGTCTTTAATAACTTACAATTGGTTAACCATTCAGTATGTACCAGTATATTATTATGCCCCTCATCGAAGATGACGGCATTGATAGGTTTGCTAATGTTGGTTGGTCGGTGCGTCCGTCGGTAGACCACTTTTGTTTCCGCTCACTAAGTTCAACAGTTTTCATTCTGATCTTTACCAAACTTCATGAAAAATTTTGTGGGTATAATATCAAGTTCGATAATAAGCCAAATCACCACAGGAATTGTGGAGTTATGGCCCTTGAATTAACTCAAATTTGCCTTTTAGCCGTTTCTGCTCTCTAAATCCAACCGTCTTCATCCGAACTTCACCAACCATAAAAATGTTTGTAATAATGATTTCTAGATCTGTTTCGATAATCAGCCAAATCACCTCCGGAATTGTGGAGTTATGGCCCTTGAATTAACTAAATTACCCTTTTTAGCCTGTCTAGTATGTCTTTATTAACTTATCATTGGTTAACCATTCAGTATCAGTATATTATTATGCCTCCCATCGAAGATGGCGGGATGTATTTATGCCCCCCTTCGAAGAAGTGGGGGTATATTGCTTTGCACCTGGCCATCGGTTGGTCGGATGGTCGGTCAGTCCTAAGACCATTTCGTTTCCGCACGATATCTAGTGAACACTTTGACCTACGATCATTTAAGTTGATAAGCTGGTTACGTGGGAGGAAAGAAAGACGCCTATTGATTTTGAGGTCAACAGGTCAAAGGTCAAAGTCACCGTTGCTCAAAATAGAAATACGGTTTCCGCTCAATAACTTGAGAACGCATTGAGATATTTTAATGAAACTTCATACATAGATACCTTATATCAAGACCTTGTTTGGGATATTGTATGTGGTGGATGGGGTCAAGGTCACCATTACTAAAAATAGAAAAACGGTTTCCACTCCATAACTTGAGAACGCATCGAGATATTTTAATGAAACTTCATACATAGATACCTTATATTGAGACCTCACTTGGGATTGCATATGGAGTGGATGGAGCCAAGGTAAGGGTCAACATTACTAAAAATAGAAAAAACGGTTTCCGCTCAATAACTTGAGAACGAATCGAAATATTCTAACTGTTACTAAAAATAGAAAAACGGTCTCCGCTCAATTACTTGAAAACGCATCGAGATATTTTAATGAAACTTCATACATAGATACCTTATATTGAGACCTCGCTTGGGATTGCATATGGAGTGGGTGGAGCCAAGGTAAGGGTCACCATTATTAAAAATAGAAACGGTTCCGTTCAATAACTGGAGAAAGAATCGAGATATTCTAATGAAACTTCATACATATATACCTTATATCGAGACCTCACTTGGGATTGCATATGGAGCAGGTGGGGTCAAGGTCACCATTACTAAAAATAGACAAACGGTTTCCGCTCAAAAAGTTTAGAATCCATAAAGATATTTTAATGAAACTTCATACGTAGATACTATGTATCGAGACCTCGCTTGGGATTGCATATGGGGTGGGTGGGGTTAAGTTCAAGGTCACCATAACTAATAATAGAAAAACGGTTTCTGCTCAATAACTTGAGAACGCATCGAGATATTTTAATAAAACTTCATACATATATACCTTATATCGAAGCCTTGCTTGAGATTGCATATGAGGTGGGTGTGGTCAAGGTCAAGGTGATAGTTACTAAAAATAGAAAATGGTTTCCACTTAATAACTTGAGAATGCATGAAGATATTTTAATGAAACTTCATACATAGATATCTTATATTGAGACCTTTCTTGGGATTGCATATGTGGTGGGGGTTGGGTCAAGGTCAACGTTACTAAAAATACAAAAACGGTTTCTGCTCAATAATTATGCCCCCCTTCGAAGAAGTGGGGGTATATTGCTTTGCACCTGTCTGTCGGTCGGATGGTCGGTCGGTCTCTCCGTAGACAATTTCGTTTCCGCAAGATATATAGAGAACGCTTTGACCTACGATCATTTAAGTTGTTATGCTGGTTACTTGGGAGGAAAGGAAGACGCCTATCAATTTTGAGGTCAACTGGTCAAAGGTTAAGGTCACAGGGGCTTGTAACATGAAAACTGTTTTCTCCGTAGACCATTTTGTTTCGGCAGGATATCTAGAGAACGTTTGGACCTATAATCATCCAAGTTAATATGCTGGTTACTCGGGAGGAAAGGAAGAAGCCTATCGATTTTGAGGTCAACCAGTCAGAGGTCAAGGTCACAGGGGCTTGTAACATGAAAACCGTTTCCACACAATATCTAGAGAATGCTTTAACCTAGGATCATATAAATTAGTATGCTGGTTAGTCTTGACGGAAGGAAGACCCCTATTGATTTTGAGATCATGAGATCAAAAGTCAAGGTCACAGGGGCTTGTAAAAAACAACAACATTTCCACTTAATAACAGATGAACCATTGGTACATGGTCCTCAAATTATATAGGTACAATGGTCAGTTTGAGTAGATGACCTTTTACATAGTGATAATTACTGAATACTTGGGTCGAGTCGTCAAATTTGATAGGAAGAATGCTCTTGCAGAGAAGACAACTCCTATCAAGGTAATGGTTAACATGTCTCAGCTTAGATTTTTCAGAAACAGTACACTTCTGTGATGAACAATGGCTGCAAGTCGGGGGGCATACATGTTTTACAAACATCTCTTGTTGTTTGCTAATGTTTTGTCAGTCGGTCCGTCCTTCGGTAGACCTTTTTGGTTTCCGCTCACTAAGTCTAACAGTTTTGATCCAATCTTCACTAAACTTCATGAAAATGTTTGTAATAATCAGGGATGGCATCGAATTCCAAAATAGGTATTCGAATATTCCCATTTTCATTCAATCGAATATTCAAATATTCGCAAAGATTTGCATATTACAATACATCTTTGACTACATTTACCGGAATCTTTATGGCCTAGTCTTTATTATGAAACTATTCTCTATGTAAGGTTTAAGTACCAATTTATTACCAAGTATCGTTGCATCTTCATTTGCAATTTGATTTAATACGTTTATTGTGTAAGATATAATAACATGTTTATAGCAATAATATTCATACAGTATATGACAATGTTACATATAAAACTATCCTTTCAACGCATTTATGACACACTACTGAGCATAATTTAAAAACGTGTCAGCCAATAAGCATACGGTTATTGGCAAATATGAGCAACATTTCCCAGCCATAAATGACTGCTGAATGTGTGTTAAAACTTGTGTAATTTATTTTTGTGTTATTTTTAATACGCCTAAACACGAGGTATAGTTACCAATTAACAGTTATGGTTTCTAATTATATGTTGCCATAATGTATTACTGACGACTGGACGAGTGGCCGCTGACACTGACCCGTGTATTCAATATCCTTAGTCTGACACATGATACGGGATTATCTATGTGGCCGCTGACACTGACCCGTGTATTCAATATCCTTAGTCTTACACATGACACAGGATTATCTATGTGGCCACTGACACTGACCCGTGTATTCAATATCCTTAGTCTGACACATTACACGGGATTATCTATTGTAAACACGGTATATGGTTACTGTTGGTGACATAGAGTTTTATGTTGAAAGAAAAACATCTACGCTCAGGAAAATGTTGTTGTTTTTTAAGCAATAAAATATGCGAATATTCGAATAGTGTTTTAACTATTCGAATGGCGAGCATTTAATAGAATATTTGAATACTGCAAAACCATTTATATTTGGGGGTGTGAAAATTCCAGTTTTTTTTAAACGACAATTTCATGGGCACTTAAATTCGTGGCTTTTCAATTTTATTTATATAAAAAAACATCTAGAAATGCATCAGTTGTATCGCTGTTTTCTGTTTGTAACACCTTACGGTAATAAACGGAGCGTCTCCGCGGTAAGTGGGCCCCATTATCGACCTGTCAATTAAACAATAGACACTTAGTTTAAACCTATTAATTAAACAATGGGCCCGTCGTCTGCCAAAAACTGAAGTCGAAAAATGTGGTCCACGCTTTTTGCATGGAGATTGTTTAATATGCACATAGATCTTTACTAGTCTATCTGAAAGAAGATAGCAATGCATATACAGCATTACTGCATAGGTGGATAAATCGGTTATGTCAAGTGTCAATAAGGTACACAGTATATTACGGTATCCGGACATTGGTTCCTACGGACAATGGTTCCTACGCTTATTTTGACACAGGCAGACATTGGTTCCTACGTTTTTTGACAACCCGGACAATGGTTCCCACGTTTTTTTGACAACCCGGACAATGGTTCCCACGTTATTTTGACAAACCGGACATTGGTTCCTACATTTTATTGACAGCCCGGACATTGGTTCCTACTTTATATTGACACCCCGGACATTGGTTCCTACAATTAGATGCTAAACTTAACAACATAGTATACGCCGATCAAAGGTTATCACGTCATAATTAGCCGACAATTCAATTTACCTAACTTGTTAACAGTAAGCCGATGTAATTTTAATTAACTAATTTACAAATTAAATAACTAACTGACAGTTTGTCCATTCTTTAACGGCTAATTTAGCAAACTGTGAAAACAATATGTATATATAGTAATGGCACACTCCTTCAAATTCACTTCCAATATGGAACTTCTAACGAACAAACGCGGTCAGTCTGTGCTATGCTTCGAGGGTCACTCCTACGCCAAGAAACACACCTCTAAGTCTACAATACGATGGCAATGCAGTAGAAGTCACTCCGAATCCTGCAAGGGTTCGCTTATTACAGATCTGAGTGTAAGTCGATATATTCAAATAATTTTTAACGTTATCATGCTAATTATCATGCTCACGAAACATTCCTTTAATTGTATAAAAATATAATAATATTTTGACGCTACCTACGTGTCTGGTGCATTCCGGACTGTGAGTACCAACGGTCGGATACGCTTCAGGAGGACACCTCCTAGGTTCCAGCCAGAACTGTGGAATGTCCACGCAGCGACTATCAGCTCCGGCGACCGCACCAACAATGTCTGCGAAAGCTGGAATAATGGTTTCCGGCATCTCGTCGGCCACGACAACCCGTCGCTGTGGGTTTTGATCGGCTGCCTCCAGAAAGACAATGCCATGGTTGAAACAGATGTTTACAGACTGAGCACGGGCGAGTCGGTGACGAAACGGATGAGGAAGAAGACTGTGAGCCACCAGCAGACATTGAAGATGTTGTGTGAGCAGTATGTTGATGGCAGCAAGTCGATGGTGGGGTTCCTGCAAAGTGTTGGCCACCGAATTCGCCTTGGGCACTAGGGTGTGTTGTTGATAATTATGGAACCATTGTCCGGGGTGTCAATATAATGTTGGAACCAATGTCCGGGCTGTCAATAAAATGTAGGAACCAATGTCCGGGCTGTCAAAATAACGTAGGAACCATTGTCCGGGTTGTCAAAATAACATAGGAACCAATGTCCGCCTGTGCCAAAATTAGCATAGGAACCATTGTCCATAGGAACCAATGTCCGGGATTCGTATATTACACCAGAGCCTCGTTTGGAGTGTATGCAGATTAGATAGGGGCTACTTGTCACACACAAAATAAACTGGATATTAAACTGATTCATTTATGATATAAATACACATCATGTTTTAGGTAATGTATTTATCATAAACAAACTCTTATACTTCATTTAACTACTATAAACATTATATTTACATTGTCTTCATGTAGGTATACGTACTAGAAAACTACATCTTAAAGCGTAAATTCGGCCGAAAAAAATAGCTAGCCGAATAATTATTTTTTGGAAACTTAAATTCGTGGTTCGTTCCATCCTCGAAATCCACGAAAATTAGTGCCCCACGATTATTAATGGTTTTGCAGTAGTTTTGCCATCCCTAGTAATATTAATATCTAGGTCAAGTTTCATAATCAGCCAAATTGCACCAGGAATTGTAGAATTATTGCCCATGAATTATCTGAAATTGGCCTTTTTAGTCATTTCTGTCTCTAAATCCAACAGTTCATAGCCGATCTTCATCAAACATGGTGAACATCTTTGTGGTCGTATTATCTCGGCTAAGTTCGATTATCAACCACATTGCCCAGGTTACTGTGGCGTTATGGCCCTTGATTATCTAAAATTAACCTTTTAGCTATTTAAGCCTAGAAGGGGCACAACTGTTTTAGAAACAGCTCTCGTGTATATGTTAATATGATAAATAAAGTAATTTTGTCTTACAATAAAAAAAACATTTATGGAACAGGTGGTCTCAATAATGTTAACCTTTGAAAGGACAGTTTTTGGATAATTATGCAAAACGTTCGAAAATTTGGAAGTGACTTTGAATTCCTATTGACTACAAGATGCAGAAGTTTAAAAGTAAAAGTATTTTAAAAAGAATATGCTGTGCATTTTTCCCCATAGGTCACCAGGGGCTGACTGCAAACTGGAAAGAAGCGGGCCTACACTACTCCACTAATGGAGGCCGCCCATCCAACAAGCTTCTGTTGGAATGGAGACCAGAGTATGACAGTCTGCCGGCGTATCCTAAACACGTAAATATCCTGGGACAGCAAGAATATTAGTCCTTCAGCCCTGGTTTAACTCGAGAAGTAGAGATTACTTTTTAATGGAATGTGAAGAAACTTAGTTGTTTGTATCCCTGAGATAACTCAAAATTGAGCAGTTTGTGTCCTTGGACAACTTCAGTAATAATAAGGACAACTCAGAGGTAAATATTTTGGTTGGACAACATCACAGTTAATCATGTCTGTTTTTACGCAAACAAAAAAATTACTGGTAGTTGTGATTTACTGAAACAAGTTCAAAGTTATTCTTCGAAACCCAGGTTGTGCATACTATGGACAAACTCTGAATTCTACATGTAGATGTGGACATTATGGGAGTTTTCCTTTAAAGTCATTCAAACCAGTATTATCATTTGATAACCAAGTGATTTGTTGAGATACATATTTATATATGAGGCGTGCCATGGGAAAACCGCGCTTAATGCATGTGTGTAAAGTTTCATCACGGATTAGCATGTGCAGTCCGCACAGGCTAATCCAGGACGACACTTTCCGCTTTTATTGTGATTTCTGTTTCAATGTAGTCTCTTCTAAACATAAATCCACTGTAGGCGGAAAGTGTCATCCTGGATTAGCCTGTGCGGACTGCACAGGCTAATCTGGGATGAAACTTTACGCAAATGCATTAAGCCCGGTTTTCCCACGACATGCCTTAAATCTTTTTTTACATCTGAATGGGAAGACACGTAATATTCTGACAGGCCAGTATGGAGCATTCATGCAACAAGAAACCTTCATTATTTGCAAGCACATCATTATGCTAATGATAAAAGCGGGAAGTGCCGTCCTCGATTAGCCTATGCGGACTGCACAGGCTAATCCGGGACGACACTTTACGCACATGCATTAAGTCCGGTTTTCCCATGACACACCTCGGATATTTTTGGACATCTAATAAATACAGGTCACATATTTTGTATGCTGGTCACATATTTTGATGCACGTGTCATGTCCAGTATAAAGTTTATGTTCGTCACGTGTTATACGACACATTTTCGTGTCAGGTATAACCGTATATGCTGGTCACATATTTTATTTCACATACACTGTCTAGTATTTGTAACAATTTATGCTTATTTCATATTTATTGCACATGGTCATGTCTGGTATAATAGTGTATGCTGGTCATATACACAATGTGTTATATTTTACTACAGTCAATTCAGTTATAACAATGTTGGCTAGTTAAAATGTCATCTATTTCCATTTAGTATTATAAAAAAAAAGTTGATTTGTGGAAAAATACATGAATGCTGTTTATGTCATATATGAATAATTCACACCATGGTTGGGTACTTAATCATTTGTTTATACTTGATAATAACAAACATCAGTATGATGTGGTCACGTTCAATAACTGTCTGCATCATTTACATACGCACACATGGAAGCAACTGCCATACAACCATATATGAGATTATTACGTGATAAGAAATGTGTTGGAAACACAAATTCTCTTAGCTACCTACTTCTCATGCATTAATGAAACATGCATGTTTGCTGACCTTGAATTAAAAATTTTTAGACCATGTATATTATAAATGATATAAGTTCTGATAACACAATAATAACTTAAAACGTAATACTACTGTTTTTCATGTTCTACTTAAAATTAATTTTAATTGGTCTAATTACTGGTATAATTAATTTTGTGTAACCTGCACTACTTTAATTAGTTTTCATAATTCTGAATACTACTATATTTCATGTAAACTCTACTACTTACATGTAAATTATTTTCATAATTCTCAATTCTACTTTATTTCATGTAAACTGCTTTTTACTTAAGTGTCAGAAATCTCATCCGTTTATTTATATTTAATAACTTATTCACACCATTAAATGTTTACTTAAATAAAGTTGTGACCATAAATATATATGCTGGTGGCATTATTTTTGGTGTGATACTTTGTACATATGTAGATTTTTGTTTAAATTTATTGGCTTGGTTAGTTATCTTATGTAATCAAAAAGTAGGTTATTTCATAAATATGTCTAAATATATATTGTTGCTTTTAAAAGGTGCAAATATTTTGCTTTACAATTTGAGAATCTCATGTTTATTAGTAATACAGTTTTCTGTTTGAATTTTTATTTTATTTTAAATGTATGAATTATATTTATATTATGTGTATTTATGAAAATTATTGGAACAGGGTGTTTACAGTACAGTAAACTTTACCTGTAACAATATCGCTTATAGCGATAAATCGCTTTTGAAGATGCTGAGTCCAAGGTCCCGGCTGGATCCCTATATATTTCAATTGATATAACAGCGGTTATAATGAAGTTTCGGGTATAACGATGTTGTTTTTAAGGCACAGTCGCAAAAAGTCCCCTTTTGTTACGATATTGGAGTCTGTATGAGGTGTGTTAAACATCCATCCAGGTAAACAGTTGTATGATCGGCTTGATAATCACTGTTGTGGTAATCAATTAAAATTGGCTTTCGGGTGTGACTGTCCCTTATAATTGGCTCGTTCAATCTATTCGGCAAAAAGTAGTGAATAACATTTGATATCATTAGAAAGACCATAGGCTACTTCTTGCTGTATTTCGTGCTTGCATGATTATTAGATAGTTATATATGTGTCCAAAGGCCGTGAAAATTACAAAGGATTTTTGATAATTATCCTGAAAATGGTTTTAATTGTAATAAAAAGTGATTGCATTTCTTGGTCTTTTTCCTTATACAAAGTCCTATATTAAATGTATGTATGTCAGATGATCGTTGTTGCATTTCTCTTATATACATATATGTTCATGCTCTTGGTTGCGTATTTACAGAGGTAACAATATTCGGATATAACGATATAAATCTGGTGGTTCGCCCAATATCGTTACAAGCGGAGTTTACTGTACTGCGTTTAAATATAGTTCATTTAGTACGTATTTTAGACGATCATTAAGTTTCCAGTCAGCTTAGATTTGCTGTTTATTTCATGCACTGTACATGTACATAAAAAGAATGGAAGAACCAGTAATTGATAACCTGATCATTTCACTCTGGGTCGAGTGAAAAAAACACTTGTCATCATTTCTTATTCTTAACCCTAAATTCTACATTTTATTAAACTTTTTATTTTCTTTGTACAGTGCATTGTGCTTAATGTTTATTAATTATCACCTATAATATAATTGCTTGTTCATATTCACATAAAAAGATTCACAAATTTATATGAGGCACGTTGTGGGAAAACCGGTCTTAATGCATGTGCGTAAAGTGTCGTCCCGAATTAGCCTGTGCAGTCCCCACAGGCTAATCCGGGACGGCACTTTCCGCTTTTATGGAATTTTCTGTTTCAATGAAGTTTCTTCTAACCATAAATCCACTTTAGGTGGAAAGTGTCGTCCCAGATTAGCCTGTGCAGACTGCACAGGCTAATCGGGGACGACACTTTACGCACATGCATTATGACCGGCTTTCTCATGACGCGCCACATATGTAGTTTATAAAATATAAGATTTTGTAATTGTTAACTTAAGTGAAAATATTTTAAGAAACACTTAAGATGTTTCTGGAATATGGACCCAGGTTCATTAAGCTTTAATGTTTCTTTTATTTCCAAATTAAGTGTGAACTTCTGGTTAGTGTTTACTGCTGTGATAGATTTGTATCAAGGACTTTTAGATGTGCATGATGTCATTGTAACTTTTGTTTTGTGTGTCTTTTAGTCATTTTTGTAGTCCATGATGTTCTGTGTTTTGCATACTGTCAATTGTATTTAGAGGTGTCAAAATTTTACAAATTCTTGAAAAAGCTGCTGAGATCTTATTTTGAGGATTTTTATGTTTTATGAATATTTTGTAATGACCATCAAATTCTTTTTTAGCTCACCTGAGCTATTGGTATAGGGATCCTCTACTGCGTCGTATGTCGTCCATCGTCCGTGTGCTCGACCAGTTTGTGTATGACCATAAAATCTCGGACAGGATTGTTATCAGGCCAGATCACACCAGTAACACTAGAGTTATTGCCCCTTTTTCAGGCAAAAAAGTGCAAAAATGCCTTTTACCAACATATAGACTTTATTTTCCATCCAATCTTAACCAAACTTTCACAGATTGTGTATGACCATCAGATCTCAGCAGACGCCAAAACAGGCCGGATCGTGTTTCAAACACTGGAGTTATTGCTCTTTGTTTATAAAAAAATATACAAAAATGGACATTATTCAGGATAGAGAATTCATTTTTCATCCCATCTTCACAAATCTTGCACAGGTTGTCTATGACCATGTGATTACAGTTGAAGTCAAATATAATTAAGATCAGACCAAAAACACAAGAGTTATTGCCCTTTGTGAAAAATATAATGCAAAAAGGGACATTATTCGGGATAGAGACTTCATTTTTCATCCAATCTTCATCAATCTTGCATAGTTTGTCTATGACCATAAAATTAAATTACAAGTTGAATATAAGCCAAATCTGGCCAAAAACACCGGATTTATTGCTCTTTGTGAAAAAAATATACAAAAATGGACATTATTCAGGATAGAGACTTCATATTTCATCAGATTTTCACCAATCTTGCACAGTTTGTATTTGACCATAAAATTAAAGGTGGGGTCGCATATAAGCAAAATCGGGCCAGAAACACAGGATTTATAGCCCTTTGTTTGTGAAAAAAATATACAAAAATGGACACTATTCAGGATAGAGACTTAATTTTTTATCCAATCTTCACCAAGCGCACAGTTTGACTATGAATGTGAGATTATAGGTGAGGTCGAATATAAGCATGTTTGGGCCAGAAACACCAGAGTTATTGCCTCTTGTGTTTGGAAAAAAACATCAACAAGTTATCAATGATTGGCTTGCACACACAAGTTTTCATTCAATGTTGACCAAACTTCCACAGTTTGCATATGGCCCAGTGCTCCAGCAAGGCCTAAATGGCAGGGCACAGCACCCTGCCGCCGCCGACCCCCGCCCTGCCGCCTTTGATCCCGCCCTGCCCTCTTTAATCATGCCGTATATTCAGCCAAATACAAGTTAACCGGGCCTTCATGTCTATATACATGTAGATGCAAACAGGTACACGCAGTGTCCACTTAATATCCTGAGTAAACACCGACCGACAAAACCCATGTATACATGTATATTACGTCACTTATCTCGTCTTTATTCAAAGTTACATACCTACTTCTTTGTTTCATTCGGGTCTGTATTTTTCGGAACAACTTGCGAGAACAATGGAATCCTCTCATGCGCGGGTCTATCTTTGTGCACGTGGTCAGGTCAGGATTATGATGGGCATACGGAGGATGATGGTGGAAATAGGTAGGATGATGGTGGGGATAAAGCGGATGTTGGATGGGATTGAGGTGATAATGGTGGAGATAGGGAGGATGGTGGTGGGGATAGGGAGGATGATGGTAGGGATACGTGGATGATGGGGAGATAGGGAGGATGATGGTGGGGATAGAGGGCATGATTGTGGAGATAGGGAGGATGGTGGTGGGGATAGGAAGGATGATGGTAGGGATACGAAGGATGATGGGGAGATAGGGAGGATGATGGTGGGGATAGAGGGCATGATGGTGGAGATTGAGGTGATGATGGTGGGGATTGCGGGGATGATGGTGTGGATAGGGAGGATAATGGTGGGGGAAAGGGAGGATAATGGTGGGGATAGGAAGAATGATGGTGGGGATAGAGGGGATGATGTTTGTGAGACACTTCTAGCTAGGAGTTTCTTGCTTCGGTTGATGGTGGGGATAGGGAGGATGGTGGTGGGGATAGCGTGGATAATGGTTGTGAGACACTTCTAGCTAGAGTTTCTTCCTTAATTTATAGTTTGGGAAAGAAAATGGAAAGAAATTCAACTATTGATCTAGCACATACACTGTGAGACACAACTATGGCATGGCATGTGTAAAAACAGACTGATGTTATGAACCGAAAATAGTGCACCAAGTGAGATATTCTGATTGAATATGTAAAGCCATCATCCTCCCTATCTCCACCGTTGTCCTCCCTATCCCCACCATCATCCTCCCTATCTCCACCATCATCTCCCTATCCCCACCGTCATCTCCCTATCTCTACCATCATCTCCCTATCCCCACCATCATCCTCCCTATCCCTACCATCATCTCCCTATCTCTACCATCATCTCCCTATCCCCACCATCATCTCCCTATCTCTACCATCATCTCCCTATCCCCACCATCATCCTCCATATCCCCACCTATCCCCACCATCATCTCCCTATCTCTACCATCATCTCCCTATCCCCACCATCATCTCCCTATCTCTACCATCATCCTTCTAGGGGTGTCGCGGTATATTGGCATATTGCAATATTTGATTCTGCAAAAAAGTATCGCGATATGAATGTCAATTCCGATATATTGCACTATTTATGTGGTCTGTTTTGAGTTTTTGGTTCTTTCCTGTTAAAATATTGATTCCAAAACATAAAATGGTAAATCCAACAATTCATGGCCTTAAAACTAGTTGCAAAATAGCATTTGCAATTATCTAACACACACATCTACCAGATAAATAGAAAAGTTTGTGGGAGTTGGTAGAGTCCTTTTGTAACAGTGATATACCTTCATAACCGTCTGTTTTGTAAATGACCATATATATTATATAGTTTGGCATGCTCTTGTTTTGTTAACAATATTTGCTTGTGGCGTATGTATACTCCTGTGATAGGGATTTAGCCAGATTAAAAAAATGGCAGGGGTGCCTGAAAAAGGGCAGGGGGGGGGGGCCTTTTCACCAAAAAGGGCAGGGTTATAAGAATTATTTATTTTATATATATATATAAATTATATAATTTTTTATTATAATTAACATTATATAGCAATCCTTACTTTTCATTTCAAGAGATAGAAATACTGTTATTATTATTATTATAATTAAGACGATTTTATCATATATATTATTTACGTACTTAAATGCCAGTGGAATGTGTTGTCTTTTTTAAATTTTGTTCATATTTTCTTATTTATTTCATTTTTAATTCATAGTTATTTCGTTAAAGAAAATCATTGCAGTAATTCCTAATTACCTTGCAATCATATTTCCAATTTGAACAAACAATAAAATCCGTAAAAAATACAGTAATTGACAATAACACCTGCAGTGTTCTGCCGTGGATGTGGCCTTGCGCAAAAATTAATGATTTGTCCCCACCAAATTTTCGTAAGCGGGTCTGCGGGCGCACACAATTTACAAGTAAATCATTCTGCCTATTTCGTAAAATTTATATTTATATAAATTTATAACCAATTTTTTCCCTAGAACACTAATTCATTAACGCTCTAACGCTCTAAAAGCAGGTCTAGATGGGTCACAAATAGCAAGCCCATATGGGTCCCATCAGGCCCCATATCAGTCTGTGTGCATCAATGACCAGTCCTAATTGCCAAACTGGTACTTGCAAAAAAATACGAACGCACGCAAAAGTGCCCTTTTTAGGAATTAGCACCCTGCCCTTTTTAAATTCTGGCTGGAGCACTGGTATGACCATAAAAATTGATTGATAAAATCTGATTTTCAACAGTTGCAAACCTTGCAGGCAGTTATTTGCACATGCAACATTGATGGCTTCAGAGCCTGCATTAACATCATTTATCATCATTGGACAGAAAATTATCAAAGAAAAAGCAAAACTTTACCTTATAGCACAGCCCAAAACTGTCAAAAAGACATCAAAATATACTATTTTTGCATTTTCCAGAATTGTCACTGACTTAATGAAAAAGGGTCAGGTAAGAATATCGAGAAAAACGGTTTGAGAACCATTAGCAAAAACACCACACATCCACTACCCAACTCGTAATTTAGTTAGCTTATTGCACTAACCGATGTTTTAAATCAAATTGATCCTATCCCCCTTTGCATATTCTTCGGATACCTTCATTTTCAAACCTGTCACAACAGTATGGTCTTCATCTGTACCAGTTCTCAGGTGAGCGCTTTGGGCCATCATAGCCCTCTTGTTAATACCCCCCAACAAAGATGGTGGGGTATATTGGTTTACTAATGTCTGTCCGTCGGTCTGTGGGTATAGACCACTTTCGTTTCCGCAGTCCAACACTTTAAATTTGATATTCACCAAACTTCATGAAAAATTTATGTTTGTGGGCATAATTTGATAACCAGCCACCCAGGCAAATCGCCCCAGGAATGGTGGAGTTGTGGTCCTTGAATTTTCTTAAGCTGGCCTTTTTAGCTGTTTCTGCTCTCACGGTCCAACAGTTTTCATTGGATCTTCACCAAACTTGATATTTTAAATATTGTTTTTAACCTAGAGGGGTCATCCACGGTTTTCTTTTTATTACTAGCGCTCCTTCGCAAAATACCCGCAATTGAATAACTAAATAATGCGCTGTCTTAAATTTGTGCTACATTCAGAGTTCAGACAATGAATAAACCGACAATTAGACCATCACAGAATAAAATGATTTACAATACATGTTTGTTCACAGAGATTTTTGTATATAAGTATGCCATCCTATGAGTATGTGTACTGGAAAATCATTTTTGCAGACTATAAAATCATTTTAATTGGCAGTGGTCTAAGAATCATGTATTTCATTTTCAGAACAGAGTGCAAATTAGAGAGACCCCCCCCCCACCCGTAATTTTCTTTTTGCACAAAAAAAATGTATACGTGAAAATGAAATAATGCCTGAATTTAACACGGCTCAAATTAGCCGTTTTTCAAGAATGCGCGAAATTCAGACAACCGGAAATAAAATGATTTTATAGAATATTGTATATTGAATGCTTGTAAATCATTTAGCACATAATTATGTCACCGGCAAATGTGTGAAAGGTTGTTTAATGACAGATTAGTTGTTTTGTGTTTATTTTTGAATGATAAACATGTCTTTCTGCAAAGTATTTTTGAGGCGCATTTTGAGAAAACCGGTCTTAATGCATGTGCGTAAAGTGTCGTCCCGGATTAGCCTGTGCAGTCTGCACAGGCTAATCCAGGACGGTACTTTCCGCTTTTATGGTATTTTCTGTTTCAAGGACGTCTCTTCTAAAAATAAATCCACTGTGGGCGGAAAGTGCCGTCCTGGATTAGCCTGTGCGGACACTTTACGCAACTGCATCAAGTCCGGTTTTCCCACGACACGCCTCATTTATATTATACAATGATTAAATGTAGTCATAAACATGCAAATCTTAACCTAAAATACACACGTTTACTCATGGTATTTTTTAACTATTTTTATTGTGCCTCTGGTACTTATAAATTGTTAACTCACAATTATACTCAAGTTATGTCATGTTTACAGTTATTCGTATGTGTACTCAAAAGAAATACTCTGTCATTTTTATTAGCTTTTATTGTTAATTTATGCAGAATCCTCTTTAACTCTGAAGGTATGATGTTGCAAAGCGTCATAATTAAACTATAGAGCAGGACACTGTTCCTCCTTCCCTATGAAAGTAACTGGGTAGAACTATAGAGCGGGACACTGTTCCTTCTTCCCTATGAAAGTAACTGGGTACAACTATAGAGCGGGACACTGTTCCTCTTGCCCTATGGAAGTAACAGGGTACAACTATAGAGCGGGACACTGTTCTTCTTTCTCTTTGAAAGTAACAGGGTACAACTATAGAGCGGGACACTGTTCCTCTTTGCCTATGAAAGTAACAGGGTACAACTATAGAGCGGCACACTGTTCCTCTTTGCTTATGAAAGAAACAGGGTACAACTATAGAGCAGGACACTGTTCCTCTTTCTCTATGAAAGTAACAGGGTACAACTATAGAGCGGGACACTGTACCTCTTTGCCAATGCAAGTAACAGGGTACAACGCATTATGGTCAAAATATAGAGCGGGACACTGTTAACTTTTTGCTTACAGGAAAATATAAATTAATAAATATAAATGAGG
Source organism: Congeria kusceri (assembly GCA_027627225.1). Classification (NCBI taxonomy): domain Eukaryota; kingdom Metazoa; phylum Mollusca; class Bivalvia; order Myida; family Dreissenidae; genus Congeria; species Congeria kusceri. The sequence goes on along the minus strand of CM051035.1, from coordinate 51,942,149 downwards.
CGTGTCATGGAAAAACCAGGCTTAATGCACTTGTGTAAAGTGTCATACCGGATCAGCCTGTGTGGACTGCACAGGCTGATCTGGGATGACACTTTCCGCTTTTATGGTATTTTCTGTTTCAAGGAAGTCTCTTATAAACATAAATCCACTGTAGGCGTAAAGTGCCGTTCTGGATTAGCCTGTGCAGACTTCACAGGCTAATCCGGGACGACCCTTTACGCACATGCATTAAGCCTGGTTTTCCTACGATACGCCTCAACTCTATTGTACATCTGAATGGGAAGACACCTAATAATCTGACATCAGGCCAGTATTGAGCATTAATGCAACAAGAAATCTTCATTATTTGCAAGCACATCGTTATGCTAATGATAAATTCTTCTCCTTTCTCAACTTGGTGAAATATGAGTCTTAGTTTTTTCATTTTTAAAACTTAATTTGCAAGTTATTCACATCTAATAATGATGCTGAAGTGTGAAATGTGTCACTAGCATCATATAATATCTACTGATTTTTTATAATAATGTACACTGTTGCACTCTTTTTACAGTTTTTCTACAAACATAATTTATTATAATACATTATTAAAATGTAATACATTTTAATACAATTTCAATACAATTTTTACCACTACATGTACCTGTTTTGGATTGTGATTGATTAATTGCCCTTTTTCTACTCAGATAATTCATTTTTCTTGGTTAAGATTTCCGTTTAGGTCCACTTTTCTTGTTAACAGTTGAACCTATAGCCTTCAGATTTGGTAGATTTATGCACTTTTTTTATAAAGTTTTGGAACAGCTGCCTTCAGGTTTTGTATACATTATTAATTTTTGAATAAACAAATTTTGAGCGATTATTGTCACTTGATCTTAGGATGTTATTGAGTCGAGCATTAGCAACAGCTGCCAGTGCTCTTGTTAGATTTTTGTACGGTTGTGTTAGATGATCAATTAAACTACGATATAAATACATGATTGTGTAACGATATATTTTCTCTGGGCCAGCATTTACAAAGCTCCGTACGGAAATCTTAACTTAAGTTGTACTTAGGTGAACATTTCAGATCAACATTCCTATGTGAAATCAAATCAGGCGTGTCGTGGGAAACCCGGGCTTAATGCATGTGTGAAAAGTGTTGTTCCGGATAAGCCTGTGCAGTCTGCACAGGCTAATCCGGGATGACACTTTCCACCTACAGTGTATTTATGTTGAGACGAGACTTCCTTGAAACAGAAATACCATAAAAGCGGAAAGTGATGTCCCCGATTAGCCTGTGTGGACTGCCTAGGCTGATCCGGGACAAAACTTAACGCACATGCCTTAAGCCCGGTTTTCCCACGACATGCCTCAAATGATTTCTATTTACAAAAGGGTAAAATATGAAACATCTTAGCAATATTTACTAGTTTGAAACATTTTAAATTAATGTAAAACGACCTCTAGGTCTACATAAAATAGCCTCAGCCTAAAGACATTTTAAGAATTAATTTAAGAAATTTACTTAAGTTTTCCCTAAGGAGCTTCGTTAATATGGGCCCAGGGACCCTATCCACAAAGCTCCTAAGGGAAATCTTATCTTCAGTCATATTTAAGTGAACCATTCAAATAAAATTTCCATTGGGAAAATCAATATTTCGTATTTGAAATATGGTAAAATAAGAAGCATTGGTTGATTCTGTACAAAATTAAAACCATTTAGGACAAAATAAACTTTTAACAAATAAACTTTAAATGAATATGCCACAGACTTAAGGAATTTGGTGATTTTAAGAAATTTACTAGTTATGACTAAGGAGCTTTGTGGATATGGACCCAGACAGTTTGGAGTTCAAATGTTGAAAATGTTTTGTCCATGTAAAAGAATAGTACTAAACAAATACTGGTAATGTAACAATAACAGTATTACAACAGAAGCTGCACATAGTTGTTGCTGCTATATTTTATTTCAAATTATCCGGTGCAATAAAAATCCACAAACTGGCAGTTGTATAAGCATGTATACTTTATTTATAGGATATTAATATAAGCTTTATTTCAAAAAAAGTATATTTCTTTTCATAAATCTGTTATAATGTTATTTATTGTTTATTTGTTTCACACAATGTGAACTTACCAGTAGTATTTTTTATATAAAAATAACTTAACACACAAGTTTGTTTTATTTGTACATTTTATGCTGTGTTTTTTTATCATAAGCCTCATATTATTGTTGTCATTTAGTGTTGTAAGATAAAATGTGTTGTAAGCTCAGTATACCATTCAGTATTCAGTGTTATAAACGACGATCACGTATAGTGCATAATTTGACACATCATTTTACTATGGCGATGTCACGATGAAAATGCCTGCTGTGTTAATTTTACTTCCCTGCATACAAAGTTCCCATTTGAACTGTAGCTATTACTTTAAACGTAACTATTCACAGAATTTAGCATATTGTCAATTTTCAAAAATAATGTCACAGATTCCAAAAGGAAAAGTATGTTGTATATTAAGAAGCAAAATAACCATAGTTGCCCTCTTGTTATTATATTTACCAGTCGCAGATGTTTCCTTGTATTATGCATTATTTAATGAATCTTATTTGGTTTCTGTTACAGTACAGCTTTGTTTTTAAATAAGATGTTCATTTTTTATGATCAAGTTTTATCTAATGTTATTTCTTTATGTGTGAATAAGATATTCATTTTTAGCTCGACTATTTGAAGAATAGGTGAGCTTTCCTACTACCTCCGGCGCCGGCGTCCGCATCTGAATTTGGTTAAAGTTTTTATTCAAAAGTCTTGTAACTTCAAAACTACATAAGTTATTCACTTGACACTTGGAATATACCTTTGTCATGAACTCAAGTATTAGGGGCAACATTACCCATAACTCTATTTTGTATTTTGACAGAGTTATGCCCCCTTCTCACTTATATTTTCTGTTTAAAGTTTATATTCAAAAGTTTTGTAACTTCAAAACTACATAAGTTATTCACTTGAAACTTGGAACTAACCTTTGTCATCAACTCTAGTATAAGGGTAACATTACCCATAACTGTGTTTTGTATTTTGACAGAGTTATGCCCCTTTTTCACGTAGATTTTCTGGTTAAAGTTTATATTCAAAAGTTGTGTTACTTCAAAACTACATAAGTTAATCACTTGAAACTTGGAACTAACCTTTGTCATCAACTCTAGTATCAGGGGCAACATTACCCATAACTCTGTTTTGTATTTTGACAGAGTTAGCCCACTTTTTACATATACTTTGTCGTTAAAGTTTTTGTCCCAAAAATGTATGAACTGTACAAGGCTTCACTTTTGTATTTTAACAAATTTATGCCCCTTCCACTATCCAAAATATGTACTGTACCAACTGAAATACTTAGAATAGTAGAGTGCACTGTCTTCTGATCAAATTGATAAAATTGTTTCATCTCATGTTCTGTTTTTATGTGCACACAGATTTAACACTATTACAGGGACTATGTCAATGCGAAGGGCCTCAATATAATATTGGTTAAAATATGGTATATATAATGGGAAAAAAGTTTTCACAAATTTATAATATGGGCTTCAGTTTAGTCACCATATTATATTAAGTATAAATAGTGTTAGATAATTTTTACTCAAGAATACTTACATGTTTGTCCTTAATTTTTACGTATATACTATGTTAATTCCATAACATTATAAATACAGTCAATTTGGCTTGTTGATAAGCATGATAGGCGACATTGGGTATTTCCTCCGCTTTTTTATTGTGCAGAAATATTCCAGTTGCTTCGGTTATGCAGCTAAGTTGCAACATGTTTTTTATAACATTAAAAGGTAAATCAGAGAGTAAGTCCACTAAAACAAAGTATGCTTGTTTCAGGTTACATTTTCAAAAAAAATTGGGTAAGTAGGTAGGGATTTTTTTATTTTATTTTTATTTAGTAAATGGTCAAGTTTCTTAAACTGAATTAATATTAAAAACATTGTCTTAAAGTGGATTCTATCAAAACTAAACACTTATTTAACCTCCCCCCCCCCCCCACCCCACCAAACCATTAAATCATTGAAAAACATAAATAAAACAAAAAGTATCTGACAACCCCAATAAAATGTTTTAGGGTCGGGGCATTTTCTTTTAGGGTGTTTCAGGTAACCTGAAACAAACATTGCTTTTTTTACGCCTAATGGAAAAAGGTGTGTAATAGAACAAGTATTATTTTGAGTTGTGTTTGTAAATATTGACGCAGTTGTCTCACATTACCTGTGTAATCAAGAATGCATTTTATAATATTTATTTTATGCCAATAGATCAGTAGGATTAATTTTTTATTTCTCTGATTTATTTTGTGTTTTATCAGTAGATACTTCAAGTGGATTTTGGCCTATTACCATGGATAATAAAACTAGTCTAAACTGAATTGTTGTCTTATTTTGAAATTATTTTCTGATGGGAGCAACTGCAATTCCTTGACCGCTTACATGAAATGTATATTATTGCTTGAAACAAAAACAATATAAGCCTTATGTATGTAATATGATATTAAAAACGTTCATATTAATAGACAGTTGCATTTATGAATATTTTATTTGGTAAATAGTTTTATTATGTCCCCACAAAGTAGGAGGCATTAAGCATAGCGCTTGTCCGTCCGTCCGTACGCACAATCGTCCCGAAATTTTCTGGACTTAATTCCTCTTACGGCTGGGCGGATCTCGCTCGAACTTTCACAGCTGAAAAACCTTAATGTGTAGGTGATCGTAAAGGAAGGAATTTTGGCTGCGACCAATTTTGGCAGACTTATGGCCATTTAACATTGTTTTCACTATATTATATACTTCATGAAATTTTTTGGACTCTCAAACTTTCTCAGCTGAACAATCTCAATGTGTAGGTGGTCGTAAAAGAAGGAATTATGGCTGCGTCCTCTCAGTCCCTTTTAAACAATTTCAAGGAACTTTATAAAAAATTTAACAAAATGAGAAATAAAGAGTGTAAAATGAACTTCCTGTTTTAATACTTAAAACTGCTAAACCTGGTAATTTGAACATAAGATAATGCAGTTATCCATCAGTTAAGAAGGAAACTTGGTTCATACGAATATACATGTATTTTTGACACAAATGAATGCACATGCCCAACACTCAAATAAACAATTTTTATGCCCCCCGAAGGGAACTTACTATTGAAGGGATTTAATGAGGAAGTGCCGAGTACAAGGACCACAACTCTTTCTTTAACATTCACAGGGTTATTGCCCTTTGTTTAATTTTCTTTTGCGGAACATACTTCCATTAGTATTGAAGTGATTCAGATGAAACTTAATATAATGATAGAGGACAATGAGAGGAAGTGCAGAGCACAAGGACCATAACTCTTTTCTCAATATTTACGGAGTTATTTTCCTTTGTTTTATTTCCTTATGTGAAGCATTAATTTTCTTCTGCGGAGCATAACTCCATTAGAATTGAAGGGATTCAAATAAAACTTCATATGATGATAGAGGACCATAAGAGGAAGTGCAGAGCACAAGGACCATAATGATAGAATGAGAGAATTATTGCCCTTTGTTTAATTTTTTTGTGCGGAGCATAACTCCAATATAATTGAAGGGATTCAAATGTCGTGCATCATTTTATTTTCTCACAGTAAATTTACATACATACATGCATATATGCACACAATTATTGTTAAGAAATCATTTTTAAATACATATAAAACAAAAATGAGCATACATACAATATTTTCAATTATATTATTGCATGTACATCTACTAATGATACATCGTCAAGAAATTTGAACGTTAAAAACGTAAACCCAAAATACTGAATTGCGTTGAGTATGTAATAATACAGAACTACGATATTGCAGAGTATACAAAAATACTGTTATGGTATACAAACATTATTGCTGCTAGGTGTATGAATTTTGGTCAATTCAATATCGTTATAGATTCTAATGTCTGTCAACATGCTGACTAGTGACCAATCGCTTAGTTCTTCATCTGTTTTGTTGTATTCTTAATATATTTCTAACCGGTGCTTAATGCTATTTACAAGTCCTAAAGAAAGAATTCTGTTGTTTTTGTCTCGGGCAATTAAAATATATTGTTTCATTTCTAGGCATAACATGTTTAAATTGTTCATGTTTGAATTGGTTATAACACGTATAAACTCAATACAGTTCCACTGTATTGTAAACTTAGATTTTTTAGATCTAAAGATCGGATGCGGTTCTTTTATATAGACATTTAACACTGGCTGGTACACGAAACATACAATATAGATACATAATTATAACGCTAGAAATCGCTTCTGAAATATTTATAGTACACGTATACGGTTCTCTGTACATTTTCAATGTACGGACCATTTCCAAAGCATATTTAAGTGATTTTTCGGGTGTTGATTATCGATACAATTACGAACCGCGACCAGAATTTATATTAAAACTGAAAACACTGCTGTGAAATAATAGTCGGAATATGTTGGTATTTAATAATTCAAGGAAATTCACCGCTCCGGAAAGGTGTCCAGGCAACAAGAGCCACGCGGGTTATGTTTGCCAACAGAAATTGCGTTGTTAAAAGATTCTCGTTTAGCGTAGTTAGTTGGAGTCTCACGGTTAATATTTGCCTTGGACGGAAGCTGACAACATGGACACAAAAAGCCTTTTCCGAGCAGGAATGGCCATTACAGTTTTCTGTAAGTACAGTTTGTCCACATAAAAGAGCTTTTTCGTACAATTTAATATGCGATTACATATAGAGTACTTTGTAACACATGTGGCTATGCACTAACTGTAGAAAGGTGCATTGTGCTATGTCAATATAAAATGTACTGTGTCGACATACATAGAAATTGCTTGCAAATAAGCATGCTCGTATAATGCTAAACGTATAAACCTTAATGGAAATAAAGTGAGGTTTTTTTTGAAAATATTAAAGATAGTCTATACCTTGAGCGCACCACATAATACTTTGTTATAAACTAATAAACGGGCATGGGAATCCATTTTTATTTCCTACATTTCTCCCCTGGTTATACACATAATAAATTATGTCGAATTCAGGTCTGGTGGCGGCTAAATCGCCGATTCTGCACGTGACCCAGAACCCTGCTCGTCGGGAAATCAACGTCAACGACAAGATCGTCGTCAACACGACCGTCTACTTCCCGGACGCATTGGCCACCGACGTAGTCGTCAATCTGGAGCCGACCATTGACGTGCCGGACATGGCGATCATCAAGGTATCATCATCGTCGTCGTCATCGTTTTCATACTCATTTTCGTAGTCGTCGTCGTTATCATCATCACCATCATCGTCATCATTATCATATTCATCATTGTCATCGCTATCATCATCGTCATCACCACCATCATTATCATTATTATCGTTGAAGTCGCCGTCGTAAGAATCATCGTCATTAATGACATTTTAATAGTACACACAATGGTTAAATCTTAGTAACTATTAACTTCATATCAATATCAGCATTGTTTTTATCATTACACGAACTTCATCACCAAAATGCGCCATCATATAAAACACATTTTTATAAAATGATTATCCATAACCGTTCTACGCCCACTTCCTGTATGCAGGTGACAGAGGTGAGGGTGGGGTCGAACCTGTGCGTCACGGGCAGCCTCACGCCCGTCAAGGACTACGGACAGGAGGTCATGAAAGACATGATAGGCAAGGCTGGGACGAGTATCCGAGTATCCATGTGTAGAAAACTATTACTCGAGTACCAGTACTATAGAATGTTTAACCATTAAAATATTGATGGTAGGTAGGGCTGGGACGTGTTCTTGAATACCCGAGTATCATGTCCGGTAACGCTACTACCCAGTAGAGCTGGGACGAGTACTCGGGCACCCGGGTATCGAGTCCCTATAGAGCCGGGACGAGGACTCGGGCACCCGGGTATCGAGTACAGTAGCGCCACAACCCGGTAGAGCTGGGACGAGTTCTCAGGTATCCAGATATTGGGTCGGATAACGATTATATTCGGGAAGGGGTGGGACGGTACTTGTCAATCGTTTCGGGTAACGCTTATATCCGGGTAGGGGTTGAATGAGTAATTTAGTGCCAGGGTAGGGCTGAGTACTTAATTGCCATGTATTGCTGGCATAAGTACTTTAGTGCCAGGGTGGTGCTGGGATAAGAACTTAAGTGCCCGGGTAGGGCTGGCATGAGTACTTTAGTGCCAGGGTAGGGCTGGGATGAGTACTTTAGTGCCACGGTAGGGCTGGCATGAGGACTTTTAGTGCCAGTATAGGGATGGGATGAGTACTTTAGTGCCAGGGTAGGGCTGGGATGAGTACTTTAGTGCCAGGGTAGGGCTAGCATGAATACTTTAGTGCCAGGGTTATGGGTCGGGTACCGCTTCTACCACGGTAGCAAATCTTTATCCGGGTACAACTAACCAGATAGATGCCGTTTCAAATGCCCGTAAAATATATATGTTTGCGACAACGGACGGGTTTTTGTTGTAAGATTTTCAAGGAAAATAACCATACAGGGGTAAATTACTCGCGAGACCCCGGGCAGTAAATACTCGCCCCAGGTGACATGATTATTTGTTTATTTCGTGTACACTTATTCCATGTACAATGCATGTATAGTGATTTCAAGAAAATATTTCCGCTCCCCGATGAGTGATATAATAAACATTATTAGGGAAAGATCTACTGTAGGACCCATAAAGGTACAGGGTGCTGCTTAAAAGGAGCATAGAAAAAGCAGGACCAGCTGTGTGACATTTTTCTAACTTCCGAATTTCAGTGTAAAATCGCTTAAATGCTTCTTATTAAGGTTTTTAAAATGGCCCTTTCATTGGTCATTGACTATTTGTAAATATATATTAAATATCAAAATAGTATTATTCCACTGATGACTTGCCCGATGGGGACGCAGGTTAGGGGCAAAGCAGGATAATTATGGTGCTGCACCCTGCTGCTTTACTCTGGATCTTTCCTTATATTAATGAGGCGTGTCGTGGTAAAACCAGGCTTAATGCAAATCCGTAACGTGCGCACAGGCTGATCCAGGACGGCGCTTTCCGCCTAAAGTGGATTTATGTTTAGAAATGACATACCGAATACCATAAAAGCGGAAAGTGCCGTCCGAGACTGCACAGGCTGATCCGGGGCGACACTTTGCGCATATGTATTAAGCCTGGTTTTCCCACGACACGCCTCTTATATATTCCACTCTCCCATATGCAGCCCTACTCGCTGTCCCTGCAATACGAGCTGGGGACCGTGATGAACATGGCGGCCGAAAAGGAAGATCAGCAGACGACCCCGGACAGCGCGTTCTTTGTCCAGTACGAGGCGGAAATCTTCAAGCCCCTCCTCATGGACCTCGGTCACGTGCACGAGTTCGGGGTCACCGTGGAGACGACCCACTCTCGGGACCGGCTGTACGCAAAAGGCGTATATACTGACTTCAGTCTGCCGGTAGGTCCACAGGTTATCATTGACCGTTGGGATATTTTGTCGTTAGAAAGTTGAGAATGATATATAGAGAGTATTATGTGAGTGTTGGATAAAGTTCAAGTTTTTCATGCGAGGCTGAGAAACATAGTAGCGCAAGGCTTGCCGACCGCAACTCTGTTTCGAGCTACTTATCCTATTTTTCTGTCATTTTTTGGAAGAGTACGTGTAAAATTCTGCATAAAAATGATTTTTTTTATTAGTTGGTCTATCCATAGTTTATATCAATGCTTTTAAAAAACAGTACATTATTTGGAAAATAAAACAGACTCTATCATTCCGCGTGCACCTCTGACGAGAAGAAAACATCCCATGCTGTAATAAAGTTGTTATTGATCAAACAACATTCGCATAATATGCTATTTATCCTATTTTTCTGTCATTTTTTTGGGGGGGGGGGGGAAATAAGTTCAAAATTCTGAATAAAAATGGATTTTTGATAAGTTGGTCTTTCCATTATTGACATCGTTGCTATTTAAAGACAGTACATTATTTGGAAAAGCCGGACTGTATCATGCACCTTGGACAAAAAAAAAGTCCATCATGTAATCGAGTTTTAACAAGTATTTTATTTCTATTAATGATTCCAAAAAGACAATAATAATGTTTTGCAATGATTGTTAAAATAAAAAATGAAGGGCACTCATGACTGTAGAACTTCACTACTGTCACTCGTAAAAACTGAGACCGATCTATAAGTAGCGATGAGATAAACATGATCTCAATTCTTATGTGGCGGATCCGTGGTCTCATGGTAACGCACTGGCTTCACATCCCAGGGGTCGTTGGTTTGAGCCCCAGCTACACCCTTACCTTCTAACTCGTCTTTCGCATGAGACGTTAAACCGAAGTGCAGTGTACTAGGTGCTTCACACCGGGCACTAAAAGACCCAGGGTCGTCTCTGGAAGGGGGCGTCTCCTGTATCTTGCAATATCCTCCGTAACCCAACTAACAAGTCTTCTGGGGGCGATGGCCATATGGGAGAGAATACCGGTGCACTCTATAAAAATGTACTACACACACACACGCGCGCACGCGCGCACGCACGCACGCACGCACGCACACGCACACACACACGCACACACGCTCACACACACACACACACACACACACACACACACACACACACACACACACACACACACACACACACACACACACACACACACACACACACACACACACACACACACACACACACACACACACACACACACACACACACACACACACACACACACACACACACACACACACACACACACACACACACACACACACACACACACACACACACACCATGATCTAAAACAGGGGCGTATTTAGGGCAAAATCGAATGTACGCCCGTGCTTGTACATGAAATATATCGGAAAATAATATCAAAGGAACTGTTCACATATTGGCAAATAGAGAAATTTCAAAGAAAAAAACAACATAATATATAAAGGGGCAAAAATGACACTGCTGACAAAAATATATTCGATATAATATATCGCTATATAAATAAACATCAGATGAAATAGCGAAATGTGTAAAACGCGTTTTTAAACTGGTGGCGGAAGCCAGCGGTCTTTTGTGAGGGTAATTTCCAGAACAGGTTTCACGGGGAACTACTTTTTTGCAGGCTACGAGTCAGTAAACCGAAACCTGAACGTGTCCTTTTTCTAAACAGTCGCACCTTCCTACCTGTTGTATTAACTTTTAATTATTTAAGGGAATGTATGTCATATGTGCTATAATGTGTATATCACGTTATATATAACAATTACAGTTTTTTAAATGTCAATTTATTTTAAAATGTTACTTCAAACTGATAAATAATGAGCTACATCTGTTATTTTTTACACTAACTACTACGCTTCATCAGTTATTCTGCATGGCCCTTTGCAGATTGACTTGTCGACTGTCATGTATATTATTCCGTATTGTATAACTAGCTTGAAAAATATATTTATTTCTTAAAAAATAGTTTCATTATGATGTCGTATTCTATTGAATAGGACGCAACATTATCGAACTTACATTCAAACAAATGAATCCATTTTAGCAAAAAGGCACTTGTTTTTAGTTTCTTTTGTCGCCAACAGTCTTTCTACGTCGTCAGCGTTTTGATTAAGCAATCAAAGTCCTTTATATGCACTTTGCAAGTAACAACTTAAAATTAAAGCCCTTTAAGGATCTATATGAAACCTTATCATCAAGAAATATATTTTAAAAGATATTCGGCGTCTGTGATCATTTTTTATCCGTCGTTTATTTGACTCGATCAGTAGGTCACACGATACTCCCATACTAAATTCATGCTTAAGTCCTCCCAACATATCATCATATAAATTTACATAACCTGTTTGTTTGTTTTGCAAAAGAAAATCAAAACTAGTTCTCTCCTGTTTCCTAAAGGTATACAAAAGGTGCTGAATGATCAGAAAAGTGATTTAAATTACATTTCGATTTAAAAGAACCTTAACATTATTCATATGGAACGAAAACATACAAAATCAGCATCATAAACCAAAACATACATACAATTTACATCAGATAATTTGTAAATTAAGAATTTGAGTTTCACTTTGTGATTATATCAGTGAAGTAATTTTAAATGTAATTTACATGAGCAATACATTTGCCTTTTGCAACGATGAATACATTTAATTTTGTTTCGAGCTAAATAGGCGGATTTAGAGGAGGGCGGAAGCGGCGTACGACCCCTCTAAAATTGTTCAAAACTAGGTTTTTAAACCGAGCAATAACTGAAACATGTGCATTTCGTTACAATTACATGTTCTTTTCAATCAAATTATTTCAACTATAGTTTCTGTTTTGTGGTATTTTGGTTAAATTGTTCCGTTTGGCGATATTGCGTCGTTCCGATACATGTATCTTATCATGTAATAGACAAGAGCAGTTAATTTGTTGTCAGTTATTTAATATTTCCGCACCTCTAACTCAAAATCCTGGTACCGCGCCTGATATTATATTTGAAATATGGTAATATAACAGGATGTGTTTGTTCTGTACCAGATTAAACCATTTAAGGCAAGGGGAATTTTCAATCATTAAACCACATACTAAAGTTTGCACAAAGGAGCTCTGTGAATGATGCGTATCGTGGTAAACCCGGGCTGAATGCCTGTGCGTAAAATTTCGTCTAGGATCAGCCTGTGCAGTCTTTTCTAAACATAAATCCACTGTAGGCGGAAAGTCCCGTCCTGGATTAGCCTGTGCGGACTGCACAGGCTGATCCGGGACGACACTTAACGCACATGCATTATGCCCGATTTTCCCGCGACACGCCTCGAATATGGATCCAGCGGTTTTTTTTTTATGAAAAATATGTGTTGGTAAAATAAAGAAGAACAAGAAAGAACAAATCATTCAAACGCTATGCTAATATAGGATTGTATTGTAAAGTTACTAGACACGCTTTTTTTTGTAGTTGTTTATATTGATGAATAGGCCGGGTAATATGTAATGAATTGATAAAACGCATATACAAGATCGTTAAGTAGACATTGAACCTATACAGGTAGGTGACACGTCGCTTCGTCTGAAAATCGAAATACGAGCAAAAGATTGCCGTACCTGTTAACACTTAACCACAAAACGAAATGGCAAAGCGTTGTGTACAGGTGTACGCCTGAATACGCCACTGTAAAATATCGATAGTAAATACATGTAAATACATATAGCTCAATTTTATACGATGGGTTGTTATTCTATCGATTTACAGTCTGTTAAAATGCAAGTGAGAACCATTATAAAAATGGACGCGTCGACAGAGGTAAATTAGACGATTTATAAATGCAGACGATTGCAGCGTGTGTATAAACAGAAAACCACGATTCTCCCTGTTTACAATAAATGGTTGATCCCCTCATTATCAACAAAATTTAAACCGACTATACTTGCAGTAATAGAATAGAGTAACTCGCCCTTAAGTCGATTTTGCCCCAGTGTCGAACATTTTGTTCTTTGAATTTTGTAACAATGGGTGTAGTTTGACATGTTTTGAGATAATTTTAACGAATTGTCATCCCTTTTAATCAAAGTTTAAATATCAGTGTAAATAAACTACTAATCACAGCAAATAAGCCGGGAACCAAACAGTTTCTCTAAAAACAGAGTGATTAGATATGATACGTGTGGCCTGAGTCCCGGCTACAAACAATGAGGATTGAATGAAAAAGGTATATCGTTGACCCGTTCTATGTTTAGCGTCCCCATGATTTTTTCGAAACCTACCAGCCAGGCTGGAGAAACAAACAAAGAATCGATCCAAAACAATTTTTCTTTCACAACTTTTTCAGTTGGCAGAGGTACAAAAAGCTGAAGTAAATGGTTATTTGCAAAACTGTTATATATCATCTTCATATTGGAAACCTACTGTAACACAGTATTTAACTGTGCAAAATGACCATTTGCACACTTTTTTTTTTTACAAATATTAGTAAACACACCTAAAAGTCATGTGTTTTTTTTTTCATTTTTCCAACTTTTTATAGCCTTTTCCAACTCGATTTTTCACATTGTGAAATTTGTTGTTTTCTTCGTTAAGGCATTCCAAAACCTATCAGCCCGAGGACGCTAAACAAAGAATCAAATTGGTATGGCCTTACATTATATAAATCAATCGACCTCGATACTGTCGTTCGAACGAACGGTAGGTCGGACAGACTGGTGGGCGGGTGTCCGGTCAGTGAAAGAAGAGTCATTAATTGTCCAAAAGTGCATCCAATAGGATTGTATTAATTTATTTGTCGACCAGTGAATATGCATTGCTATTAAATACTTTTTGTATTGCAGCTGCTGTTCAAATCGCTCGGAAAACAGTCTGCGTCGGTTAAACCGGAAGTGGCCCAGATGGAGATCAAGCAAGAATAGAAGACGTTACGAAAATGACGTCATTTTTTATTTTTGTGTCCGCAATATGTGTGTGCGCACGTTTTTAATACTTATGCTCTTGTCTTAAGATACCGTTTATTATAAGTTTGTGGGTTATCGAATCCCCTAAGACTAGTGCAAACGTTTTTACTTGTTATGCTTAAAGAGTGTATGTATGGTCTTACATTAGACACAGTGACATAAATTAAACAACCCGATAAAGTTAATTACGATATAGTTTGATTTAAAATGGAATAAAAGTAAATAAGAACCATTGTTGTTTAAAAACGCATAATTGGCTACTTGTAAACTACAAATTAGTTTTCGGCTGTACAGCCGGAAACTCCAATACACGTATATACATTGACTCGACAGTTGTTTTAGGTTACTCAACACTGATAAACGATGCCAAAAAGGCACTCGTATTTGTTGATTTATTCGATATGTTAGTGTTTCCTTCGACAGGTTTATATTTATCTGGCTGCTTTCAAGTTATATTGTCACTTTCCTCGGCTTATTTTGAAAAAAAATTGATATGAAAGATCGTACATACACACTTTAAAAAATGTTCGCGAACCATCACGTTTCGAATGTGTGCTTAAAAACGTCTTTTTTGTTGTTTTAAATGTGGTGTATTATCTATTATTACTTATTATTATATTCCATCTGTTTTGTACGTGTGTCAGCAGAACACTGGTTTATCAACCAGTCCCGCAGTTACATTCGTATACCGTAAACAGTGGTTGTCGGTGATCAACCTGAAATAGCCTGGTTATTAGGCGTACAAATGTTGTTGGTTTCCGTTTACCCCCCCCCCCCCCACACACACATCCCACCCCACCCCTACTAATGTTTGCCGCCAACCCTAAAAGTTTTTCTGACTTTCATTTACTCTCGGTATAAAGAGCAGTTTTCGTTAGTGTTCGTTAAGATGCAGCTTTTCAGTAATTAGAAAACATTTTGAATTAGTCTGCGTGAGACATGCGCTCTTGGTAATGACAAATCGCAAGATACAACCTCTTTGGTGGAAGACGTTTAAACATTTTTCATGCATTCCAATATACGTCAACATTGTGGTTAATATGGCGCGAAGAAAAAAAGTAAAAGGCAAAAAGTTATTTTAACTCACCCCTATATTGTTTTGGAAACGTTAGCGGAAACCAACGTGTTTTTGGCCTAATCCATAGCGATCCGTCAGTTGTTAGGCTGGTTTCAAGTTCAGATGTTATCAGTCTCGACGCAAACAATATACATGAAGATAATGAGACACGAGGTAAAAATACAGCACACGCATTGAATACGAGTCAATTATCAATGGTATAGCCAGGCTGTTTGGCGTTTACAACAATGGCAAATTTGGTGAAGAACAATAAGATTTGCTAATAAGCTAACTCTTTACTCTAAGCAATACCGATACAGACAGTTGATCATCAGATTATGCTTTTCAGGTTTCTGTCATGTTTTTGCATTCAACCTTATTTATTGAAAACGTTAATAATTAGACCCATATATTCACATTAAAAATATTTGCCAGGTGCAAAAACTTGATGTATGCACATTACAGTTGAAATCAAGCCGTTTATATGATGTTTGTATATTAAATGTTGAGAAAAGAAAATACATCACCGCACAACTATGGTCACATATCAGTAATTATTTTTACCAGTGCTAGTATTAAAATGCCCTTATAGAACTGTACTATTATTTGTTTCTTAAATGCCACGATTATGATGATTATGACAACTATGACGATTATCATTATTATGATTAGTATGATGATTTTGAATATGATATGATAATGATTGTGATTTTGATAATTTCATTAAGATTTTGGTATTTTGAGTTTGATTTTGATTATAGATCTCATATTATTGCTATCATTATTATTATTATTATTATCATATGTTCCGGCTATGTATCTTATTATTTAAATACCCCCCGTATATCATCTATACAGTTGTGTTAATGTAAACATTATCGGAAGTTACTAATTTACTAACAATTTTGCTTTGTTATATTGCCCTAATTGTATATGTTATATACTTGGGTGAAAATAAAAGTCTTGTTCAGTAAATATAATTGACGTTTTCAAAAATGTCAATCATATGCAAATTAATATATATTTATAATAAAAGGAATATTACGCTAGTCAATTGTTCTAAGAGTATGTAATAGTCGAGTGGCTTGTGTGGTGACGTATCACACGAGAGGCGGAGCCTCGAGTGTGATACAAAATAACGCAAGCCATGAGTCTAATACATACTCTTGGAACAATTGACTAGCGTAATATTCATTTTATTATATACCACGATAAACTTCAAATGTGCATTTACCTTATTGTATTTGTTGAAAAATTACAATAATGACTAATCATTGTATGTAAAGAATATATTTGTTTACATACTCTATGACGTCATTAAAAAAGTAGTCCTGCTCGTATGGTAATACTGGGTCGGAAAAAAAGCGAGTAGCATAGTACGGGATTTTGTTTCTGTCAACATGTATTTCACCGATTGATAAATCATGTATTCTGATAAGATTTTAAACGGGTGTATAATAAAGTGAGTTATCAGATCGAAGTACCAGGCATAGTATCACGAAACGACTTAAGTCAATATTCAGTCTCAAATTTGAGATGACAATTAACCGCATGCTCAACTTGTTGATCACGTTTTTTTAGTTTTTAGTACGACTTACGGTAATCCTGCGCTTGAGCATGAATATTTGAGTCTGCCTAATAGCTGTCTCAAAATCTTGAGTAAAATACAAACATGGCCGATTTTAATGAACGCATTCACATAATATCACTATGATCACAATATAGTTAACCACTGTTTACACAAAATATCGTGTGGTTACCAATGAATTGAAATTTGTTTGTTTGTTTGGATTTTTGCCGTTTTTAACAGGATTTCAGTTTCACACTTTTCCTGGGCAAGCTTATCCGATCTAAGCGGTTTACCAGTACTAAGTGCACATACTTGTGCACTGTAACTGACACTGCCCTACTTGAATCAGAGGTAGGGGGAGAATGGCAGTGAAAATAATTTCATGACCAATCCCCACACAAGTTATGTGGCCGGGCTGTTGTTCGAACTCACGATCCTCGGATTGACAGTCCGGCGCTCTACCAACTGAGCTAGCCGGGCCCGGCATAAATTTGGAGAGGAGTTTAAATGTTAGTGGAAAAAACATGGAAAGGTCTATTGTTGATAATATTAAGAGTTTCCTTGCCGCTGATACAGCAGGGATCGTACTTGGTAAACATTTGAAGTGAAATCTTATCCTTAATCTATTAAGCATTTCTTTTATTAAACAATTTATTCCACGCCTAGATCTATATGAATTTGTGCTAATGGATAATTTATTATCAACTATATTATTCACTGTTGTTTACTTAGCAAACATTTCTCAGTGTTCTTGCAATAAACAATACCAAGCAAACCATATTGTGTATGATGTTGGTTATATTATTAGCCGTAAGCACATACCAAGACAGACAATACGATAGCCATTTAAGAGTCAGAATTTGGCCATTTTTACCCTTTGTGCTGCTTTAAACTGTGTCAATTATAGAATATAGAAACCACAAATACTATGCACGAAATTAACGTGAACTTTGGATATATACTCGCCTAAGGTTATTACTCGCCTTGTTATCCGTGTGAAAATTAACTGTAAACGAGTTAATCCCGAGGATCAGTTGGAAATGCATCACGTTTCAAACACCGCGGCCAAACATTACTGGGCAAAAGGTAATTTCATTGGGCTCAGTAGGGCTGATGTTTTATTGTTCAGAAGGTCATTTGAATGGTTTTAGAGAAATATTCATGTAACAGAAACCAAATATACAAGTTACAAAAGGGCAATAATTCTTTAATAGATATCGTTAGCTAGAGTAATGGGATTTGCCATACATCTGCACAATGTCACCATAAAGAAATTTTCATTGAATACATGTAACAGTAATGAAGATATTTCTTTAAAATTCAACTAAAATTTATAAATAAAAATTAACTCTTAGTTATGCAACTTGTCATATACAGGTGTCTGCAATGTGTCACAATTAGCAAGTATTCCACGTTTTAGTTCAAAGTCGCAACCTTAACATTGTATCCGCCATGAAGAAATTCAAACTGTAAAGCAGTGTGAAAAGTGACATTGTCAACGTACCCTAGGGAAGGCCAGTGCGCCATGCTAATTGCTAAATGACACTTGCTAATTGCCAAATGCGATTTGCTAATTGCTAATGGCTTAATGCCAAAGGGTAATTTATTTGGAGATTATCAGTAGAATAGAATTATCAGTTATTAATTAGCAGTTGGCATTGGCAAATAACATTTGGCAAATAGCATCTGGCAATTAGCAAAAATACAACTTCTGTTGTTTGTTTGGCAATAATTAGTGTTCGTTTAGCAATTGATTTTTCGGCAAATAGCAATTGGCATTTGGCAAATAGCAATTAGCATTTGGCAATTAGCAAAAAGACAACTTCTGTTGTTTGTTTGGCAAGTATTAGTTATCATTTAGCAATTGGCAAATAGCAATTGACATTTGGCAAATAGCAAATAGCAAAAAGCATGGCGCACCGACCTTCCAGAGTATCCATTCTTTGACCTGTCAATCCAAACATCGACTTGAATGACGTCGTCGCCAAAGTTTGCTCTATTGAAAGAGTTCAATAGTCTTTCCAAAGATGCTGCACGATTATACGTTATAATAATCACCCTTAAGTCAACTGTTTTATCCTTTTCTCGAAATTGGAATACGCAAAAAAGTGTAGCAATACCTAATAAACACATCCCCAACAACTTGCTACATTTCCGACGAATATATGTTATTCGCATTGTTAATATGTCCTCTTAGTTTTTAATTTAGATGATAGCTGAAATTTTGTGATGGTCTCCTATCAAAACGATAATAACCATCTCTTGAAAACGTATGCATAATTATGCTCCTCCTGAATCTGTTAGTGGCGTATCATGCCACACAATATGTCGGGTAGGAGTGAAATTTAAATGTAATATTCAACCACGCGTGGACTGGAATTAGTTTACATGCGTCGAGCCAATATTTTGTACGCCTGATTTAAAAAAAAAAAATATAACCAATTCGGTATAAGTGGGTGTGGCAATATCAAACAATGCTTGCTTCGTTTAAATTTGAGGTCGCTCTGCAATATTTAATGGGTAAACAACCTTCATAATAAATTCGATTTTAACACCCGCATCTAAAGTGATGTTTCAATTTCAATACGGTTTTTCAATATCTAGTGCAGAGTTTAACGAATACAAAAATTAGAAGAGATTTGTTAATAGATCAACCAATGAACATTTTTTTATGAAATTAGTAAGTGGTTCTAGACAAGAAGTTGTTTTTGTAGTTTGTTAAGCTCTTGGTTGCCTTGACAGTCTGATGTTTCTATATAGTCCATTGAGTTAAATGAATTTGACCCTGCGAACATTCGTGCCAAGTTTGGTTAAAATGCGCTAAGCGTTTTCAGAGAAACATTTGTTTAAACTTATTGTTGCTTCGTGATCAGGTGAAGTAAAAGATATTCCCGTGTAGTTTATGTCTTTACAACTTGTACATATAAAATAACTTCAGATCAGGTTTCGCCACTGCTACTCAACACCATATCACCATCATGTATATTGCAGTAGATTTGTGCTTTGTTTGCGGGTAAGTCAAATCTCACGCACGACAATAATGAGCACGCAACCTTCAATATTTCGTTGGACAGATACAATTGATGCATGTATATGTATATGGAGGACATATCCTGCCAAAAATGCATTATGTTTGATGACATCTAACTTCCAAATTACAAATAGCATCTTCCCTTGTGATAACTTTCAACTCTGAACATTGTAAAAACAACAACATATTCTTGGTTCCAGTTTTACTCTTCTTTCTAGAGAGTAGCTACACGTTCTTTTTTTTCAAAGTGCCTTTTGGTACATTGAAAGTTTGAAACTACTTTAGTGTTTACTACATACTGTCATCTTGTACATTACTTTCTTACTTCCGACTGTATTTACATAGTCAGTATCGCATCTGTAAATACATTAGTTCCATCTTTTCAAAGCCTAGTTTTATATGAAAAAATGGGCATTTATTATTAAACTTTCCAAGATCATAGAAGAAAAATACTTATATTTTAAGATTTAAACGAATTAGTCAACAAGAAGAACGGGAAGAGAGATAAAGTCGTTATATTTTTAAAAGGGATTTTCCACTGAATCCCAATTAAACGGGCCATTTTCCAGGTTATTTATGAAAAATAAACCTCATTTTTTTCACTAAATTACCAAAAAGCAAGAACACAATTTCATATATTTTTCTATAAATTTATAAGAATTTGCAATAAATGTTCCGCTGGCGGTACAAAAATAAACAGTTTTATTACAAGAAACCACCTTTAATGTTGCCCCACAAATTCTTGTATTCCTAATTACAAGGAACCGAAGTGTTCCACTGGCGGTACACACATCATGACATTTATATTCAGAATAACAGAAAACCTAATCCAAATTGTTCCGCCGGCGGTACAAGCATCCAAACATTATTATTCTGATTAACAAAAAATAACTTACTAAAAGTGTTCCGCTGGCGGTACAAGTATCCTTTATATTCTAAATTACAAAAACTAAACAAAATTTGTACCGCTGGCGGTACAAACATCCCAACTTTTATATTGTAAATTACAGAAAATAAGACCAAGAAATTGTTCCGCTGGCGGTACAAACATTCTGACATTTATATTCAGAAAAACAGAAAACCTAAACAAAATTGTTCCATTGGCGAAACAAGCATCCAAACATTTATATTGTGTTTTACAGAAAACCAAACTAAAAGTGTTCCGCTGGCGGTACAAGCATCCAAACATTTATATTGTGTTTTACAGAAAACCAAACTAAAAGTGTTCCGCTGGCGGTACAAGCATCCAAACATTTATATTGTGTTTTACAGAAAACCAAACTAAAACTGTTCCGCTGGCGGTACAAGTGTCTTTCATTTATATTCTGAATTACAGAAAACAAAACACAAATTGTTCCGCTGGCGATACAAGCATAACAAAATCAATATTCTGAATTATAGAAAACCAAACCAAATTACTTCCGCTCGCGGTACAAGCACACCAACATTTATATTCTGATTAACAAAAAATAACAAACTACAAGTGTTCTGCCGATGGTACAAACATCGCAACATTTATATTCTAAATTATAGAAAACAAGACCAAGAAATTGTTCCGCTGGCGGTACAAGCATCCATACAATTGTATTGAGATTTACAGAAACCATACTAAAAGTGTTCCGCTGGCAGTACAAACATCCCAAACTTTATATTCTAATTTACAGAAAACAAAATAAAACTGTTCCACTGGCGGTACAAGCATCCTGACATATATTAAGATTTAACAGAAAACTGAACCAAAATCGTTCCGCTGGCGGTACAAACATCCAAACATTTATATTGCGATTAACAGAAAATCAAACTAAGTGTTCCGCTGGTAGTACTTAAATCTTTTCATTTATATTCTGAATAACAAAAAAACATGTTCCACTGGCGGTTCAAGCATCCCAACAATTGTATTCTCAGTTAAAGAATGTCATAGGCTAGAATGGACACAGAAGTACCAATTTTAACCTTTGGTTAATGCGTGTGACATACCATCTGGTAATGGCAAACAAGAGTGCCAAGTAACTTTAAAAGCTATACATTCATGGCCAAGTTATAGCCCATTCAAGCGAAGTTCCAATATTGACCATTGACCTCCAAGTTAAAGTGTGACCTTGACCTTTAATCTACAGACCTTGTTTATGAGTGCAACACGCCATCTAACTGAGGCAAACATTTGTGCCAAATAATTTTAAAATTTCTCTTCCCAAGCCAAATAATTATCTCAGACAAGTTAAGTGTCAATTTCTACATTTGACCTCTAAACGTAACCTTGACCTACAGACTTGTTGCATTTGGGTGACTTGCTGTCTTGTTCAGACAAGCATTTGTACCAAGTCATTTTAAAATCCCTCTATTCATGGCCAAGGTTATGACGGACAAACAAAGTGGAAATTTTGACCTTGGAGCACTAAACATGACCTTAACGTTTGACCTACAGACACAGTTCATGCAAGGAACACGCCGCCTCATACTGACAAACATTTTTGTCAAGTAATTTAAAAATCCCTCCATCCATGATTATAGCCTTGATAAGAAGTGTGTGATGACTGACAGATGGACAAAGCAGCGACAACATGCTCCCTTTGAAAATCGGAAAGACTCATAAAAAAGCATAAACACGCGTTCTGCTGGTGGCACAAAAACTATTTAATGTTGTTGATGTTATTTACAAGAAATTACAATGAATGTTCTGCTGGTCAGGTCAAATACACAACCTCATGTCCTGTTGCAAGAAATTAAACTAATGATGTAGTGCCACAATCAGGCATTTTTTCCTGCATTCCAAGATACAATGTATAACAATCACGACTTATTACATACATGTTTCATTGGGAGTTTTCGTCAAATCCACTTTCACAGCTGGTCTTGAATTTTGATCCGCAAGGTCTGAACACTGCATACGCCATCAACACTCTGGGTAGAACAGTCTCCTGCATTCAAATAAAGAGATATAACAGTACAAGAAGTATGAGTCATGACTATATTCACCAAGTGTATGCAATAATTTACGCATACAAAATTGCCAAGAAATAACCTGTGATGATTATAATGATACATTAGTTTTAAAATATTATTTGTTATTTATCAGAGATAAAGCATAACTTGACTAAAAGTATGTCAGCTGGTGTTGAGAAAGTTTACAGAATTGAAGGATTAATATTCATGTGATATTGAAAAACGCACACAACTATCAATTGTGAAATGTACCTTGCACCATCATAGTTGATGACCTATTGTGATTGATTATTAAATCCATTTAAATAAGGACGTCAGAGTAACAGATAAGGCGCTTATTTGCGTAAATACCCAATTCTGTAACACCATTTACTCAATTCATTAAACATTGAATGAGTGACAAAACTAAATTCATATTCTGAATACCCATTGAAAGCCAAACATATTGCATACGTAATGATTGGTCAATGTTCAACTGATAGCATTATAGTGAAAAAATGAGAATTCAATTTAATTCAAGCTAATTATGACACGAGACCTGTAGTATTTTAATAGTCTTCATGATTAAGCAGTGGACTGTGGACGGAGTCCACCAAATTTTTGCTCAGCCCAGCAAAGTTTGTAGTTAACTGGACCGGTGGTCCATCAAGTTACGGTTTGTTTTATGGTCCCTTGGTCATTGGTATATCCTTAATATTATTTCCTTAAAATTATTATTCAATATTGTTTTTAATTATTTTATATATAACAGATTAAATATACAAGAGAGTCTCAGAGAGTGAAGAAAACAACAACTATGGTTCCACTAAATTGTAATCCGGTCTAGTCTATTTAGCTGGCTTAGTGGAACTACAGTCCACTGATATGAAAATTTATTTGTGAAGACTGTTTTGATCAAATCATTAATGCCGAGTTGTACAATGGTAGCCATATTGATGGAATTTGTGTGTAACAGTTTTACTCCATGGAGTTATTTCCAACAATCAATTAATATTTATGGCTTGGTATTAAACTAACATTAATGGCATAGCAAAATTACAAATACTTAAATAAATAACCCAATTTAATTCTCGAGTTACTGAGTGGAAAGCATTTTGCTAATTTTCAAAACACTGAACTTGACCCCACCCACCCCATATGATATCTCATGTGATGCCTCGCTATATGGTATCTATATAGTAAATTAAGTTATTATTATTTTATTATTGTACATATTTCAATTTGTTCTAGAGTAATTGAGATGAAACTGTTTTTTTCTATATTTAGTAACAGTGACCTTGACCTTGACAAAACCCATCCCACCCCAAATGAATTCCAAAGTAAAGTATTACTGTGTAGGGTATCTAGGTATGAAGATTAATTCTCGACAGGGAATAAGTGCTTTAAGTTTGAATGAAATCCCTCAAGCCATTCCTGAGAAACTAGCTTACTGAAAAACTTTAACCTAGACTGGACGCTGACACCAACGCCGGGGCAAGTAGAACAGCTTGCCTTTTCCTCGAAAAGTCAAGCTAAAAATGATGACGTTAATTTTCTGGTAAAACTCAATTCTAGCAAATCCTTATCTGTTGCTCTGTGAAATAGTTCAAGTCTATTATATGTAAATCTGCTATATAGGTTAAACTAAACACAGGCACACACACACATTTTCTTGGTAAATGTGTGTATTTATTGTCAAATGTATTAAAACTGCACTTACGAGATGGTTGTGGATGGAAACTACCCCTTCAGTCGCTTGTCAATCTCATGTTTTGGAATCGAGACCTCATCAATCGAAATGGAGTTCTTTTATAGCCTCTTGTTTGATATCTGTGTAACAAGATAGACATATAATGGGTCGTTGCTTTGAAATTAAGGCATGTAGGTGATATTTAAACACTAACTGCTTTTTAGGCAGCGCCTTGCATTATCACACAGTCTCCACAAAATCTGCCACAATACATTTGGTTTGTACAGAGATGTACCGATACAATACCGGTATGTCCGAGTATGCAAAAATAATCTGGAGCTACGGATTTTGTCTGGGACATAATTATGCGCTCCGATCACATGTACGTGTATTGAGGTTATGTTTAATGTGGTAACTTCAAAACTACATAAGTTATTCACTTGAAACTTGGAATATACTTTTGTCATCAACTCAAGTATCATGGGCAATATTTCCCATAACTCTGTTTTGTATTTTGACAGAGTTATGACCCCTTTTCACTTAGATTTTCTGTTAAAGTTTATATTCAAAATTCGTAACTTCAAAACTACGTAAGTTATTCACCTGAAACTTGGAACTAACCTTTGTCATCAACTCTAGTATCAGGGACAACATTACCCATAACTCTGTTTTGTATTTTGACAGAGTTATGCCCCTTTTTCACGTAGGTTTTATGGTTAACGTTTATATTCAAAAGTTTTGTAACGTCAAAACTACATAAGTTATTCACTTGAAACTTGGAACTAACCTTGGTCATCAATTTTAGTATCAGTGGCAACATTACCCATAACTCTGTTTTGTATTTTGACAGAGTTATGCACACTTTTTACATAGATTTTGTGGTTAAAGTTTTTGTTCCAAAAATGTATAAACTATACAAGGCTTCACTTAAAGGTTGTGTATTGTAACAAATTTATGCCCCTTCAACTATCCAAAATATGTACCAGCTGAAATACTTCTAATAGTCGAGTGCACTGTCCTCTGACAGCTCTTGTTTAACTAAACAATTCACCGAATAGTTCAAGCTGTACTACTCGACCATGCGTCGGCGTCGCCGTCATGCTCTGGTTAAGGTTTGCGTGCAGCAAGTCCATATCTCCGTAACTACTACAGATATTCCATGAAACTTCTTCACATGTTTGGGATCATTATGGGAGGTTACTGACCAAGGCCCATAACTCTGACCTGCAATTTTTCAGAATTATGGCCCTTTTTGTACTTACAAAATCAGGTTAAAGTTTGCGTGCAATAACTCCGTATCTCTATAACTACTACAGATATTCAATTAAAACTTCACACATGCCTTCATGAGTCATAACTGTGACCAGCATTTTAACAGAATTATGCCCCTTTTTGTACTTAGAAAAGTCAGGTTTAGGTTTGCGTGCAAGAGAAAATTCAGGTTAAGGTTTGCGTGCAACAAGTACATATCTCTGTTACTACTACAGATATTCAATTGAAACTTTACATATATCTTCGGGGTCATTATGTTAGGTCACTGACCAAGGCCCATAACTCTGACCTGCAATTTAGCAGAATTATGCCAGTTTTTTGTTACTTAGAAATGTCGGTTAAAGCTTGCATGCAACAACTTCATTTCTCAATATCTGCTACAGATATTCAATTAAATCTTCACACATGTCTTTAATTTCATTATATAAGGTCACTGGCCATGGCACATAACTGTGACAAGCATTTTAGCAGAATTATTCCCCTTTTTTCTAGTGATAAAGGCCAATTACTCTGACAAATCAGTTGAATAGTCGAGCTCGCTGTCCTGAGACAGCTCTTGTTCTTCCAATCTTGACCAAACTTCCTCAGTTTGTATTTGATCATACGACTGCGGCAGAAGCCAACAATGGATCAGATTGGGCAACACACATCAGAGTTATGGCCCCTTTATTAGTGAAAAAAACGCAAACATCACTTTTTCGTGCATTGAGATTTCATTTTTTTCATGCAATCTTGATAAAACTTTCACATGGTTTGTATGGTCATAAGATCTCAACTCAAGCAGCAAATTAAACAGGCCACGAACACTGCAGTTATTTCCCCTTAATTGTGAAAATTAATGAAAAAATGGATTTGATGCAAGACAGGGATTTCATTTTCAACCAGTCTAGACAAAACTTGCACATTTTTTATGACCATAAGATCTGAAGCAAATTTGAATATAGGATGGGTAATTGGCAATACACTCATTTGCGCAGCCATCGCAATTATTGTTCAGAACTGCAGCATTAACACTATTCCTCCGAAATAGCCTGCGAAAAGTTGGATACCAGGGTAGAGAAAATATATCCAGGTCCTTACTTGTTATATGTATGCGAGTAAATCGGCTAGACAAATTATTTAAGGACATAATGGCGTACATTCACAGAAGCCTTTCACAACAGTAACACTTTCATCTTTGCCAGTGCTCAGGTGAGCCCTTTGGGCCATCACGGCCCTCTTGTTTTGCTATTCAACAAAAAAAAAATGTACCCCCAGTGGAACTTTTAGTTTTTCTTCTGTAATTCCGAATATAATTGTTTGAATACTTTTTCCGCCAGCAGAAGAAATTAATTTTGTTTTCTGTTAATCACAATGTATTTAAGGTTACTTGTACCGCCAGCGGAACACTTTTAGTTTGGTTTTCTGAAATTCAGAATATCAATGTTTGAATACTTTAACTGCCAGCAGATTTATTTTGTTTTTCTGTAAAATATCATAATCAGGATGTTTGTACTGCCAGCAGATTTTTTTTTGTTTTGTTTTCTGTTATTCAGAATATTAATGTAAAGACACTTGTACCACCAGCGGAACACGTTTTGTTTGGCTTTCTGTAAATCACAATATTAAGGTTTGGGTGTTTGTTCTGCCGGCGGAACAATTTTGTTTAGGTTTTCTGTTATTCACAATATAAATATCAGAATGTCTGTACCGCCAGCGGAACAATTTCTTGGTCTTGTTTTCTGTAACTTAGAATATAAAAGTTGGGATGTTTGTACCGCCAGCGGAACAATTTTTTTTTTATAAGTTAGAATTTAAAGGCTACTTGTACCGCCAGTGGAACACTTTTAGTTTGTTATTTTTTGTTAATCAGAATAATAATGGATGGATGCTTGTACAGCCGGCGGAACTATTTTGATAAGGTTTTCTGTTATTCTGAATATAAATGTCATGATGTTCGTACCGCCAGCGGAACACTTCGGTTCCTTGTAATAAGGAATACAAGAATGTGTGGGGCAAAATTAAATTTGGTTTCTTGTAATTAAAACAGCATATTTTTGTACCGCCAGTGGAACATTCACTGCAAATTCATGTAAATTTATAGAAAAAAAAATGAATTTTTGTTCCGCCGGCGGAACATTTTTCTTGCTTTTTGGTAATTTATTGAAAATAGTCAGGTTTATTTTTCATAAATTTCCTGGAAAATGGCCCTTCTAATAGAAGTATTACTAAATCATTATTTAATCATATTGTTTGAAATGAGTTATGTTTACCATTATCGAGAGCAGAATGGTGTGATGTGTAAGGGATTTCCGTAAAATGCATTTAATATTACTTAAAACAATTACGTAAGGGAGTTCGGTAACTGGACGCTGAAAACGGGAGAAAGCAATCACAGATAACTCCCCTCGTAGTTACAATAATCCCTGTTTATTAACGTAAACAACATTTTGTAAACCTTTTAGCATTCAAAGCTATGAATATATATTAATTTATATGTAAAGATTTGCGCCCAGAAATATGTACTTTGATTCAATCGCAACTACAGTCATTACTGGTTACGACTGACCGAAATCCCGTGAATGTTTGAAGACTTGTATAATTTATAGAAAAGTCTGATCTGCTTGTTATTACCGGAATCCCTTTGATAATTATAGGTCAATACAGGGCTATGGTGCGCCTTTAGGCCGTATCGGAACACCTTCGGCAGTATTTGACCGAGGGCTTTAGCCCGAAGGCCAATACTTTGGAAGGTGCGCCATAGCCGTGTTTTAACCTTTTTATTACATACCTTCAACGCAAGTCAATTAAGCAACACTTAAGTTAGTTGCATTAATTTAAAATACTGTACTTATTGCAACAAATACATTAGAATGCGTTTAGCGCCTTTGACGGAATTTCAAACAATTCTCATTCTTCATCCTTATTTTGAAGTCATTTTTTAACCATATTAACGTCCAATTTCGTTTTTCTTTTGGTATTTTCATTTTTCATGGAATCAACAAATTCATGGGTTTTAATTTTTCGCTCATTCTCTTGAATATTGCCGTCTAAACCCAACAAACGATCTGCAAAAACGTGTAGCTTACGCTCTGCAGCGGACATTTTGACGTTGCAAAATGCACTAATGACTTCAACGCGCGGTTAACGACGGCACGAGAAGTCGATCGTATGCCAAAAAAGCCGTATTTCGGCACACCTGAAGTAGAAAAACCCGTATTTGGCACACACACTGTGTATGCTCGGAACTTTAAAAACCACATCCGTTAAAAATTAACGTCAATGTGTTACTATTTATAGTAAGGTATGTAATAAATTAAAGCCCCGATCGGGCCAATACTGCCGAAGGTGTGCCGATACGGCCTAAAGGCGCACCATAGCCGTGTATTAACCTTTAAGCATCGCATCATATTAACCATATGAAAGATATGCACATATATATGAATTATTACATGAACATTTTCATCTAAAATTGATTTTATACAATTTATAATACTTTAAACCGAAATAAGAAAGGGAATACTGCAAACTGAAAACAAGGGACAGGACTAACGTAATCGCAATAGTTATTACCGAAATCCCTTTATATGATCAATATTACCGTTAAATAAATACAAGCTATACATAATTTTCACCTTTAAGTGGCTTTTATCGCTTTAAAAATACATTCAATAGTTAATACTATAGTCCGTTTTATCTGAACTGTCAAAACATGAATAATTTCAGGGTGGTTGAATGTGTTATTTTTCAAATTGGACTTTCATCGTAGTTTTACGGGTATTGATTGGCTTTTATGATATTTATACATGATAAATAACATACGCAATTCTGCACTGAATATCAGTCGGAATGGCCGAGTGGTTTAAAGACAAAGTACATCGGTTGTTAGCGCATCGGGTTCGAATCCCAGAGAGTGATACTTTTAATTTTATTATTTAACGCAAGATTTTTTTCAATTTACACTGCTTTATATAGTGATTCATGATTTTCAGGAATAAAATGATATTAAAAACTTCACAGCAGACGAAGACGAATACGCGCTTATCTGATGTTGTTTTTTAAATCGCTATGTTAACCATTATTTATTTTAATGAACATTAAAACATAATAAAAAGCAAAGAAAAATATCTGGAAATATAAAATCCAATATTTAAAAAATGCAATTTAACATTTAAAATATTACTTTTTGTTCAAAATATTTTTTTTAATGACGGGACTCGAACAAGCAAAAGCTGGGTGGGTGTGAGGAGCATAATACCACTAAGCTATTTCCTCTCCAATGTCTTATAGGTAGAAATTACTGCTTTATTGAAAACCTGCTTTACATATCATACATCACTTGTAGTATTTTCTACCCGAAGCCCGAAGCACGCTATCGGAAAATCACGAATGCTTGCCGAGGATATAAATAACGTATTCAACTCCCGTGAAATTATTCAAGTTTTAACACTTTAGAAAAAACGGACTATCCTTAAATTTAACAAAAATAAAAAGCGATTTCGGTAATAACTGGGATTTCGGTAATTCTACATACCGATTTAATACATTTTCTTTACGAAGCTGGCCGAGTATTACGGAAATCGCGCTATCTATGAAATAGAGTTTAAATTAAAAATTAAATTAACATTTTAAAATTGTATCTATGTGTCCGTATTAATTCGTAAATGAATTGTATAAATTCATCAAATATACATATTTTGCTTCTTAATTCATGAAGTATTGATGACATATTATCAATATTTTATAAAATATCAGGTATTTGAAAGAAAGATTCGACAGAGCATTTAAATGACAAGATTAGCAGGCAAGTTACATGGAAGATACAACTTTGATTGAATAGTATAGATATTGCATCGCATGACCATGGAATTCGGGAAAACCAAATCTTACAGTTGCAGGCTAAAAGGAAGAATCTACGATATGCAACTAAGTTATTTTTACCATGTAGAGAGTTGAAAGATACCATAAAGGAAGTTACAATTTGGAAGTTGAGATGCCATCAAGAATGATGCATTTTTGGCAGGATATGTCCTCCATACATGTATAACAAACGCAGTAGTATGATTGCATCGTATATTGTTTGAAATTCCAGTATCATGATACATTACACTACAGCTGACACTTAAAGACTGCGATTAGTGAAACTAAAGTGATACAATGACAACTATACACCATTATAATGTTATTAAGTAATTATATTTTAATAAGTATTTTATTAATAAACTTTACATTATTAACTAAAATTCCTGATTCTGTTTCAGGTTTAATATGAAGAATAATAGGATTGATTGTGTTTTGTTTATTTATTTAAAGATGGCGTCATTTTGTTTGTGGAAAAATTTCCATATTTTCTATTTCATATAGGAACAGTTCAATTGACCAATTAAAAGCGCTAAATCTCAAACAGGCCTCGAAATTTTATACAGGCTCTGGTTTTAGCCAATCACAATGCTTAGATCCTATAAAGGAACAGTTGAATTCATACAGGAACGATTGATCGCTTTTTATTTACTCGTGTTTATTGATATAAGACGGGCATGTTCTCTGATATTGTGCGTGTTCTTGTAAACATGATAAATAACAGCCAAGATAACAACACAACATGTATGGCATCATTAAACAATTGATCGGAATTCAACTTGTTTTTATTGGATTTGTTATGAAATAATCTGCAAAGAGATATTGCACTTCCGATTAAATACATGCTCATGATGCTACAAGGTTATTCACGTTCTACATTCACATTCGTTTAATGATGGCGAATCTTAAATTTTTCTGGTTGGTTAAGCATTAATTGTGTATACCGTTTAAATTTCACCATTTAATTCAAACTTAAACATGTCGTTGTTTAGTGAATACAATTATATGCGTTCTGCTCTCGAAGTAAAGAGTTTACAATGAACCAAAGCTTCCGCCCTGCTAATAGCTGCTTCAGTTTAAATGTGACAATATATTTTAAACCCATTTCAAAAAAGAATTCTTCAACTACGTACGGATTGACATAGTGATACCATCTAGCCGCGTAATTCATGCCATGCCAAACAAATTACATAACAATACATAAAGGACTGTCATCACGAAATTGACTGAAATACGATCTGGTTTAAAAAGTGTTAAAGCATTCAAACTTAGGGAATAATTGGTGTTACGACGTTTCCATTGATATCAAGGTGAGCAGGTAAGGGAGCTTTGTCTCCACTTCCGGTT
Organism: Congeria kusceri; assembly: GCA_027627225.1. NCBI lineage: Eukaryota > Metazoa > Mollusca > Bivalvia > Myida > Dreissenidae > Congeria > Congeria kusceri. The sequence goes on along the minus strand of CM051035.1, from coordinate 51,910,011 downwards.
CCCAGCGCTCCAATACTTCTCCGCTGGGCTTAGCTTCTCCTTTTGTTTTAATGCAAGCCGGCTTCCATCCAGTTGGTTGTTAGACCTTTGTTGCCTGTTATTAAATTAGTAAATCAGAAAAATAAAGAACGCCAAGATTCAGCATTATTAGTCACACGCAATAACTTCCCCGTGTAACCATGCTCAGAACAAACGCTGGCATATAGTCTATTCCAAATCATGCACAATACACGTACAGCAACAGGTTGTATTCAAATGTAAGTAATCTCGCTCAGTATATATATCAAAGCGCTAAAGGCACTGCAATTTTTCGCCATTGCAAAACACTGGGCACAACTCAGTCTTTTCTAAACTGTGTCTGCCATTTTTAATATTAGAAATCAAAGAATAAACCAATATATTTCAATATAATTTAATAACATGACGTCCAATGAAACTTATCGATTTTCTAAATATGTTTTGCAGGATGTTTCGCAATTATGTGGAACAGACAATATAGTAACCCGTTCGAGGACCTAAGGTCGTCAAGAACCAAAGCTGTCAGTTTTAATCCGGGACATATTTTTTATTTCTTCTTCTTAATAAGTGTTCAGGGGAAACAAAACCAAAGGCATATTTGTTTCTTCTTTGTTATTATAACGATGTAACTTCTTAGTTCTTACGCTCGCAGTTTTTAATTGCTGTTTTATACGATGACCATACATGCTTAAATGTTGCAGATTGGGCGATGGACTTTACCAAAAATGACGGATGTAGGCGAAGAGACAAATTGTCGTCGTTTGTGTAACAAATGTACACATGGGTAACATACTAAGTGACCATTTCCGTAGCAGATATAGTACTTTTTACCATATGATCTTTAAATTGGTCCGAAAATTCGGATCACAGCTTTAGGTCACAAGTGCCGAGAGAGCAAAAAAGTTTTCAAAAATACGGAAAAAACCTCCTTCCACATCCGATCTTCGAACTAAATACGTCGGATTTGGTAGGATGTAAACAGTTTTTCTATAACATTTTATTGTAAAGGTAGAAATACTAGTATAACCTTTCGCATGTTATGAATATTATAAATCTAGATGTTGTTAGGAGTACCTGTCGCTGTGACACCGGCGTTTCTTTTAATGATTGTGTTAGTTTGTGCCGCTGGATGATAAATAATGGGTTAAATAGATACTGCATTTAAGTATTACTACGTTGATTGGGACAACTTAGAACAAACATTGTCATGTGAAAAAAAAGAACGTAATCATCTGCCGGCTAGAAGTTGTTAAAATGCATCACTACGAATGAAGTCATCGTTGGACCTGCCTTTATCTGTCTTTTATCTTAATTGCAGACCTAAGACTAATGTATAATGTGACGGATCCAATTGCGAAAGCAATCATTCCAATATGTGTGTACAAAAAGCGAGCCATACATGTTCTATAAGAACTAAGTGGATGCAGAAGCTTTACAATGATTACTAAAAGCGTAAAAATTGGCATAACAGATGTTAGATTTCCATTTAAAATACATATAAAATGTAGCGATAAAACAAACAGATCTTTTATAATTTTATAAAACAATAAGTGATTTTGAAACTGTAACTCTATTTTGTTACAATTGTCAAGTTCTAACATTTTGAAGCTTGTCCCTTGAGCTTGGTTAACATGTACACATTGTTTGAAACCCAACAAATCCATTAATATCTTAACTGTTATGTATTCATGCATTCCTTCCGTACGACTTTCAATGAATGTGTACATGGAACAGTTAAAGGCAACGCAAAAAATGAATGTACAAGATTGTCCGACCAAGAAAAGATACTATGTATGTTTTGAACAGTGTACCGGTTTATGGCGATCGGGCACACAAAACTGATTTCGATACTTGCATTTAAAAGCAAACATAATTAAAGCCAGTTTAACAAAATGAATTTGAACGGGTTGACCACACTTTGGTATGAGTCGATATGATACATTTATCTATATACCCAGTACACGTATATGTATGGTATATATGGTAAATCAAATAGTCATGTCGATATAGCACACTTATATTTCTTATTATAACAGGTCAACAATCTGGAGTCTAGTCGATAAGCCCCATCAAATTGACTATAGTGATGGCAAATACGTAGATATTGGTTGATTACTAATGTATTTCATATTAAAAGTGGCTGTTTCAAAAGTGTGTTAATCATAACCACTGCAAAGGATGTACTGTTTTGCCAGCGTTGGTTTTTTTCCGGCGTAAACTGCCATAGCAGAGATCTACGAACTCGGAGTGCTTGTTAGCTCAAAATCATTCTTTTCTTTTATTTCATTTTCATCAAAGACTTAAATATCATTGCTGGGTAATAAATCTATTGAACTCATCAGAATTGACGAGTTTTGAGGATTACTGACGAGCTTAGAACCATTTTCATGACGACATAAGGACCTAAAGTCGTCAGGGCTAGAGTTGTCTCGCTTTTATAGGATTATCAGTGAACTAATACTGAATGACGTCACAACTAATATAGTTAACATGTTTATCAAAAATCATTTAACCCGTAATAACCGTCCTTGTGTGTACAGGCGCACCCTGGTTCTAAATTGACGCACAAAATCATCGCAGAGTGACGACCTTAGGTCCTTTTAGAATAGACATGTGTCCGTTAGACACGGATGCCCCCACATGTATAATCTTAAAAATAGGGAGTTAAAATATATATTGCCTCGTAAAAATCCGATTTTAAAACATAATTGTGTAGTTATGGTATATTTTGTCTCTCAATAATGACGTTTTGAATTGTGTAATATGTTGTCAAATGGGTAGCTATGAATTGAGGACCATTTGGAAATGTACGCCACTAATTAAAACGTTAAACGATTAAACGGTGTGAAAACTGTACACTAACAACAGCTAAATACTCTGTACGAGTAAAATATATAAGGCCTCTCAAAACAACATGTACTTCTTAGATATGTCTTAAATGTCTTCTCTTTCAATAAATACAGCGTCTAGAGCAGCAAACCCTTACATTCTGTAAAAAAAGTACATATGCAGATAAATCGAGACATATATTTAAATATGATATTCGGCGTTTATGGTAATATGAAAATGAGACATGTAGATTAAACTTACTGACAAATATGTAACTTGATTGTGTGTTTTCCACTTATAATTCACTTATCTGTCGCATGACTGACTAGATTTAAACGGCACACTATGCTCACATACTAAATCATACTGTAGTCCCCCTTACACTCATCAAATAACCTTAACGTGAGTCTTCGATGAGATGAATAGGTTAGAATGTCTATGATTCTTCTCGGCTCGCTTCGTGACCCAATTAATTAATTAAAAGCAACTGCTCGGATATTCTGACAATGTAAGTGATACACGTTTTTTTTTCTTAAAAATACCTATGAAAAGCATTAAAACGTTTTATAATATTATCCATTTCAATTGATGACTTTTCCTAAATGAAACTATGTTTCCAATATATGTCTCTGTCAGTAGTGTTATTTAGCTTGTTTATATATATGAAATATTTTCTTGTTGGGATCTATCACAACTAAATATAAAAATGATCAATTCGCCATTCTGTGAATAGATCTATTTATAGAATCACATGGCCAAGTATAATGTACCTGAATATAATTATCAATATATATATACTTCCAAGGTAAAATTCCGTGTATACTTATTTTACACAGTGTTGCGCATAATTTTTAAGCTTTCTGTTCTCTTACATCAAACGATTTTAGACTAATTGATGCCTTTAGTTTTCATTAAGAGGACTATATGTTCAAACGTTGCATTTTACCATTTAATGGCAATTGTAAGCTTTCTGTTTTCTTGCTCAACTCATGGCACATGTTTTTACCCGTTTACATTATTTAAGATGTCCTTGGTTATGAGAGATATGTTACAGAGAAACAACTTCAAGCGGGTAGCAAGAACAGTGCTATTTATTTATAATTGTCTGTTCAATTGAGGAACAGTTACTATTTGTGTTGTGATACTGGACGTGCGCTTTATTTAAAACTCAATAACTGTTGTCGATTATGCTATTTGTTACCTTGCTTCTGTATGGCTACAAAACGACATATCTCTATTAATACGTGTTTATTTTTTACTTGTTGTAATAGTAGGTAAAATTGAACTATAATACATTACCTCTCGCCATTGTTCAATGAGGATGAAAATATACTAAAGATACGGTTTTATACACTGCAAGCAAGTTTGAACATCGTTAATAGCTATTTATGTAAAGGAACATTAATAGCAATCAACATGAATACGTTAAAAAAATAAAAGAACAGGCGTGAAACTTCAACAGGTGTTGAATAAGAAGGGAAATATGCCTTTACTGGTAGCAAAACAAACCATGAACTGTATTTCGACAATGCATATAATTAGTAATGTAATTTACATGACATTTTAATAATTCAAATTTGTATGAGTAATTAAAGCCCAAACGTTTAATAAAAAGGGCTATATTAAATATGAAATTTTCCATTAGAAATTATAAGTTTTCTAATCAGTTGCTCAGCACGTTGCTAAATAAATATCTTAATTTTTTTTATAATATGTATGCGCAATTTCTATATTCTCAACCAATCATTTTGTGTGCAGCTTAAGACAAAAGGTATAAACGGATTTTAAAAAAAATCTGATGCTTATATATAATTCAATGGACAAACGATTTGGTTTTTTGGTGACCCGGATCACCGTTTAGATGCAGAACTTTAAAAAGATTATCGGAAATTCGGTGGTTTGTCGAATTGCCTGCCATTTATTATCTTGTTGTCGCGCAATTTATAAATAAAACGCTATGCTACCGAATGGTGTTTGCTGTAGGTAAATTTTGAGAAGAAAAAAACGATGCAAATTATCAGTAAACACTCGTACGCAACACATTTTAAAATGTTTTTGGATATCAATATAAAAATGAGTCTTAAACAAAGGTCTTATATGTAATTGAAATGAGTTCCAATAGTTTCATCTTCAGAATTTACTTTTTTGGTTAACTTGAAACTAGTGATAAACAAATTCTAATTGATATACACTTACTTTGAAAACAAACTTATAAATATAAACAATACCGTAAAAGCTCTATGTTTTCGGACACTACACATTTTCGGACACCCTCTTTTTTAGCCAAAATAATTATTTTTTGTCACTATATATTTTCGGACATCTTGATTTTAAACCATAAGTAATGAATCTTAATTTTCGGATATTTTGTATGACAGTGGCATTTTAGCAGAATTTTAATTTGCTTGTGTTAATCCGGTGACACATCGCACATGTGTTTGTACAACCGGATGAAGGTCATAAAACCTGGCAGATGAATGAGTGGAGGCGGTGGACCGTTACATTAGCGTTATTTGGCAAAGAGACATGTGCCATAAATAATGGGTTTACCCGATTGTGTATACGAGTGGTGATATCGTATATCCAATATGCTGTTGAAATTATCGTATTAAGGAACCAGTCTTAACCAGCCTTAATTATTTACCAATAAATTCAGCTTAATTTATTCACAGTTGTTTTTTTATATGTCGTTTCAGGTACGCGATAGCAAAGCTGTGAAATTGCATTTATCTTAAAGCTTGAAAGACGACGCAATGCAATGAAATTAGTGGATACTAATTTGTTTCGTTTATTTTATTTGAATAATTGATAACAAACATAACATACATTCATCATTCAGACACATTCAGATTCAAATAAAAGTTTACCTGTATGAAAAGCAAAAATAACATGCATTCATTATTCTGACATGATATTCTGATTCAAATAAAGGTTCCGCGGTAAAAAAAGCAAAAAAGAAAAAAATAACACATACTACGAATACAAGTGAGTGTACACAGGGGATACTATTTGGCGTGGTATTTAACAAGCATGCGCAATCATTAATCGACACTATCCGCGTATATTTTTACCATGTAGAGAGTTGAAAGATACCACAAAGGAAGTTACAATTTGCAATTTGGAAGTTGTGATGCCATCAAGAATGATGCATTTTTGGCCGGATATGTCCTCCATACATGTATAACAAACGCAGTATTATGATTGCATCGTATATTGTTTTAAATTCCAGTATCATGATACATTACACTACAGCTGACACTTAAAGACTGCGATTAGTGAAACTAAAGTGATACAATGACAACTATACACCATTATAATGTTATTAAGTAATTATTATTTAATAAGTATTTTATTAATAAACTTTACATTATTAACTAAATTCCTGATTCTGTTTCAGGTTTAATCTGAAGAATAATAAGATTGTTTGTGTTTTGTTTATTTATTTAAAGATGGCGTCATTTTGTTTGTGGAAAAATTGCCATGTTTTCTATTTCATATAGGAACAGTTCAATTGACCAATTAAAAGCGCTAAATCTCAAACAGGCCTCGAAATGTTATACAGGCTCTGGTTTTAGCCAATCACAATGCTTAGATCCTATAAAGGAACAGTTGAATTCATACAGGAACGGTTGATCGTTTTTTATTTACTCGTGTTTATTGATATAAGACGGGCATGTTCACTGATATTGTGCGCGTTCTTGTAAACATGATAAATAACAGCCAAGATAACAACACAACATGTATGGCATCATTAAACAATTGATCGGAATTCAACTTGTTTTTATTGGATTTGTTATGAAATAATCTGCAAAGAGATATTGCACTTCCGATTAAATACATGCTCATGATGCTAAAAGGTTATTCACGTTCTACATTCACATTCGTTTAATGATGGAGAATCTTAAATTTTTCAGGTTGGTTAAGCATTAATTGTGTATACCGTTTAAATTTCACCATTTAAATCAAACTTAAACATGTCCTTGTTTAGTGAATACAATTATATGCGTTCTGCTCTCGAAGTAAAGAGTTTACAATGAACCAAAGCTTCCGCCCTGCTAATAGCTGGTTCAGTTTAAATGTGACAATATATTTTAAACCCATTTCAAAAAAGAATTCTTCAACTACGTACGGATTGACATTGTGATACCATCTAGCCGCGTAATTCATGCCATGCCATACAAATTACATAACAATACATAAAGGACTGTCATCACGAAATGGACTGAAATACGATCTGGTTTAAAAAGTGTTAAAGCATTCAAACTTAGGGAATAATTGGTGTTACGACAGTTCCATTGATATCAAGGTGAGCAGGTACAGTCGGGAGTTTGGTCTCCACTTCCGGTTCCCAGCGCTCCAATACTTCTCCGCTGGGCTTAGCTTCTCCTTTTGTTTTAATGCAAGCCGGCTTCCATCCAGTTGGTTGTTAGACCTTTGTTGCCTGTTATTAAATTAGTAAATCAGAAAAATAAAGAACGCCAAGATTCAGCATTATTAGTCACACGCAATAACGTCCCCGTGTAACCATGCTCAGAACAAACGCTGGCAATTAGTCTATTCCAAATCATGCACAATACACGTACAGCAGCAGGTTATATTCAAATGTAAGTAATCACGCTACGTATATTTATCAAAGCGCTAAAGGCACTACAATTTTTCGCAATTGCAAAACACTGGGCACAACTCAGTCTTTTCTAAAATGTGTCTCCCATTTTTAATATTAGAAATCAAAGAATAAATCATTCATAAGTAGTTACTGAAAATTTTACTGCAATATACACTTATATTCCAAGATATTTCAATATAATTTAATGACATGACGTCCGATGAAACTTATCGATTTTCTAAATATGTTTTGCAGGATGTTTCGCAATTATGTGGAACAGACAATACAGTAACCCGTTCGAGGACCTAAGGTCGTCACGGACCAAAGCTGTCAGTTTTAATCCGGGACATATTTTTTATTTCTTCTTCTTAATAAGTGTTCATGGGAAACAAAACCAAAGGCATATTTGTTTCTTCTTTGTTATTATAACGATGTAACTTCTTAGTTCTTACGCTCGCAGTTTTTAATTGCTGTTTTATACGATGACCATACATGCTTAAATGTTGCAGATTGGGCGATGGACTTTACCAAAAATGACGGATGTAGGCGAAGAGACAAATTGTCGTCGTTTGTGTAACAAATGTACACATGGGTAACATACTAAGTGACCCTTTCCGTAGCAGATATAGTACTTTTTACCATATGATCTTTAAATTCGGAAAATTCGGATGACAGCTTTAGGTCACAAGTGCCGAGAGAGCAAAAAAGTTTTCTAAAATACGGAAAAAACCTCCTTCCACATCCGATCTTCGAACTAAATACGTCGGATTTGGTAGGATGTAAACAGTTTTTCTATAACATTTTATTGTAAAGGTAGAAATACTAGTATAACCTTTCGCATTTTATGAATATTATAAATCTAGATGTTGTTAGAAGTACCTGTCGCTGTGACACCGGCGTTTCTTTTAATGATTGTGTTAGTTTGTGCTGCTGGATGATAAATAATGGGTTAAATAGATACTGTGTTTAAGTATTACTACGTTGATTGGGACAACTTAGAACAAACATTGTCATGTGAAAAAAAAGAACGTAATCATCTGCCGGCTAGAAGTTGTTAAAATGCATCACTACGAATGAAGTCATCGTTGGACCTGCCTTTATCTGTCTTTTATCTTAATTGCAGACCTAAGACTAATGTATAATGTGACGGATCCAATTGCGAAAGCAATCATTCCAATATGTGTGTACAAAAAGCGAGCCATACATGTTCTATAAGAACTAAGTGGATGCAGAAGCTTTACAATGATTACTAAAAGCGTAAAAATTGGCATAACAGATGTTAGATTTCCATTTAAAATACATATAAAATGTAGCGATAAAACAAACAGATCTTTTATAATTTTATAAAACAATAAGTGATTTTGAAACTGTAACTCTATTTTGTTACAATTGTCAAGTTCTAACATTTTGAAGCTTGTCCCTTGAGCTTGGTTAACATGTACACATTGTTTGAAACCCAACAAATCCATTAATATCTTAACTGTTATGTATTCATGCATTCCTTCCGTACGACTTTCAATGAATGTGTACATGGAACAGTTAAAGGCAACGCAAAAAATGAATGTACAAGATTGTCCGACCAAGAAAAGATACTATGTATGTTTTGAACAGTGTACCGGTTTATGGCGATCGGGCACACAAAACTGATTTCGATACTTGCATTTAAAAGCAAACATAATTAAAGCCAGTTTAACAAAATGAATTTGAACGGGTTGACCACACTTTGGTATGAGTCGATATGATACATTTATCTATATACCCAGTACACGTATATGTATGGTATATATGGTAAATCAAATAGTCATGTCGATATAGCACACTTATATTTCTTATTATAACAGGTCAACAATCTGGAGTCTAGTCGATAAGCCCCATCAAATTGACTATAGTGATGGCAAATACGTAGATATTGGTTGATTACTAATGTATTTCATATTAAAAGTGGCTGTTTCAAAAGTGTGTTAATCCTAACCACTGCAAAGGATGTACTGTTTTGCCAGCGTTGGTTTTTTTCCGGCGTAAACTGCCATAGCAGAGATCTACGAACTCGGAGTGCTTGTTAGCTCAAAATCATTCTTTTCTTTTATTTCATTTTCATCAAAGACTTAAATATCATTGCTGGGTAATAAATCTATTGAACTCATCAGAATTGACGAGTTTTGAGGATTACTGACGAGCTTAGAACCATTTTCATGACGACATAAGGACCTAAAGTCGTCAGGGCTAGAGTTGTCTCGCTTTTATAGGATTATCAGTGAACTAATACTGAATGACGTCACAACTAATATAGTTAACATGTTTATCAAAAATCATTTAACCCGTAATAACCGTCCTTGTGTGTACAGGCGCACCCTGGTTCTAAATTGACGCACAAAATCATCGCAGAGTGACGACCTTAGGTCCTTTTAGAATAGACATGTGTCCGTTAGACACGGATGCCCCCACATGTATAATCTTAAAAATAGGGAGTTAAAATATATATTGCCTCGTAAAAATCCGATTTTAAAACATAATTGTGTAGTTATGGTATATTTTGTCTCTCAATAATGACGTTTTGAATTGTGTAATATGTTGTCAAATGGGTAGCTATGAATTGAGGACCATTTGGAAATGTACGCCACTAATTAAAACGTTAAACGATTAAACGGTGTGAAAACTGTACACTAACAACAGCTAAATACTCTGTACGAGTAAAATATATAAGGCCTCTCAAAACAACATGTACTTCTTAGATATGTCTTAAATGTCTTCTCTTTCAATAAATACAGCGTCTAGAGCAGCAAACCCTTACATTCTGTAAAAAAAGTACATATGCAGATAAATCGAGACATATATTTAAATATGATATTCGGCGTTTATGGTAATATGAAAATGAGACATGTAGATTAAACTTACTGACAAATATGTAACTTGATTGTGTGTTTTCCACTTATAATTCACTTATCTGTCGCATGACTGACTAGATTTAAACGGCACACTATGCTCACATACTAAATCATACTGTAGTCCCCCTTACACTCATCAAATAACCTTAACGTGAGTCTTCGATGAGATGAATAGGTTAGAATGTCTATGATTCTTCTCGGCTCGCTTCGTGACCCAATTAATTAATTAAAAGCAACTGCTCGGATATTCTGACAATGTAAGTGATACACGTTTTTTTTTCTTAAAAATACCTATGAAAAGCATTAAAACGTTTTATAATATTATCCATTTCAATTGATGACTTTTCCTAAATGAAACTATGTTTCCAATATATGTCTCTGTCAGTAGTGTTATTTAGCTTGTTTATATATATGAAATATTTTCTTGTTGGGATCTATCACAACTAAATATAAAAATGATCAATTCGCCATTCTGTGAATAGATCTATTTATAGAATCACATGGCCAAGTATAATGTACCTGAATATAATTATCAATATATATATACTTCCAAGGTAAAATTCCGTGTATACTTATTTTACACAGTGTTGCGCATAATTTTTAAGCTTTCTGTTCTCTTACATCAAACGATTTTAGACTAATTGATGCCTTTAGTTTTCATTAAGAGGACTATATGTTCAAACGTTGCATTTTACCATTTAATGGCAATTGTAAGCTTTCTGTTTTCTTGCTCAACTCATGGCACATGTTTTTACCCGTTTACATTATTTAAGATGTCCTTGGTTATGAGAGATATGTTACAGAGAAACAACTTCAAGCGGGTAGCAAGAACAGTGCTATTTATTTATAATTGTCTGTTCAATTGAGGAACAGTTACTATTTGTGTTGTGATACTGGACGTGCGCTTTATTTAAAACTCAATAACTGTTGTCGATTATGCTATTTGTTACCTTGCTTCTGTATGGCTACAAAACGACATATCTCTATTAATACGTGTTTATTTTTTACTTGTTGTAATAGTAGGTAAAATTGAACTATAATACATTACCTCTCGCCATTGTTCAATGAGGATGAAAATATACTAAAGATACGGTTTTATACACTGCAAGCAAGTTTGAACATCGTTAATAGCTATTTATGTAAAGGAACATTAATAGCAATCAACATGAATACGTTAAAAAAATAAAAGAACAGGCGTGAAACTTCAACAGGTGTTGAATAAGAAGGGAAATATGCCTTTACTGGTAGCAAAACAAACCATGAACTGTATTTCGACAATGCATATAATTAGTAATGTAATTTACATGACATTTTAATAATTCAAATTTGTATGAGTAATTAAAGCCCAAACGTTTAATAAAAAGGGCTATATTAAATATGAAATTTTCCATTAGAAATTATAAGTTTTCTAATCAGTTGCTCAGCACGTTGCTAAATAAATATCTTAATTTTTTTTATAATATGTATGCGCAATTTCTATATTCTCAACCAATCATTTTGTGTGCAGCTTAAGACAAAAGGTATAAACGGATTTTAAAAAAAATCTGATGCTTATATATAATTCAATGGACAAACGATTTGGTTTTTTGGTGACCCGGATCACCGTTTAGATGCAGAACTTTAAAAAGATTATCGGAAATTCGGTGGTTTGTCGAATTGCCTGCCATTTATTATCTTGTTGTCGCGCAATTTATAAATAAAACGCTATGCTACCGAATGGTGTTTGCTGTAGGTAAATTTTGAGAAGAAAAAAACGATGCAAATTATCAGTAAACACTCGTACGCAACACATTTTAAAATGTTTTTGGATATCAATATAAAAATGAGTCTTAAACAAAGGTCTTATATGTAATTGAAATGAGTTCCAATAGTTTCATCTTCAGAATTTACTTTTTTGGTTAACTTGAAACTAGTGATAAACAAATTCTAATTGATATACACTTACTTTGAAAACAAACTTATAAATATAAACAATACCGTAAAAGCTCTATGTTTTCGGACACTACACATTTTCGGACACCCTCTTTTTTAGCCAAAATAATTATTTTTTGTCACTATATATTTTCGGACATCTTGATTTTAAACCATAAGTAATGAATCTTAATTTTCGGATATTTTGTATGACAGTGGCATTTTAGCAGAATTTTAATTTGCTTGTGTTAATCCGGTGACACATCGCACATGTGTTTGTACAACCGGATGAAGGTCATAAAACCTGGCAGATGAATGAGTGGAGGCGGTGGACCGTTACATTAGCGTTATTTGGCAAAGAGACATGTGCCATAAATAATGGGTTTACCCGATTGTGTATACGAGTGGTGATATCGTATATCCAATATGCTGTTGAAATTATCGTATTAAGGAACCAGTCTTAACCAGCCTTAATTATTTACCAATAAATTCAGCTTAATTTATTCACAGTTGTTTTTTTATATGTCGTTTCAGGTACGCGATAGCAAAGCTGTGAAATTGCATTTATCTTAAAGCTTGAAAGACGACGCAATGCAATGAAATTAGTGGATACTAATTTGTTTCGTTTATTTTATTTGAATAATTGATAACAAACATAACATACATTCATCATTCAGACACATTCAGATTCAAATAAAAGTTTACCTGTATGAAAAGCAAAAATAACATGCATTCATTATTCTGACATGATATTCTGATTCAAATAAAGGTTCCGCGGTAAAAAAAGCAAAAAAGAAAAAAATAACACATACTACGAATACAAGTGAGTGTACACAGGGGATACTATTTGGCGTGGTATTTAACAAGCATGCGCAATCATTAATCGACACTATCCGCGTATATTTTTACCATGTAGAGAGTTGAAAGATACCACAAAGGAAGTTACAATTTGCAATTTGGAAGTTGTGATGCCATCAAGAATGATGCATTTTTGGCCGGATATGTCCTCCATACATGTATAACAAACGCAGTATTATGATTGCATCGTATATTGTTTTAAATTCCAGTATCATGATACATTACACTACAGCTGACACTTAAAGACTGCGATTAGTGAAACTAAAGTGATACAATGACAACTATACACCATTATAATGTTATTAAGTAATTATTATTTAATAAGTATTTTATTAATAAACTTTACATTATTAACTAAATTCCTGATTCTGTTTCAGGTTTAATCTGAAGAATAATAAGATTGTTTGTGTTTTGTTTATTTATTTAAAGATGGCGTCATTTTGTTTGTGGAAAAATTGCCATGTTTTCTATTTCATATAGGAACAGTTCAATTGACCAATTAAAAGCGCTAAATCTCAAACAGGCCTCGAAATGTTATACAGGCTCTGGTTTTAGCCAATCACAATGCTTAGATCCTATAAAGGAACAGTTGAATTCATACAGGAACGGTTGATCGTTTTTTATTTACTCGTGTTTATTGATATAAGACGGGCATGTTCACTGATATTGTGCGCGTTCTTGTAAACATGATAAATAACAGCCAAGATAACAACACAACATGTATGGCATCATTAAACAATTGATCGGAATTCAACTTGTTTTTATTGGATTTGTTATGAAATAATCTGCAAAGAGATATTGCACTTCCGATTAAATACATGCTCATGATGCTAAAAGGTTATTCACGTTCTACATTCACATTCGTTTAATGATGGAGAATCTTAAATTTTTCAGGTTGGTTAAGCATTAATTGTGTATACCGTTTAAATTTCACCATTTAAATCAAACTTAAACATGTCCTTGTTTAGTGAATACAATTATATGCGTTCTGCTCTCGAAGTAAAGAGTTTACAATGAACCAAAGCTTCCGCCCTGCTAATAGCTGGTTCAGTTTAAATGTGACAATATATTTTAAACCCATTTCAAAAAAGAATTCTTCAACTACGTACGGATTGACATTGTGATACCATCTAGCCGCGTAATTCATGCCATGCCATACAAATTACATAACAATACATAAAGGACTGTCATCACGAAATGGACTGAAATACGATCTGGTTTAAAAAGTGTTAAAGCATTCAAACTTAGGGAATAATTGGTGTTACGACAGTTCCATTGATATCAAGGTGAGCAGGTACAGTCGGGAGTTTGGTCTCCACTTCCGGTTCCCAGCGCTCCAATACTTCTCCGCTGGGCTTAGCTTCTCCTTTTGTTTTAATGCAAGCCGGCTTCCATCCAGTTGGTTGTTAGACCTTTGTTGCCTGTTATTAAATTAGTAAATCAGAAAAATAAAGAACGCCAAGATTCAGCATTATTAGTCACACGCAATAACGTCCCCGTGTAACCATGCTCAGAACAAACGCTGGCAATTAGTCTATTCCAAATCATGCACAATACACGTACAGCAGCAGGTTATATTCAAATGTAAGTAATCACGCTACGTATATTTATCAAAGCGCTAAAGGCACTACAATTTTTCGCAATTGCAAAACACTGGGCACAACTCAGTCTTTTCTAAAATGTGTCTCCCATTTTTAATATTAGAAATCAAAGAATAAATCATTCATAAGTAGTTACTGAAAATTTTACTGCAATATACACTTATATTCCAAGATATTTCAATATAATTTAATGACATGACGTCCGATGAAACTTATCGATTTTCTAAATATGTTTTGCAGGATGTTTCGCAATTATGTGGAACAGACAATACAGTAACCCGTTCGAGGACCTAAGGTCGTCACGGACCAAAGCTGTCAGTTTTAATCCGGGACATATTTTTTATTTCTTCTTCTTAATAAGTGTTCATGGGAAACAAAACCAAAGGCATATTTGTTTCTTCTTTGTTATTATAACGATGTAACTTCTTAGTTCTTACGCTCGCAGTTTTTAATTGCTGTTTTATACGATGACCATACATGCTTAAATGTTGCAGATTGGGCGATGGACTTTACCGAAAATGACGGATGTAGGCGAAGAGACAAATTGTCGTCGTTTGTGTAACAAATGTACACATGGGTAACATACTAAGTGACCCTTTCCGTAGCAGATATAGTACTTTTTACCATATGATCTTTAAATTCGGAAAATTCGGATGACAGCTTTAGGTCACAAGTGCCGAGAGAGCAAAAAAGTTTTCTAAAATACGGAAAAAACCTCCTTCCACATCCGATCTTCGAACTAAATACGTCGGATTTGGTAGGATGTAAACAGTTTTTCTATAACATTTTATTGTAAAGGTAGAAATACTAGTATAACCTTTCGCATTTTATGAATATTATAAATCTAGATGTTGTTAGAAGTACCTGTCGCTGTGACACCGGCGTTTCTTTTAATGATTGTGTTAGTTTGTGCTGCTGGATGATAAATAATGGGTTAAATAGATACTGTGTTTAAGTATTACTACGTTGATTGGGACAACTTAGAACAAACATTGTCATGTGAAAAAAAAGAACGTAATCATCTGCCGGCTAGAAGTTGTTAAAATGCATCACTACGAATGAAGTCATCGTTGGACCTGCCTTTATCTGTCTTTTATCTTAATTGCAGACCTAAGACTAATGTATAATGTGACGGATCCAATTGCGAAAGCAATCATTCCAATATGTGTGTACAAAAAGCGAGCCATACATGTTCTATAAGAACTAAGTGGATGCAGAAGCTTTACAATGATTACTAAAAGCGTAAAAATTGGCATAACAGATGTTAGATTTCCATTTAAAATACATATAAAATGTAGCGATAAAACAAACAGATCTTTTATAATTTTATAAAACAATAAGTGATTTTGAAACTGTAACTCTATTTTGTTACAATTGTCAAGTTCTAACATTTTGAAGCTTGTCCCTTGAGCTTGGTTAACATGTACACATTGTTTGAAACCCAACAAATCCATTAATATCTTAACTGTTATGTATTCATGCATTCCTTCCGTACGACTTTCAATGAATGTGTACATGGAACAGTTAAAGGCAACGCAAAAAATGAATGTACAAGATTGTCCGACCAAGAAAAGATACTATGTATGTTTTGAACAGTGTACCGGTTTATGGCGATCGGGCACACAAAACTGATTTCGATACTTGCATTTAAAAGCAAACATAATTAAAGCCAGTTTAACAAAATGAATTTGAACGGGTTGACCACACGTTGGTATGAGTCGATATGATACATTTATCTATATACCCAGTACACGTATATGTATGGTATATATGGTAAATCAAATAGTCATGTCGATATAGCACACTTATATTTCTTATTATAACAGGTCAACAATCTGGAGTCTAGTCGATAAGCCCCATCAAGTTGACTATAGTGATGGCAAATACGTAGATATTGGTTGATTACTAATGTATTTCATATTAGAAGTGGCTATTTAAAAAGTGTGTTAATCATAACCACTGCAAAGGATGTACTGT
Source organism: Congeria kusceri (assembly GCA_027627225.1). Classification (NCBI taxonomy): domain Eukaryota; kingdom Metazoa; phylum Mollusca; class Bivalvia; order Myida; family Dreissenidae; genus Congeria; species Congeria kusceri. The sequence continues at coordinate 51,893,326 of CM051035.1, read as the reverse complement.
TTTGCCAGCGTTGGTTTTTTTCCGGCGTAAACTGCAATAGCAGAGATCTACGAACTCGGAGTGCTTGTTAGCTCAAAATCATTCTTTTCTTTTATTTCATTTTCATCAAAGACTTAAATATCATTGCTGGGTAATAAATCTATTGAACTCATCAGAATTGACAAGTTTTGAGGATTACTGACGAGCTTAGAACCATTTTCATGACGACATAAGGACCTAAAGTCGTCAGGGCTAGAGTTGTCTCGCTTTTATAGGATTATCAGTGAACTAATAGTGAATGACGTCACAACTAATATAGTTAACATGTTTATCAAAAATCATTTAACCCGTAATAACCGTCCTTGTGTGTACAGGCGCACCCTGGTTCTAAATCTACGCACAAAATCATGTCAGAGTGACGACCTTAGGTCCTTTTAGAATAGACATGTGTCCGTTAGACACGGATGCCCCCACATGTATAATCTTAAAAATAGGGAGTTAAAATATATATTGCCTCGTAAAAATCCGATTTTAAAACATAATTGTGTAGTTATGGTATATTTTGTCTCTCAATAATGACGTTTTGAATTGTGTAATATGTTGTCAAATGTGTAGCTGATGAATTGAGGACCATTTGGAAATGTACGCCACTAATTAAACCGTTAAACGGTTAAACGGTGTGAAAACTGTACACTAAGAACAGCTAAATACTCTGTACGAATAAAATATATAAGGCCTCTCAAAACAACATGTACTTCTTAGATATGTCTTAAATGTCTTCTCTTTCAATAAATACAGCGTCTAGAGCAGCAAACCCTTACATTCTGTAAAAAAAAGTACATATGCAGATAAATTGAGACATATATTTAAATATGATATTCGGCGTTTATGGTAATATGAAAATGAGACATGTAGATTAAACTTAGTGACAAATATGTAACTTGGTTGTGTGTTTTCCACTTATAATTCACTTATCTGTCGCATGACTGACTAGATTTAAACGGCACACTATGCTCACATACTAAATCATACTGTAGCCCCCTTACACTCATCAAATAACCTTAACGTGAGTCTTCGATGAGATGAATAGGTTAGAATGTCTATGATTCTTCTCGGCTCGCTTCGTGACCCAATTAATTAATTAAAAGCAACTGCTCGGATATTCTGACAATGTAAGTGATACACGTTTTTTTTTCTTAAAAATACCAATGAAAAGCATTAAAACGTTTTATAATATTATCCATTTCAATTGATGACTTTTCCTAAATAAAACTATGTTTCCAATATATGTCTCTGTCAGTAGTGTTATTTAGCTTGTTTATATAAGAAATATTTTCTTGTTGGGATCTATCACAACTAAATATAAAAATGATCAATTCGCCATTCTGTGAATAGATCTATTTAAAGAATCACATGGCCAAGTATAATGTACCTGAATATATTTATCAATATATATATACTTCCAAGGTAAAATTCCGTGTATACTTATTTTACACAGTGTTGCGCATAATTTTTAAGCTTTCTGTTCTCTTACATCAAACGATTTTAGACTAATTGATGCCTTTAGTTTTCATTAAGAGGACTATATGTTCAAACGTTGCATTTTACCATTTAATGGCAATTGTAAGCTTTCTGTTTTCTTGCTCAACTCATTGCACATGTTTTTACCCGTTTACATTATTTAAGATGTCCTTGGTTATGAGAGATATGTTACAGAGAAACAACTTCAAGCGGGTAGCAAGAACAGTGCTATTTATTTATAATTGTCTGTTCAATTGAGGAACAGTTACTATTTGTGTTGTGATACTGGACGTGCGCTTTATTTAAAACTCAATAACTGTTGTCGATTATGCTATTTGTTACCTTGCTCCTGTATGCCTACAAAACGACATATCTCTATTAATACGTGTTTATTTTTTACTTGTTGTAATAGTAGGTAAAATTGAACTATAATACATTACCTCTCGCCATTGTTCAATGAGGATGAAAATATACTAAAGATACGGTTTTATACACTGCAAGCAAGTTTGAACATCGTTAATAGCTATTTATGTAAAGGAACATTAATAGCAATCAACATGAATACGTTAAAAAAATAAAAGAACAGGCGTGAAACTTCAACAGGTGTTGAATAAGAAGGGAAATATGCCTTTACTGGTAGCAAAACAAACCATGAACTGTATTTCGACAATGCATATAATTAGTAATGTAATTTACATGACATTTTAATAATTCAAATTTGTATGAGTAATTAAAGCCCAAACGTTTAATAAAAAGGGCTATATTAAAAATGAAATTTTCCATTAGAAATTATAAGTTTTCTAATTAGTTGCTCAGCACGTTGCTAAATAAATATCTTAATTTTTTTATAATATGTATGCGCAATTTCTATATTCTCAACCAATCATTTTGTGTGCAGCTTAAGACAAAAGGTATAAACGGATTTTTTTAAAAATCTGATGCTTATATATAATTCAATAGACAAACGATTTGGTTTTTTGGTGACCCGGATCACCGTTTAGATGCAGAACTTTAAAAAGATTATAGGAAATTCGGTGGTTTGTCGAATTGCCTGCCATTTATTATCTTGTTGTCGCGCAATTTATAAATAAAACGCTATGCTACCGAATGGTGTTTGCTGTAGGTAAATTTTGAGAAAAAAAAAACGATGCAAATTATCAGTAAACACTCGTACGCAACACATTTTAAAATGTTTTTGGATATCAATATAAAAATGAGTCTTAAACAAAGGTCTTATATGTAATTGAAATGAGTTCCAATAGTTTCATCTTCAGAATTTACTTTTTTGGTTAACTTGAAACTAGTGATAAACAAATTCTAATTGATATACACTTAATTTGAAAACAAACTTATAAATATAAACAATACCGTAAAAGCTCTATGTTTTCGGACACTACACATTTTCGGACACCCTCTTTTTTAGCCAAAATAATTATTTTTTGTCACTATATATTTTCGGACATCTTGATTTTAAACCATAAGTAATGAATCTTAATTTTCGGATATTTTGTATGACAGTGGCATTTTAGCAGAATTTTAATTTGCTTGTGTTAATCCGGTGACACATCGCACATGTGTTTGTACAACCGGATGAAGGCCATAAAACCTGGCAGATGAATGAGTGGAGGCGGTGGACCGTTACATTAGCGTTATTTGGCAAAGAGACATGTGCCATAAATAATGGGTTTACCCGATTGTGTATACGAGTGGTGATATCGTATATCCAATATGCTGTTGAAATTATCGTATTAAGGAACCAGTCTTAACCAGTCTTAATTATTTACCAATAAATTCAGCTTAATTTATTCACAGTTGTTTTTTTATATGTCGTTTCAGGTACGCGATAGCAAAGCTGTGAAATTGCATTTATCTTAAAGCTTGAAAGACGACGCAATGCAATGAAATTAGTGGATACTAATTTGTTTCGTTTATTTTATTTGAATAATTGATAACAAACATAACATACATTCATCATTCAGACACATTCAGATTCAAATAAAAGTTTACCTGTATGAAAAGCAAAAATAACATGCATTCATTATTCTGACATGATATTCTGATTCAAATAAAAGTTCCGCGGTAAAAAAAGCAAAAAAGAAAAAAATAACACATACTACGAATACAAGTGAGTGTACACAGGGGATACTATTTGGCGTGGTATTTAACAAGCATGCGCAATCATTAATCGACACTATCCGCGTATATTTTTACCATGTAGAGAGTTGAAAGATACCACAAAGGAAGTTACAATTTGCAATTTGGAAGTTGTGATGCCATCAAGAATGATGCATTTTTGGCCGGATATGTCCTCCATACATGTATAACAAACGCAGTATTATGATTGCATCGTATATTGTTTTAAATTCCAGTATCATGATACATTACACTACAGCTGACACTTAAAGACTGCGATTAGTGAAACTAAAGTGATACAATGACAACTATACACCATTATAATGTTATTAAGTAATTATTATTTAATAAGTATTTTATTAATAAACTTTACATTATTAACTAAATTCCTGATTCTGTTTCAGGTTTAATATGAAGAATAATAAGATTGTTTGTGTTTTGTTTATTTATTTAAAGATGGCGTCATTTTGTTTGTGGAAAAATTGCCATGTTTTCTATTTCATATAGGAACAGTTCAATTGACCAATTAAAAGCGCTAAATCTCAAACAGGCCTCGAAATTTTATACAGGCTCTGGTTTTAGCCAATCACAATGCTTAGATCCTATAAAGGAACAGTTGAATTCATACAGGAACGATTGATCGCTTTTTATTTACTCGTGTTTATTGATATAAGACGGGCATGTTCTCTGATATTGTGCGTGTTCTTGTAAACATGATAAATAACAGCCAAGATAACAACACAACATGTATGGCATCATTAAACAATTGATCGGAATTCAACTTGTTTTTATTGGATTTGTTATGAAATAATCTGCAAAGAGATATTGCACTTCCGATTAAATACATGCTCATGATGCTACAAGGTTATTCACGTTCTACATTCACATTCGTTTAATGATGGCGAATCTTAAATTTTTCTGGTTGGTTAAGCATTAATTGTGTATACCGTTTAAATTTCACCATTTAATTCAAACTTAAACATGTCCTTGTTTAGTGAATACAATTATATGCGTTCTGCTCTCGAAGTAAAGAGTTTACAATGAACCAAAGCTTCCGCCCTGCTAATAGCTGCTTCAGTTTAAATGTGACAATATATTTTAAACCCATTTCAAAAAAGAATTCTTCAACTACGTACGGATTGACATTGTGATACCATCTAGCCGCGTAATTCATGCCATGCCAAACAAATTACATAACAATACATAAAGGACTGTCATCACGAAATTGACTGAAATACGATCTGGTTTAAAAAGTGTTAAAGCATTCAAACTTAGGGAATAATTGGTGTTACGACGTTTCCATTGATATCAAGGTGAGCAGGTAAGGGAGTTTTGTCTCCACTTCCGGTTCCCAGCGCTCCAATACTTCTCCGCTGGGCTTAGCTTCTCCTTTTGTTTTAATGCAAGCCGGCTTCCATCCAGTTGGTTGTTAGACCTTTGTTGCCTGTTATTAAATTAGTAAATCAGAAAAATAAAGAACGCCAAGATTCAGCATTATTAGTCACACGCAATAACTTCCCCGTGTAACCATGCTCAGAACAAACGCTGGCATATAGTCTATTCCAAATCATGCACAATACACGTACAGCAACAGGTTGTATTCAAATGTAAGTAATCTCGCTACGTATATATATCAAAGCGCTAAAGGCACTGCAATTTTTCGCCATTGCAAAACACTGGGCACAACTCAGTCTTTTCTAAAATGTGTCTGCCATTTTTAATATTAGAAATCAAAGAATAAATCATTCATAAGTAGTTATTGAAAATTTTACTGCAATATACACTTATATTCCAATATATTTCAATATAATTTAATAACATGACGTCCAATGAAACTTATCGATTTTCTAAATATGTTTTGCAGGATGTTTCGCAATTATGTGGAACAGACAATATAGTAACCCGTTCGAGGACCTAAGGTCGTCAAGAACCAAAGCTGTCAGTTTTAATCCGGGACATATTTTTTATTTCTTCTTCTTAATAAGTGTTCAGGGGAAACAAAACCAAAGGCATATTTGTTTCTTCTTTGTTATTATAACGATGTAACTTCTTAGTTCTTACGCTCGCAGTTTTTAATTGCTGTTTTATACGATGACCATACATGCTTAAATGTTGCAGATTGGGCGATGGACTTTACCAAAAATGACGGATGTAGGCGAAGAGACAAATTGTCGTCGTTTGTGTAACAAATGTACACATGGGTAACATACTAAGTGACCCTTTCCGTAGCAGATATAGTACTTTTTACCATATGATCTTTAAATTGGTCCGAAAATTCGGATCACAGCTTTAGGTCACAAGTGCCGAGAGAGCAAACACGTTTTCAAAAATACGGAAAAAACCTCCTTCCACATCCGATCTTCGAACTAAATACGTCGGATTTGGTAGGATGTAAACAGTTTTTATATAAAATTTTATTGTAAAGGTAGAAATACTAGTATAACCTTTCGCATGTTATGAATATTATAAATCTAGATGTTGTTAGAAGTACCTGTCGCTGTGACACCGGCGTTTCTTTTAATGATTGTGTTAGTTTGTGCCGCTGGATGATAAATAATGGGTTAAATAGATACTGCATTTAAGTATTACTACGTTGATTGGGACAACTTAGAACAAACATTGTCATGTGAGAAAAAAGAACGTAATCATCTGCCGGCTAGATGTTGTTAAAATGCATCACTACGAATGAAGTCATCGTTGGACCTGCCTTTATCTGTCTTTTATCTTAATTGCAGACCTAAGACTAATGTATAATGTGACGGATCCAATTGCGAAAGCAATCATTCCAATATGTGTGTACAAAAAGCGAGCCATACATGTTCTATAAGAACTAAGTGGATGCAGAAGCTTTACAATGATTACTAAAAGCGTAAAAATTGGCATAACAGATGTTAGATTTCCATTTAAAATACATATAAAATGTAGCGATAAAACAAACAGATCTTTTATAATTTTATAAAACAATAAGTGATTTTGAAACTGTAACTCTATTTTGTTACAATTGTCAAGTTCTAACATTTTGAAGCTTGTCCCTTGAGCTTGGTTAACTTGTACACATTGTTTGAAACCCAACAAATCCATTAATATCTTAACTGTTATGTATTCATGCATTCCTTCCGTACGACTTTCAATGAATGTGTACATGGAACAGTTAAAGGCAACGCAAAAAATGAATGTACAAGATTGTCCGACCAAGAAAAGATACTATGTATGTTTTGAACAGTGTACCGGTTTATGGCGATCGGGCACACAAAACTGATTTCGATACTTGCATTTAAAAGCAAACATAATTAAAGCCAGTTTAACAAAATGATTTTGAACGGGTTGACCACACTTTGGTATGAGTCGATATGATACATTTATCTATTTACCCAGTACACGTATATGTATGGTATGTATGGTAAATCAAATAGTCATGTCGATATTGCACACTTATATTTCTTATTATAACAGGTCAACAATCTGGAGTCTAGTCGATAAGCCCCATCAAATTGACTATAGTGATGGCAAATACGTAGATATTGGTTGATTACTAATGTATTTCATATTAAAAGTGGCTGTTTCAAAAGTGTGTTAATCATAACCACTGCAAAGGATGTACTGTTTTGCCAGCGTTGGTTCTTTTCCGGCGTAAACTGCCATAGCAGAGATCTACGAACTCGGAGTGCTTGTTAGCTCAAAATCATTCTTTTCTTTTATTTCATTTTCATCAAAGACTTAAATATCATTGCTGGGTAATAAATCTATTGAACTCATCAGAATTGACGAGTTTTGAGGATTACTGACGAGCTTAGAACCATTTTCATGACGACATAAGGACCTAAAGTCGTCAGGGCTAGAGTTGTCTCGCTTTTATAGGATTATCAGTGAACTAATACTGAATGACGTCACAACTAATATAGTTAACATGTTTATCAAAAATCATTTAACCCGTAATAACCGTCCTTGTGTGTACAGGCGAACCCTGGTTCTAAATCTACGCACAAAATCATCGCAGAGTGACGACCTTAGGTCCTTTTTGAATAGACATGTGTCCGTTAGACACGGATGCCCCCACATGTATAATCTTAAAAATAGGGAGTTAAAATATATATTGCCTCGTAAAATCCGATTTTAAAACATAATTGTGTAGTTATGGTATATTTTGTCTCTCAATAATGACGTTTTGAATTGTGTAATATGTTGTCAAATGTGTAGCTGATGAATTGAGGACCATTTGGAAATGTACGCCACTAATTAAAACGTTAAACGATTAAACGGTGTGAAAACTGTACACTAACAACAGCTAAATACTCTGTACGAGTAAAATATATAAGGCCTCTCAAAACAACATGTACTTCTTAGATATGTCTTAAATGTCTTCTCTTTCAATAAATACAGCGTCTAGAGCAGCAAACCCTTACATTCTGTAAAAAAGTACATATGCAGATAAATCGAGACATATATTTAAATATGATATTCGGCGTTTATGGTAATATGAAAATGAGACATGTAGATTAAACTTACTGACAAATATGTAACTTGATTGTGTGTTTTCCACTTATAATTCACTTATCTGTCGCATGACTGACTAGATTTAAACGGCACACTATGCTCACATACTAAATCATACTGTAGTCCCCCTTACACTCATCAAATAACCTTAACGTGAGTCTTCGATGAGATGAATAGGTTAGAATGTCTATGATTCTTCTCGGCTCGCTTCGTGACCCAATTAATTAATTAAAAGCAATTGCTCGGATATTCTGACAATGTAAGTGATACACGTTTTTTTTTCTTCAAAATACCAATGAAAAGCATTAAAACGCTTTGTAATATTATCCATTTCAATTGATGACTTTTCGTAAATGAAACTATGTTTCCAATATATGTCTCTGTCAATAGTGTTATTTCGCTTGTTTATATAAGAAATATTTTCTTGTTGGGATCTATCACAACTAAATATAAAAATGATCAAAGTGAATAGATCTATTTAAAGAATCACATGGCCAAGTATAATGTACCTGAATATATATATCAATATATATATACTTCCAAGGTAAAATTCCGTGTATACTTATTTTACACAGTGTTGCGCATAATTTTTAAGCTTTCTGTTCTCTTACATCAAACGATTTTAGACTAATTGATGCCTTTAGTTTTCATTAAGAGGACTATATGTTCAAACGTTGCATTTTACCATTTAATGGCAATTGTAAGCTTCTGTTTTCTTGCTCAACTCATTGCGCATGTTTTTACCCTTTTACATTATTTAAGATGTCCATGGTTATGAGAGATATGTTACAGAGAAACAACTTCAAGCGGGTAGCAAGAACAGTGCTATTTATTTATAATTGTCTGTTCAATTGAGGAACAGTTACTATTTGTGTTGATACTGGAAGTGCGCTTTATTTAAAACTCAATAACTGTTGTCGATTATGCTATTTGTTACCTTGCTCCTGTATGCCTACAAAACGACATATCTCTATTAAGACGTGTTTATTTTTTACTTGTTGTAATAGTAACATGTAAGTAAAATTGAACTATAATACATTACCTCTCGCCATTGTTCAATGAGGATGAAAATATACTAAAGATACGGTTTTATACACTGCAAGCAAGTTTGAACATCGTTAATAGCTATTTATGTAAAGGAACATTAATAGCAATCAACATGAATACGTTAAAAAAGAAAAGAACAGGCGTGAAACTTCAACAGGTGTTGAATAAGAAGGGAAATATGCCTTTACTGGTAGCAAAACAAACCATGAACTGTATTTCGACAATGCATATAATTAGTAATGTAATTTACATGACATTTTAATAATTCAAATTTGTATGAGTAATTAAAGCCCAAACGTTTAATAAAAAGGGCTATATTAAAAATGAAATTTTCCATTAGAAATTATAAGTTTTCTAATCAGTTGCTCAGCACGTTGCTAAATAAATATCTTAATTTTTTTATAATATGTATGCGCAATTTCTATATTCTCAACCAATCATTTTGTGTGCAGCTTAAGACAAAAGGTATAAACGGATTTAAAAAAAAATCTGATGCTTATATATAATTCAATGGACAAACGATTTGGTTTTTTGGTGACCCGGATCACCGTTTAGATGCAGAACTTTAAAAAGATTATTGGAAATTCGGTGGTTTGTCGAATTGCCTGCCATTTATTATCTTGTTGTCGCGCAATTTATAAATAAAACGCTATGCTACCGAAAGGTGTTTGCTGTAGGTAATTTTGAGAAAAAAAAAACGATGCAAATTGTCAGTAAACACTCGTACGCAACACATTTTAAAATGTTTTTGGATATCAATATAAAAATGAGTCTTAAACAAAGGTCTTATATGTAATTGAAATGAGTTCCAATAGTTTCATCTTCAGAATTTACTTTTTTGGTTAACTTGAAACTAGTGATAAACAAATTCTAATTGATATACACTTAATTTGAAAACAAACTTATAAATATAAACAATACCGTAAAAGCTCTATGTTTTCGGACACTACACATTTTCGGACTCCCTCTTTTTTAGCCAAAATAATTATTTTTTGTCACTATATATTTTCGGACATCTTGATTTTAAACCATAAGTAATGAATCTTAATTTTCGGATATTTTGTATGACAGTGGCATTTTAGCAGAATTTTAATTTGCTTGTGTTAATCCGGTGGCACATCGCACATGTGTTTGTACAACCGGATGAAGGTCATAAAACCTGGCAGATGAATGAGTGGAGGCGGTGGACCGTTACATTAGCGTTATTTGGCAAAGAGACATGTGCCATAAATAATGGGTTTACCCGATTGTGTATACGAGTGGTGATATCGTATATCCAATATGCTGTTGAAATTATCGTATTAAGGAACCAGTCTTAACCAGCCTTAATTATTTACCAATAAATTCAGCTTAATTTATTCACAGTTTTTTTTTATATGTCGTTTCAGGTACGCGATAGCAAAGCTGTGAAATTGCATTTATCTTAAAGCTTGAAAGACGACGCAATGCAATGAAATTAGTGGATACTAATTTGTTTCGTTTATTTTATTTGAATAATTGATAACAAACATAACATACATTCATCATTCAGACACATTCAGATTCAAATAAAAGTTTACCTGTATGAAAAGCAAAAATAACATGCATTCATTATTCTGACATGATATTCTGATTCAAATAAAAGTTCCGCGGTAAAAAAAGCAAAAAAGAAAATAAAACCACATACTACGAATACAAGTGAGTGTACACAGGGGATACTATTTGGCGTGGTATTTAACAAGCACGCGCAATCATTAATCGACACTATCCGCGTATATTTTTACCATGTAGAGAGTTGAAAGATACCACAAAGGAAGTTACAATTTGCAATTTGGAAGTTGTGATGCCATCAAGAATGATGCATTTTTGGCCGGATATGTCCTCCATACATGCATAACAAACGCAGTATTATGATTGCATCGTATATTGTTTTAAATTCCAGTATCATGATACATTACACTACAGCTGACACTTAAAGACTGCGATTAGTGAAACTAAAGTGATACAATGACAACTATACACCATTATAATGTTATTAAGTAATTATTATTTAATAAGTATTTTATTAATAAACTGTACATTATTAACTAAATTCCTGATTCTGTTTCAGGTTTAATATGAAGAATAATAAGATTGTTTGTGTTTTGTTTATTTATTTAAAGATGGCGTCATTTTGTTTGTGGAAAAATTGCCATGTTTTCTATTTCATATAGGAACAGTTCAATTGACCAATTAAAAGCGCTAAATCTCAAACAGGCCTCGAAATGTTATACAGGCTCTGGTTTTAGCCAATCACAATGCTTAGATCCTATAAAGGAACAGTTGAATTCATACAGGAAAGGTTGATCGTTTTATATTTACTCGTGTTTATTGATATAAGACGGGCATGTTCACTGATATTGTGCGTGTTATTGTAAACATGATAAATAACAGCCAAGATAACAACACAACATGTATGGCATCATTAAACGATTGATCGGAATTCAACTTGTTTTTATTGGATTTGTTATGAAATAATCTGCAAAGAGATATTGCACTTCCGATTAAATACATGCTCATGATGCTACAAGGTTATTCACGTTCTACATTCACATTCGTTTAATGATGGCGAATCTTAAATTTTTCTGGTTGGTTAAGCATTAATTGTGTATACCGTTTAAATTTCACCATTTAATTCAAACTTAAACATGTCCTTGTTTAGTGAATACAATTATATGCGTTCTGCTCTCGAAGTAAAGAGTTTACAATGAGCCAAAGCTTCCGCCCTGCTAATAGCTGCTTCAGTTTAAATGTGACAATATATTTTAAACCCATTTCAAAAAAGAATTCTTCAACTACGTACGGATTGACATTGTGATACCATCTAGCCGCGTAATTCATGCCATGCCAAACAAATTACATAACAATACATAAAGGACTGTCATCACGAAATTGACTGAAATACGATCTGGTTTAAAAAGTGTTAAAGCATTCAAACTTAGGGAATAATTGGTGTTACGACGTTTCCATTGATATCAAGGTGAGCAGGTAAGGGAGTTTTGTCTCCACTTCCGGTTCCCAGCGCTCCAATACTTCTCCGCTGGGCTTAGCTTCTCCTTTTGTTTTAATGCAAGCCGGCTTCCATCCAGTTGGTTGTTAGACCTTTGTTGCCTGTTATTAAATTAGTAAATCAGAAAAATAAAGAACGCCAAGATTCAGCATTATTAGTCACACGCAATAACTTCCCCGTGTAACCATGCTCAGAACAAACGCTGGCATATAGTCTATTCCAAATCATGCACAATACACGTACAGCAACAGGTTGTATTCAAATGTAAGTAATCTCGCTACGTATATATATCAAAGCGCTAAAGGCACTGCAATTTTTCGCCATTGCAAAACACTGGGCACAACTCAGTCTTTTCTAAAATGTGTCTGCCATTTTTAATATTAGAAATCAAAGAATAAATCATTCATAAGTAGTTATTGAAAATTTTACTGCAATATACACTTATATTCCAATATATTTCAATATAATTTAATAACATGACGTCCAATGAAACTTATCGATTTTCTAAATATGTTTTGCAGGATGTTTCGCAATTATGTGGAACAGACAATATAGTAACCCGTTCGAGGACCTAAGGTCGTCAAGAACCAAAGCTGTCAGTTTTAATCCGGGACATATTTTTTATTTCTTCTTCTTAATAAGTGTTCAGGGGAAACAAAACCAAAGGCATATTTGTTTCTTCTTTGTTATTATAACGATGTAACTTCTTAGTTCTTACGCTCGCAGTTTTTAATTGCTGTTTTATACGATGACCATACATGCTTAAATGTTGCAGATTGGGCGATGGACTTTACCAAAAATGACGGATGTAGGCGAAGAGACAAATTGTCGTCGTTTGTGTAACAAATGTACACATGGGTAACATACTAAGTGACCCTTTCCGTAGCAGATATAGTACTTTTTACCATATGATCTTTAAATTGGTCCGAAAATTCGGATCACAGCTTTAGGTCACAAGTGCCGAGAGAGCAAAAACGTTTTCAAAAATACGGAAAAAACCTCCTTCCACATCCGATCTTCGAACTAAATACGTCGGATTTGGTAGGATGTAAACAGTTTTTATATAAAATTTTATTGTAAAGGTAGAAATACTAGTATAACCTTTCGCATGTTATGAATATTATAAATCTAGATGTTGTTAGGAGTACCTGTCGCTGTGACACCGGCGTTTCTTTTAATGATTGTGTTAGTTTGTGCCGCTGGATGATAAATAATGGGTTAAATAGATACTGCATTTAAGTATTACTACGTTGATTGGGACAACTTAGAACAAACATTGTCATGTGAAAAAAAAGAACGTAATCATCTGCCGGCTAGATGTTGTTAAAATGCATCACTACGAATGAAGTCATCGTTGGACCTGCCTTTATCTGTCTTTTATCTTAATTGCAGACCTAAGACTAATGTATAATGTGACGGATCCAATTGCGAAAGCAATCATTCCAATATGTGTGTACAAAAAGCGAGCCATACATGTTCTATAAGAACTAAGTGGATGCAGAAGCTTTACAATGATTACTAAAAGCGTAAAAATTGGCATAACAGATGTTAGATTTCCATTTAAAATACATATAAAATGTAGCGATAAAACAAACAGATCTTTTATAATTTTATAAAACAATAAGTGATTTTGAAACTGTAACTCTATTTTGTTACAATTGTCAAGTTCTAACATTTTGAAGCTTGTCCCTTGAGCTTGGTTAACTTGTACACATTGTTTGAAACCCAACAAATCCATTAATATCTTAACTGTTATGTATTCATGCATTCCTTCCGTACGACTTTCAATGAATGTGTACATGGAACAGTTAAAGGCAACGCAAAAAATGAATGTACAAGATTGTCCGACCAAGAAAAGATACTATGTATGTTTTGAACAGTGTACCGGTTTATGGCGATCGGGCACACAAAACTGATTTCGATACTTGCATTTAAAAGCAAACATAATTAAAGCCAGTTTAACAAAATGATTTTGAACGGGTTGACCACACTTTGGTATGAGTCGATATGATACATTTATCTATTTACCCAGTACACGTATATGTATGGTATGTATGGTAAATCAAATAGTCATGTCGATATTGCACACTTATATTTCTTATTATAACAGGTCAACAATCTGGAGTCTAGTCGATAAGCCCCATCAAATTGACTATAGTGATGGCAAATACGTAGATATTGGTTGATTACTAATGTATTTCATATTAAAAGTGGCTGTTTCAAAAGTGTGTTAATCATAACCACTGCAAAGGATGTACTGTTTTGCCAGCGTTGGTTTTTTTCCGGCGTAAACTGCCATAGCAGAGATCTACGAACTCGGAGTGCTTGTTAGCTCAAAATCATTCTTTTCTTTTATTTCATTTTCATCAAAGACTTAAATATCATTGCTGGGTAATAAATCTATTGAACTCATCAGAATTGACGAGTTTTGAGGATTACTGACGAGCTTAGAACCATTTTCATGACGACATAAGGACCTAAAGTCGTCAGGGCTAGAGTTGTCTCGCTTTTATAGGATTATCAGTGAACTAATACTGAATGACGTCACAACTAATATAGTTAACATGTTTATCAAAAATCATTTAACCCGTAATAACCGTCCTTGTGTGTACAGGCGCACCCTGGTTCTAAATCTACGCACAAAATCATCGCAGAGTGACGACCTTAGGTCCTTTTTGAATAGACATGTGTCCGTTAGACACGGATGCCCCCACATGTATAATCTTAAAAATAGGGAGTTAAAATATATATTGCCTCGTAAAATCCGATTTTAAAACATAATTGTGTAGTTATGGTATATTTTGTCTCTCAATAATGACGTTTTGAATTGTGTAATATGTTGTCAAATGTGTAGCTGATGAATTGAGGACCATTTGGAAATGTACGCCACTAATTAAAACGTTAAACGATTAAACGGTGTGAAAACTGTACACTAACAACAGCTAAATACTCTGTACGAGTAAAATATATAAGGCCTCTCAAAACAACATGTACTTCTTAGATATGTCTTAAATGTCTTCTCTTTCAATAAATACAGCGTCTAGAGCAGCAAACCCTTACATTCTGTAAAAAAGTACATATGCAGATAAATCGAGACATATATTTAAATATGATATTCGGCGTTTATGGTAATATGAAAATGAGACATGTAGATTAAACTTACTGACAAATATGTAACTTGATTGTGTGTTTTCCACTTATAATTCACTTATCTGTCGCATGACTGACTAGATTTAAACGGCACACTATGCTCACATACTAAATCATACTGTAGTCCCCCTTACACTCATCAAATAACCTTAACGTGAGTCTTCGATGAGATGAATAGGTTAGAATGTCTATGATTCTTCTCGGCTCGCTTCGTGACCCAATTAATTAATTAAAAGCAATTGCTCGGATATTCTGACAATGTAAGTGATACACGTTTTTTTTTCTTCAAAATACCAATGAAAAGCATTAAAACGCTTTGTAATATTATCCATTTCAATTGATGACTTTTCGTAAATGAAACTATGTTTCCAATATATGTCTCTGTCAATAGTGTTATTTCGCTTGTTTATATAAGAAATATTTTCTTGTTGGGATCTATCACAACTAAATATAAAAATGATCAAAGTGAATAGATCTATTTAAAGAATCACATGGCCAAGTATAATGTACCTGAATATATATATCAATATATATATACTTCCAAGGTAAAATTCCGTGTATACTTATTTTACACAGTGTTGCGCATAATTTTTAAGCTTTCTGTTCTCTTACATCAAACGATTTTAGACTAATTGATGCCTTTAGTTTTCATTAAGAGGACTATATGTTCAAACGTTGCATTTTACCATTTAATGGCAATTGTAAGCTTCTGTTTTCTTGCTCAACTCATTGCGCATGTTTTTACCCTTTTACATTATTTAAGATGTCCATGGTTATGAGAGATATGTTACAGAGAAACAACTTCAAGCGGGTAGCAAGAACAGTGCTATTTATTTATAATTGTCTGTTCAATTGAGGAACAGTTACTATTTGTGTTGATACTGGAAGTGCGCTTTATTTAAAACTCAATAACTGTTGTCGATTATGCTATTTGTTACCTTGCTCCTGTATGCCTACAAAACGACATATCTCTATTAATACGTGTTTATTTTTTACTTGTTGTAATAGTAACATGTAAGTAAAATTGAACTATAATACATTACCTCTCGCCATTGTTCAATGAGGATGAAAATATACTAAAGATACGGTTTTATACACTGCAAGCAAGTTTGAACATCGTTAATAGCTATTTATGTAAAGGAACATTAATAGCAATCAACATGAATACGTTAAAAAAGAAAAGAACAGGCGTGAAACTTCAACAGGTGTTGAATAAGAAGGGAAATATGCCTTTACTGGTAGCAAAACAAACCATGAACTGTATTTCGACAATGCATATAATTAGTAATGTAATTTACATGACATTTTAATAATTCAAATTTGTATGAGTAATTAAAGCCCAAACGTTTAATAAAAAGGGCTATATTAAAAATGAAATTTTCCATTAGAAATTATAAGTTTTCTAATTAGTTGCTCAGCACGTTGCTAAATAAATATCTTAATTTTTTTATAATATGTATGCGCAATTTCTATATTCTCAACCAATCATTTTGTGTGCAGCTTAAGACAAAAGGTATAAACGGATTTTTTTAAAAATCTGATGCTTATATATAATTCAATAGACAAACGATTTGGTTTTTTGGTGACCCGGATCACCGTTTAGATGCAGAACTTTAAAAAGATTATAGGAAATTCGGTGGTTTGTCGAATTGCCTGCCATTTATTATCTTGTTGTCGCGCAATTTATAAATAAAACGCTATGCTACCGAATGGTGTTTGCTGTAGGTAAATTTTGAGAAAAAAAAAACGATGCAAATTATCAGTAAACACTCGTACGCAACACATTTTAAAATGTTTTTGGATATCAATATAAAAATGAGTCTTAAACAAAGGTCTTATATGTAATTGAAATGAGTTCCAATAGTTTCATCTTCAGAATTTACTTTTTTGGTTAACTTGAAACTAGTGATCAACAAATTCTAATTGATATACACTTAATTTGAAAACAAACTTATAAATATAAACAATACCGTAAAAGCTCTATGTTTTCGGACACTACACATTTTCGGACACCCTCTTTTTTAGCCAAAATAATTATTTTTTGTCACTATATATTTTCGGACATCTTGATTTTAAACCATAAGTAATGAATCTTAATTTTCGGATATTTTGTATGACAGTGGCATTTTAGCAGAATTTTAATTTGCTTGTGTTAATCCGGTGACACATCGCACATGTGTTTGTACAACCGGATGAAGGCCATAAAACCTGGCAGATGAATGAGTGGAGGCGGTGGACCGTTACATTAGCGTTATTTGGCAAAGAGACATGTGCCATAAATAATGGGTTTACCCGATTGTGTATACGAGTGGTGATATCGTATATCCAATATGCTGTTGAAATTATCGTATTAAGGAACCAGTCTTAACCAGTCTTAATTATTTACCAATAAATTCAGCTTAATTTATTCACAGTTGTTTTTTTATATGTCGTTTCAGGTACGCGATAGCAAAGCTGTGAAATTGCATTTATCTTAAAGCTTGAAAGACGACGCAATGCAATGAAATTAGTGGATACTAATTTGTTTCGTTTATTTTATTTGAATAATTGATAACAAACATAACATACATTCATCATTCAGACACATTCAGATTCAAATAAAAGTTTACCTGTATGAAAAGCAAAAATAACATGCATTCATTATTCTGACATGATATTCTGATTCAAATAAAAGTTCCGCGGTAAAAAAAGCAAAAAAGAAAAAAATAACACATACTACGAATACAAGTGAGTGTACACAGGGGATACTATTTGGCGTGGTATTTAACAAGCATGCGCAATCATTAATCGACACTATCCGCGTATATTTTTACCATGTAGAGAGTTGAAAGATACCACAAAGGAAGTTACAATTTGCAATTTGGAAGTTGTGATGCCATCAAGAATGATGCATTTTTGGCCGGATATGTCCTCCATACATGTATAACAAACGCAGTATTATGATTGCATCGTATATTGTTTTAAATTCCAGTATCATGATACATTACACTACAGCTGACACTTAAAGACTGCGATTAGTGAAACTAAAGTGATACAATGACAACTATACACCATTATAATGTTATTAAGTAATTATTATTTAATAAGTATTTTATTAATAAACTTTACATTATTAACTAAATTCCTGATTCTGTTTCAGGTTTAATATGAAGAATAATAAGATTGTTTGTGTTTTGTTTATTTATTTAAAGATGGCGTCATTTTGTTTGTGGAAAAATTGCCATGTTTTCTATTTCATATAGGAACAGTTCAATTGACCAATTAAAAGCGCTAAATCTCAAACAGGCCTCGAAATTTTATACAGGCTCTGGTTTTAGCCAATCACAATGCTTAGATCCTATAAAGGAACAGTTGAATTCATACAGGAACGATTGATCGCTTTTTATTTACTCGTGTTTATTGATATAAGACGGGCATGTTCTCTGATATTGTGCGTGTTCTTGTAAACATGATAAATAACAGCCAAGATAACAACACAACATGTATGGCATCATTAAACAATTGATCGGAATTCAACTTGTTTTTATTGGATTTGTTATGAAATAATCTGCAAAGAGATATTGCACTTCCGATTAAATACATGCTCATGATGCTACAAGGTTATTCACGTTCTACATTCACATTCGTTTAATGATGGCGAATCTTAAATTTTTCTGGTTGGTTAAGCATTAATTGTGTATACCGTTTAAATTTCACCATTTAATTCAAACTTAAACATGTCCTTGTTTAGTGAATACAATTATATGCGTTCTGCTCTCGAAGTAAAGAGTTTACAATGAACCAAAGCTTCCGCCCTGCTAATAGCTGCTTCAGTTTAAATGTGACAATATATTTTAAACCCATTTCAAAAAAGAATTCTTCAACTACGTACGGATTGACATTGTGATACCATCTAGCCGCGTAATTCATGCCATGCCAAACAAATTACATAACAATACATAAAGGACTGTCATCACGAAATTGACTGAAATACGATCTGGTTTAAAAAGTGTTAAAGCATTCAAACTTAGGGAATAATTGGTGTTACGACGTTTCCATTGATATCAAGGTGAGCAGGTAAGGGAGTTTTGTCTCCACTTCCGGTTCCCAGCGCTCCAATACTTCTCCGCTGGGCTTAGCTTCTCCTTTTGTTTTAATGCAAGCCGGCTTCCATCCAGTTGGTTGTTAGACCTTTGTTGCCTGTTATTAAATTAGTAAATCAGAAAAATAAAGAACGCCAAGATTCAGCATTATTAGTCACACGCAATAACTTCCCCGTGTAACCATGCTCAGAACAAACGCTGGCATATAGTCTATTCCAAATCATGCACAATACACGTACAGCAACAGGTTGTATTCAAATGTAAGTAATCTCGCTACGTATATATATCAAAGCGCTAAAGGCACTGCAATTTTTCGCCATTGCAAAACACTGGGCACAACTCAGTCTTTTCTAAAATGTGTCTGCCATTTTTAATATTAGAAATCAAAGAATAAATCATTCATAAGTAGTTATTGAAAATTTTACTGCAATATACACTTATATTCCAATATATTTCAATATAATTTAATAACATGACGTCCAATGAAACTTATCGATTTTCTAAATATGTTTTGCAGGATGTTTCGCAATTATGTGGAACAGACAATATAGTAACCCGTTCGAGGACCTAAGGTCGTCAAGAACCAAAGCTGTCAGTTTTAATCCGGGACATATTTTTTATTTCTTCTTCTTAATAAGTGTTCAGGGGAAACAAAACCAAAGGCATATTTGTTTCTTCTTTGTTATTATAACGATGTAACTTCTTAGTTCTTACGCTCGCAGTTTTTAATTGCTGTTTTATACGATGACCATACATGCTTAAATGTTGCAGATTGGGCGATGGACTTTACCAAAAATGACGGATGTAGGCGAAGAGACAAATTGTCGTCGTTTGTGTAACAAATGTACACATGGGTAACATACTAAGTGACCCTTTCCGTAGCAGATATAGTACTTTTTACCATATGATCTTTAAATTGGTCCGAAAATTCGGATCACAGCTTTAGGTCACAAGTGCCGAGAGAGCAAAAACGTTTTCAAAAATACGGAAAAAACCTCCTTCCACATCCGATCTTCGAACTAAATACGTCGGATTTGGTAGGATGTAAACAGTTTTTATATAAAATTTTATTGTAAAGGTAGAAATACTAGTATAACCTTTCGCATGTTATGAATATTATAAATCTAGATGTTGTTAGGAGTACCTGTCGCTGTGACACCGGCGTTTCTTTTAATGATTGTGTTAGTTTGTGCCGCTGGATGATAAATAATGGGTTAAATAGATACTGCATTTAAGTATTACTACGTTGATTGGGACAACTTAGAACAAACATTGTCATGTGAAAAAAAAGAACGTAATCATCTGCCGGCTAGATGTTGTTAAAATGCATCACTACGAATGAAGTCATCGTTGGACCTGCCTTTATCTGTCTTTTATCTTAATTGCAGACCTAAGACTAATGTATAATGTGACGGATCCAATTGCGAAAGCAATCATTCCAATATGTGTGTACAAAAAGCGAGCCATACATGTTCTATAAGAACTAAGTGGATGCAGAAGCTTTACAATGATTACTAAAAGCGTAAAAATTGGCATAACAGATGTTAGATTTCCATTTAAAATACATATAAAATGTAGCGATAAAACAAACAGATCTTTTATAATTTTATAAAACAATAAGTGATTTTGAAACTGTAACTCTATTTTGTTACAATTGTCAAGTTCTAACATTTTGAAGCTTGTCCCTTGAGCTTGGTTAACTTGTACACATTGTTTGAAACCCAACAAATCCATTAATATCTTAACTGTTATGTATTCATGCATTCCTTCCGTACGACTTTCAATGAATGTGTACATGGAACAGTTAAAGGCAACGCAAAAAATGAATGTACAAGATTGTCCGACCAAGAAAAGATACTATGTATGTTTTGAACAGTGTACCGGTTTATGGCGATCGGGCACACAAAACTGATTTCGATACTTGCATTTAAAAGCAAACATAATTAAAGCCAGTTTAACAAAATGATTTTGAACGGGTTGACCACACTTTGGTATGAGTCGATATGATACATTTATCTATTTACCCAGTACACGTATATGTATGGTATGTATGGTAAATCAAATAGTCATGTCGATATTGCACACTTATATTTCTTATTATAACAGGTCAACAATCTGGAGTCTAGTCGATAAGCCCCATCAAATTGACTATAGTGATGGCAAATACGTAGATATTGGTTGATTACTAATGTATTTCATATTAAAAGTGGCTGTTTCAAAAGTGTGTTAATCATAACCACTGCAAAGGATGTACTGTTTTGCCAGCGTTGGTTTTTTTCCGGCGTAAACTGCCATAGCAGAGATCTACGAACTCGGAGTGCTTGTTAGCTCAAAATCATTCTTTTCTTTTATTTCATTTTCATCAAAGACTTAAATATCATTGCTGGGTAATAAATCTATTGAACTCATCAGAATTGACGAGTTTTGAGGATTACTGACGAGCTTAGAACCATTTTCATGACGACATAAGGACCTAAAGTCGTCAGGGCTAGAGTTGTCTCGCTTTTATAGGATTATCAGTGAACTAATACTGAATGACGTCACAACTAATATAGTTAACATGTTTATCAAAAATCATTTAACCCGTAATAACCGTCCTTGTGTATACAGGCGCACCCTGGTTCTAAATCTACGCACAAAATCATCGCAGAGTGACGACCTTAGGTCCTTTTTGAATAGACATGTGTCCGTTAGACACGGATGCCCCCACATGTATAATCTTAAAAATAGGGAGTTAAAATATATATTGCCTCGTAAAATCCGATTTTAAAACATAATTGTGTAGTTATGGTATATTTTGTCTCTCAATAATGACGTTTTGAATTGTGTAATATGTTGTCAAATGTGTAGCTGATGAATTGAGGACCATTTGGAAATGTACGCCACTAATTAAAACGTTAAACGATTAAACGGTGTGAAAACTGTACACTAACAACAGCTAAATACTCTGTACGAGTAAAATATATAAGGCCTCTCAAAACAACATGTACTTCTTAGATATGTCTTAAATGTCTTCTCTTTCAATAAATACAGCGTCTAGAGCAGCAAACCCTTACATTCTGTAAAAAAGTACATATGCAGATAAATCGAGACATATATTTAAATATGATATTCGGCGTTTATGGTAATATGAAAATGAGACATGTAGATTAAACTTACTGACAAATATGTAACTTGATTGTGTGTTTTCCACTTATAATTCACTTATCTGTCGCATGACTGACTAGATTTAAACGGCACACTATGCTCACATACTAAATCATACTGTAGTCCCCCTTACACTCATCAAATAACCTTAACGTGAGTCTTCGATGAGATGAATAGGTTAGAATGTCTATGATTCTTCTCGGCTCGCTTCGTGACCCAATTAATTAATTAAAAGCAATTGCTCGGATATTCTGACAATGTAAGTGATACACGTTTTTTTTTCTTCAAAATACCAATGAAAAGCATTAAAACGCTTTGTAATATTATCCATTTCAATTGATGACTTTTCGTAAATGAAACTATGTTTCCAATATATGTCTCTGTCAATAGTGTTATTTCGCTTGTTTATATAAGAAATATTTTCTTGTTGGGATCTATCACAACTAAATATAAAAATGATCAAAGTGAATAGATCTATTTAAAGAATCACATGGCCAAGTATAATGTACCTGAATATATATATCAATATATATATACTTCCAAGGTAAAATTCCGTGTATACTTATTTTACACAGTGTTGCGCATAATTTTTAAGCTTTCTGTTCTCTTACATCAAACGATTTTAGACTAATTGATGCCTTTAGTTTTCATTAAGAGGACTATATGTTCAAACGTTGCATTTTACCATTTAATGGCAATTGTAAGCTTCTGTTTTCTTGCTCAACTCATTGCGCATGTTTTTACCCTTTTACATTATTTAAGATGTCCATGGTTATGAGAGATATGTTACAGAGAAACAACTTCAAGCGGGTAGCAAGAACAGTGCTATTTATTTATAATTGTCTGTTCAATTGAGGAACAGTTACTATTTGTGTTGATACTGGAAGTGCGCTTTATTTAAAACTCAATAACTGTTGTCGATTATGCTATTTGTTACCTTGCTCCTGTATGCCTACAAAACGACATATCTCTATTAATACGTGTTTATTTTTTACTTGTTGTAATAGTAACATGTAAGTAAAATTGAACTATAATACATTACCTCTCGCCATTGTTCAATGAGGATGAAAATATACTAAAGATACGGTTTTATACACTGCAAGCAAGTTTGAACATCGTTAATAGCTATTTATGTAAAGGAACATTAATAGCAATCAACATGAATACGTTAAAAAAGAAAAGAACAGGCGTGAAACTTCAACAGGTGTTGAATAAGAAGGGAAATATGCCTTTACTGGTAGCAAAACAAACCATGAACTGTATTTCGACAATGCATATAATTAGTAATGTAATTTACATGACATTTTAATAATTCAAATTTGTATGAGTAATTAAAGCCCAAACGTTTAATAAAAAGGGCTATATTAAAAATGAAATTTTCCATTAGAAATTATAAGTTTTCTAATCAGTTGCTCAGCACGTTGCTAAATAAATATCTTAATTTTTTTATAATATGTATGCGCAATTTCTATATTCTCAACCAATCATTTTGTGTGCAGCTTAAGACAAAAGGTATAAACGGATTTAAAAAAAAATCTGATGCTTATATATAATTCAATGGACAAACGATTTGGTTTTTTAGTGACCCGGATCACCGTTTAGATGCAGAACTTTAAAAAGATTATTGGAAATTCGGTGGTTTGTCGAATTGCCTGCCATTTATTATCTTGTTGTCGCGCAATTTATAAATAAAACGCTATGCTACCGAAAGGTGTTTGCTGTAGGTAATTTTGAGAAAAAAAAAACGATGCAAATTGTCAGTAAACACTCGTACGCAACACATTTTAAAATGTTTTTGGATATCAATATAAAAATGAGTCTTAAACAAAGGTCTTATATGTAATTGAAATGAGTTCCAATAGTTTCATCTTCAGAATTTACTTTTTTGGTTAACTTGAAACTAGTGATAAACAAATTCTAATTGATATACACTTAATTTGAAAACAAACTTATAAATATAAACAATACCGTAAAAGCTCTATGTTTTCGGACACTACACATTTTCGGACACCCTCTTTTTTAGCCAAAATAATTATTTTTTGTCACTATATATTTTCGGACATCTTGATTTTAAACCATAAGTAATGAATCTTAATTTTCGGATATTTTGTATGACAGTGGCATTTTAGCAGAATTTTAATTTGCTTGTGTTAATCCGGTGGCACATCGCACATGTGTTTGTACAACCGGATGAAGGTCATAAAACCTGGCAGATGAATGAGTGGAGGCGGTGGACCGTTACATTAGCGTTATTTGGCAAAGAGACATGTGCCATAAATAATGGGTTTACCCGATTGTGTATACGAGTGGTGATATCGTATATCCAATATGCTGTTGAAATTATCGTATTAAGGAACCAGTCTTAACCAGCCTTAATTATTTACCAATAAATTCAGCTTAATTTATTCACATTTTTTTTTTATATGTCGTTTCAGGTACGCGATAGCAAAGCTGTGAAATTGCATTTATCTTAAAGCTTGAAAGACGACGCAATGCAATGAAATTAGTGGATACTAATTTGTTTCGTTTATTTTATTTGAATAATTGATAACAAACATAACATACATTCATCATTCAGACACATTCAGATTCAAATAAAAGTTTACCTGTATGAAAAGCAAAAATAACATGCATTCATTATTCTGACATGATATTCTGATTCAAATAAAAGTTCCGCGGTAAAAAAAGCAAAAAAGAAAATAAAACCACATTCTACGAATACAAGTGAGTGTACACAGGGGATACTATTTGGCGTGGTATTTAACAAGCATGCGCAATCATTAATCGACACTATCCGCGTATATTTTTACCATGTAGAGAGTTGAAAGATACCACAAAGGAAGTTACAATTTGCAATTTGGAAGTTGTGATGCCATCAAGAATGATGCATTTTTGGCCGGATATGTCCTCCATACATGTATAACAAACGCAGTATTATGATTGCATCGTATATTGTTTTAAATTCCAGTATCATGATACATTACACTACAGCTGACACTTAAAGACTGCGATTAGTGAAACTAAAGTGATACAATGACAACTATACACCATTATAATGTTATTAAGTAATTATTATTTAATAAGTATTTTATTAATAAACTTTACATTATTAACTAAATTCCTGATTCTGTTTCAGGTTTAATATGAAGAATAATAAGATTGTTTGTGTTTTGTTTATTTATTTAAAGATGGCGTCATTTTGTTTGTGGAAAAATTGCCATGTTTTCTATTTCATATAGGAACAGTTCAATTGACCAATTAAAAGCGCTAAATCTCAAACAGGCCTCGAAATTTTATACAGGCTCTGGTTTTAGCCAATCACAATGCTTAGATCCTATAAAGGAACAGTTGAATTCATACAGGAACGATTGATCGCTTTTTATTTACTCGTGTTTATTGATATAAGACGGGCATGTTCTCTGATATTGTGCGTGTTCTTGTAAACATGATAAATAACAGCCAAGATAACAACACAACATGTATGGCATCATTAAACAATTGATCGGAATTCAACTTGTTTTTATTGGATTTGTTATGAAATAATCTGCAAAGAGATATTGCACTTCCGATTAAATACATGCTCATGATGCTACAAGGTTATTCACGTTCTACATTCACATTCGTTTAATGATGGCGAATCTTAAATTTTTCTGGTTGGTTAAGCATTAATTGTGTATACCGTTTAAATTTCACCATTTAATTCAAACTTAAACATGTCCTTGTTTAGTGAATACAATTATATGCGTTCTGCTCTCGAAGTAAAGAGTTTACAATGAACCAAAGCTTCCGCCCTGCTAATAGCTGCTTCAGTTTAAATGTGACAATATATTTTAAACCCATTTCAAAAAAGAATTCTTCAACTACGTACGGATTGACATTGTGATACCATCTAGCCGCGTAATTCATGCCATGCCAAACAAATTACATAACAATACATAAAGGACTGTCATCACGAAATTGACTGAAATACGATCTGGTTTAAAAAGTGTTAAAGCATTCAAACTTAGGGAATAATTGGTGTTACGACGTTTCCATTGATATCAAGGTGAGCAGGTAAGGGAGTTTTGTCTCCACTTCCGGTTCCCAGCGCTCCAATACTTCTCCGCTGGGCTTAGCTTCTCCTTTTGTTTTAATGCAAGCCGGCTTCCATCCAGTTGGTTGTTAGACCTTTGTTGCCTGTTATTAAATTAGTAAATCAGAAAAATAAAGAACGCCAAGATTCAGCATTATTAGTCACACGCAATAACTTCCCCGTGTAACCATGCTCAGAACAAACGCTGGCATATAGTCTATTCCAAATCATGCACAATACACGTACAGCAACAGGTTGTATTCAAATGTAAGTAATCTCGCTACGTATATATATCAAAGCGCTAAAGGCACTGCAATTTTTCGCCATTGCAAAACACTGGGCACAACTCAGTCTTTTCTAAAATGTGTCTGCCATTTTTAATATTAGAAATCAAAGAATAAATCATTCATAAGTAGTTATTGAAAATTTTACTGCAATATACACTTATATTCCAATATATTTCAATATAATTTAATAACATGACGTCCAATGAAACTTATCGATTTTCTAAATATGTTTTGCAGGATGTTTCGCAATTATGTGGAACAGACAATATAGTAACCCGTTCGAGGACCTAAGGTCGTCAAGAACCAAAGCTGTCAGTTTTAATCCGGGACATATTTTTTATTTCTTCTTCTTAATAAGTGTTCAGGGGAAACAAAACCAAAGGCATATTTGTTTCTTCTTTGTTATTATAACGATGTAACTTCTTAGTTCTTACGCTCGCAGTTTTTAATTGCTGTTTTATACGATGACCATACATGCTTAAATGTTGCAGATTGGGCGATGGACTTTACCAAAAATGACGGATGTAGGCGAAGAGACAAATTGTCGTCGTTTGTGTAACAAATGTACACATGGGTAACATACTAAGTGACCCTTTCCGTAGCAGATATAGTACTTTTTACCATATGATCTTTAAATTGGTCCGAAAATTCGGATCACAGCTTTAGGTCACAAGTGCCGAGAGAGCAAAAACGTTTTCAAAAATACGGAAAAAATCTCCTTCCACATCCGATCTTCGAACTAAATACGTCGGATTTGGTAGGATGTAAACAGTTTTTATATAAAATTTTATTGTAAAGGTAGAAATACTAGTATAACCTTTCGCATGTTATGAATATTATAAATCTAGATGTTGTTAGGAGTACCTGTCGCTGTGACACCGGCGTTTCTTTTAATGATTGTGTTAGTTTGTGCCGCTGGATGATAAATAATGGGTTAAATAGATACTGCATTTAAGTATTACTACGTTGATTGGGACAACTTAGAACAAACATTGTCATGTGAAAAAAAAGAACGTAATCATCTGCCGGCTAGATGTTGTTAAAATGCATCACTACGAATGAAGTCATCGTTGGACCTGCCTTTATCTGTCTTTTATCTTAATTGCAGACCTAAGACTAATGTATAATGTGACGGATCCAATTGCGAAAGCAATCATTCCAATATGTGTGTACAAAAAGCGAGCCATACATGTTCTATAAGAACTAAGTGGATGCAGAAGCTTTACAATGATTACTAAAAGCGTAAAAATTGGCATAACAGATGTTAGATTTCCATTTAAAATACATATAAAATGTAGCGATAAAACAAACAGATCTTTTATAATTTTATAAAACAATAAGTGATTTTGAAACTGTAACTCTATTTTGTTACAATTGTCAAGTTCTAACATTTTGAAGCTTGTCCCTTGAGCTTGGTTAACTTGTACACATTGTTTGAAACCCAACAAATCCATTAATATCTTAACTGTTATGTATTCATGCATTCCTTCCGTACGACTTTCAATGAATGTGTACATGGAACAGTTAAAGGCAACGCAAAAAATGAATGTACAAGATTGTCCGACCAAGAAAAGATACTATGTATGTTTTGAACAGTGTACCGGTTTATGGCGATCGGGCACACAAAACTGATTTCGATACTTGCATTTAAAAGCAAACATAATTAAAGCCAGTTTAACAAAATGATTTTGAACGGGTTGACCACACTTTGGTATGAGTCGATATGATACATTTATCTATTTACCCAGTACACGTATATGTATGGTATGTATGGTAAATCAAATAGTCATGTCGATATTGCACACTTATATTTCTTATTATAACAGGTCAACAATCTGGAGTCTAGTCGATAAGCCCCATCAAATTGACTATAGTGATGGCAAATACGTAGATATTGGTTGATTACTAATGTATTTCATATTAAAAGTGGCTGTTTCAAAAGTGTGTTAATCATAACCACTGCAAAGGATGTACTGTTTTGCCAGCGTTGGTTCTTTTCCGGCGTAAACTGCCATAGCAGAGATCTACGAACTCGGAGTGCTTGTTAGCTCAAAATCATTCTTTTCTTTTATTTCATTTTCATCAAAGACTTAAATATCATTGCTGGGTAATAAATCTATTGAACTCATCAGAATTGACGAGTTTTGAGGATTACTGACGAGCTTAGAACCATTTTCATGACGACATAAGGACCTAAAGTCGTCAGGGCTAGAGTTGTCTCGCTTTTATAGGATTATCAGTGAACTAATACTGAATGACGTCACAACTAATATAGTTAACATGTTTATCAAAAATCATTTAACCCGTAATAACCGTCCTTGTGTGTACAGGCGCACCCTGGTTCTAAATCTACGCACAAAATCATCGCAGAGTGACGACCTTAGGTCCTTTTTGAATAGACATGTGTCCGTTAGACACGGATGCCCCCACATGTATAATCTTAAAAATAGGGAGTTAAAATATATATTGCCTCGTAAAATCCGATTTTAAAACATAATTGTGTTGTTATGGTATATTTTGTCTCTCAATAATGACGTTTTGATTTGTGTAATATGTTGTCAAATGTGTAGCTGATGAATTGAGGACCATTTGGAAATGTACGCCACTAATTAAAACGTTAAACGATTAAACGGTGTGAAAACTGTACACTAACAACAGCTAAATACTCTGTACGAGTAAAATATATAAGGCCTCTCAAAACAACATGTACTTCTTAGATATGTCTTAAATGTCTTCTCTTTCAATAAATACAGCGTCTAGAGCAGCAAACCCTTACATTCTGTAAAAAAGTACATATGCAGATAAATCGAGACATATATTTAAATATGATATTCGGCGTTTATGGTAATATGAAAATGAGACATGTAGATTAAACTTACTGACAAATATGTAACTAGATTGTGTGTTTTCCACTTATAATTCACTTATCTGTCGCATGACTGACTAGATTTAAACGGCACACTATGCTCACATACTAAATCATACTGTAGTCCCCCTTACACTCATCAAATAACCTTAACGTGAGTCTTCGATGAGATGAATAGGTTAGAATGTCTATGATTCTTCTCGGCTCGCTTCGTGACCCAATTAATTAATTAAAAGCAATTGCTCGGATATTCTGACAATGTAAGTGATACACGTTTTTTTTTTCAAAATACCAATGAAAAGCATTAAAACGCTTTGTAATATTATCCATTTCAATTGATGACTTTTCGTAAATGAAACTATGTTTCCAATATATGTCTCTGTCAATAGTGTTATTTCGCTTGTTTATATAAGAAATATTTTCTTGTTGGGATCTATCACAACTAAATATAAAAATGATCAAAGTGAATAGATCTATTTAAAGAATCACATGGCCAAGTATAATGTACCTGAATATATATATCAATATATATATACTTCCAAGGTAAAATTCCGTGTATACTTATTTTACACAGTGTTGCGCATAATTTTTAAGCTTTCTGTTCTCTTACATCAAACGATTTTAGACTAATTGATGCCTTTAGTTTTCATTAAGAGGACTATATGTTCAAACGTTGCATTTTACCATTTAATGGCAATTGTAAGCTTCTGTTTTCTTGCTCAACTCATTGCGCATGTTTTTACCCTTTTACATTATTTAAGATGTCCATGGTTATGAGAGATATGTTACAGAGAAACAACTTCAAGCGGGTAGCAAGAACAGTGCTATTTATTTATAATTGTCTGTTCAATTGAGGAACAGTTACTATTTGTGTTGATACTGGAAGTGCGCTTTATTTAAAACTCAATAACTGTTGTCGATTATGCTATTTGTTACCTTGCTCCTGTATGCCTACAAAACGACATATCTCTATTAATACGTGTTTATTTTTTACTTGTTGTAATAGTAACATGTAAGTAAAATTGAACTATAATACATTACCTCTCGCCATTGTTCAATGAGGATGAAAATATACTAAAGATACGGTTTTATACACTGCAAGCAAGTTTGAACATCGTTAATAGCTATTTATGTAAAGGAACATTAATAGCAATCAACATGAATACGTTAAAAAAGAAAAGAACAGGCGTGAAACTTCAACAGGTGTTGAATAAGAAGGGAAATATGCCTTTACTGGTAGCAAAACAAACCATGAACTGTATTTCGACAATGCATATAATTAGTAATGTAATTTACATGACATTTTAATAATTCAAATTTGTATGAGTAATTAAAGCCCAAACGTTTAATAAAAAGGGCTATATTAAAAATGAAATTTTCCATTAGAAATTATAAGTTTTCTAATCAGTTGCTCAGCACGTTGCTAAATAAATATCTTAATTTTTTTATAATATGTATGCGCAATTTCTATATTCTCAACCAATCATTTTGTGTGCAGCTTAAGACAAAAGGTATAAACGGATTTTAAAAAAAATCTGATGCTTATATATAATTCAATGGACAAACGATTTGGTTTTTTAGTGACCCGGATCACCGTTTAGATGCAGAACTTTAAAAAGATTATTGGAAATTCGGTGGTTTGTCGAATTGCCTGCCATTTATTATCTTGTTGTCGCGCAATTTATAAATAAAACGCTATGCTACCGAAAGGTGTTTGCTGTAGGTAATTTTGAGAAAAAAAAAACGATGCAAATTGTCAGTAAACACTCGTACGCAACACATTTTAAAATGTTTTTGGATATCAATATAAAAATGAGTCTTAAACAAAGGTCTTATATGTAATTGAAATGAGTTCCAATAGTTTCATCTTCAGAATTTACTTTTTTGGTTAACTTGAAACTAGTGATAAACAAATTCTAATTGATATACACTTAATTTGAAAACAAACTTATAAATATAAACAATACCGTAAAAGCTCTATGTTTTCGGACACTACACATTTTCGGACACCCTCTTTTTTAGCCAAAATAATTATTTTTTGTCACTATATATTTTCGGACATCTTGATTTTAAACCATAAGTAATGAATCTTAATTTTCGGATATTTTGTATGACAGTGGCATTTTAGCAGAATTTTAATTTGCTTGTGTTAATCCGGTGGCACATCGCACATGTGTTTGTACAACCGGATGAAGGTCATAAAACCTGGCAGATGAATGAGTGGAGGCGGTGGACCGTTACATTAGCGTTATTTGGCAAAGAGACATGTGCCATAAATAATGGGTTTACCCGATTGTGTATACGAGTGGTGATATCGTATATCCAATATGCTGTTGAAATTATCGTATTAAGGAACCAGTCTTAACCAGCCTTAATTATTTACCAATAAATTCAGCTTAATTTATTCACATTTTTTTTTTATATGTCGTTTCAGGTACGCGATAGCAAAGCTGTGAAATTGCATTTATCTTAAAGCTTGAAAGACGACGCAATGCAATGAAATTAGTGGATACTAATTTGTTTCGTTTATTTTATTTGAATAATTGATAACAAACATAACATACATTCATCATTCAGACACATTCAGATTCAAATAAAAGTTTACCTGTATGAAAAGCAAAAATAACATGCATTCATTATTCTGACATGATATTCTGATTCAAATAAAAGTTCCGCGGTAAAAAAAGCAAAAAAGAAAATAAAACCACATTCTACGAATACAAGTGAGTGTACACAGGGGATACTATTTGGCGTGGTATTTAACAAGCACGCGCAATCATTAATCGACACTATCCGCGTATATTTTTACCATGTAGAGAGTTGAAAGATACCACAAAGGAAGTTACAATTTGCAATTTGGAAGTTGTGATGCCATCAAGAATGATGCATTTTTGGCCGGATATGTCCTCCATACGTGCATAACAAACGCAGTATTATGATTGCATCGTATATTGTTTTAAATTCCAGTATCATGATACATTACACTACAGCTGACACTTAAAGACTGCGATTAGTGAAACTAAAGTGATACAATGACAACTATACACCATTATAATGTTATTAAGTAATTATTATTTAATAAGTATTTTATTAATAAACTGTACATTATTAACTAAATTCCTGATTCTGTTTCAGGTTTAATATGAAGAATAATAAGATTGTTTGTGTTTTGTTTATTTATTTAAAGATGGCGTCATTTTGTTTGTGGAAAAATTGCCATGTTTTCTATTTCATATAGGAACAGTTCAATTGACCAATTAAAAGCGCTAAATCTCAAACAGGCCTCGAAATGTTATACAGGCTCTGGTTTTAGCCAATCACAATGCTTAGATCCTATAAAGGAACAGTTGAATTCATACAGGAACGGTTGATCGTTTTATATTTACTCGTGTTTATTGATATAAGACGGGCATGTTCACTGATATTGTGCGTGTTATTGTAAACATGATAAATAACAGCCAAGATAACAACACAACATGTATGGCATCATTAAACAATTGATCGGAATTCAACTTGTTTTTATTGGATTTGTGATGAAATAATCTGCAAAGAGATATTGCACTTCCGATTAAATACATGCTCATGATGCTAAAAGGTTATTCACGTTCTACATTCACATTCGTTTAATGATGGCGAATCTTAAATTTTTCTGGTTGGTTAAGCATTAATTGTGTATACCGTTTAAATTTCACCATTTAATTCAAACTTAAACATGTCCTTGTTTAGTGAATACAATTATATGCGTTCTGCTCTCGAAGTAAAGAGTTTACAATGAACCAAAGCTTCCGCCCTGCTAATAGCTGCTTCAGTTTAAATGTGACAATATATTTTAAACCCATTTCAAAAAAGAATTCTTCAACTACGTACGGATTGACATTGTGATACCATCTAGCCGCGTAATTCATGCCATGCCAAACAAATTACATAACAATACATAAAGGACTGTCATCACGAAATTGACTGAAATACGATCTGGTTAAAAAAGTGTTAAAGCATTCAAACTTAGGGAATAATTGGTGTTACGACAGTTCCATTGATATCAAGGTGAGCAGGTACAGTCGGGAGTTTGGTCTCCACTTCCGGTTCCCAGCGCTCCAATACTTCTCCGCTGGGCTTAGCTTCTCCTTTTGTTTTAATGCAAGCCGGCTTCCATCCAGTTGGTTGTTAGACCTTTGTTGCCTGTTATTAAATTAGTAAATCAGAAAAATAAAGAACGCCAAGATTCAGCATTATTAGTCACACGCAATAACTTCCCCGTGTAACCATGCTCAGAACAAACGCTGGCACATAGTCTATTCCAAATCATGCACAATACACGTACAGCAACAGGTTATATTCAAATGTAAGTAATCTCGCTACGTATATATATCAAAGCGCAAAAGGCACTGAAATTTCTCGCAATGGCAAAACACTGGGCACAACTCAGTCTTTTCTAAAATGTGTCTGCCATTTTTAATATTAGAAATCAAAGAATAAATCATTCATAAGTAGTTACTGAAAATTTTACTGCAATATACACTTATATTCCAATATATTTCAATATAATTTAATAACATGACGTCCGACGAAACTTATCGATTTTCTAAATATGTTTTGCAGGATGTTTCGCAATTATGTGGAACAGACAATACAGTAACCCGTTCGAGGACCTAAGGTCGTCACGGACCAAAGCTGTCAGTTTTAATCCGGGACATATTTTTTATTTCTTCTTCTTAATAAGTGTTCATGGGAAACAAAACCAAAGGCATATTTGTTTCTTCTTTGTTATTATAACGATGTAACTTCTTAGTTCTTACGCTCGCAGTTTTTAATTGCTGTTTTATACGATGACCATACATGCTTAAATGTTGCAGATTGGGCGATGGACTTTACCAAAAATGACGGATGTAGGCGAAGAGACAAATTGTCGTCGTTTGTGTAACAAATGTACACATGGGTAACATACTAAGTGACCCTTTCCGTAGCAGATATAGTACTTTTTACCATATGATCTTTAAATTCGGAAAATTCGGATGACAGCTTTCGGTCACAAGTGCCGAGAGAGCAAAAAAGTTTTCTAAAATACGGAAAAAACCTCCTTCCACATCCGATCTTCGAACTAAATACGACGGATTTGGTAGGATGTAAACAGTTTTTCTATAAAATTTTATTGTAAAGGTAGAAATACTAGTATAACCTTTCGCATGTTATGAATATTATCAATCTAGATGTTGTTAGCAGTACCTGTCGCTGTGACACCGGCGTTTCTTTTAATGATTGTGTTAGTTTGTGCCGCTGGATGATAAATAATGGGTTAAATAGATACTGTGTTTAAGTATTACTACGTTGATTGGGACAACTTAGAACAAACATTGTCATGTGAAAAAAAAGAACGTAATCATCTGCCGGCTAGAAGTTGTTAAAATGCATCACTACGAATGAAGTCATCGTTGGACCTGCCTTTATCTGTCTTTTATCTTAATTGCAGACCTAAGACTAATGTATAATGTGACGGATCCAATTGCGAAAGCAATCATTGCAATATGTGTGTGCAAAAAGCGAGCCATACATGTTCTATAAGAACTAAGTGGATGCAGAAGCTTTACAATGATTACTAAAAGCGTAAAAATTGGCATAACAGATGTTAGATTTCCATTTAAAATACATATAAAATGTAGCGATAAAACAAACAGATCTTTTATAATTTTATAAAACAATAAGTGATTTTGAAACTGTAACTCTATTTTGTTACAATTGTCAAGTTCTAACATTTTGAAGCTTGTCCCTTGAGCTTGGTTAACATGTACACATTGTTTGAAACCCAACAAATCCATTAATATCTTAACTGTTATGTATTCATGCATTCCTTCCGTACGACTTTCAATGAATGTGTACATGGAACAGTTAAAGGCAACGCAAAAAATGAATGTACAAGATTGTCCGACCAAGAAAAGATACTATGTATGTTTTGAACAGTGTACCGGTTTATGGCGATCGGGCACACAAAACTGATTTCGATACTTGCATTTAAAAGCAAACATAATTAAAGCCAGTTTAACAAAATGAATTTGAACGGGTTGACCACACTTTGGTATGAGTCGATATGATACATTTATCTATATACCCAGTACACGTATATGTATGGTATATATGGTAAATCAAATAGTCATGTCGATATAGCACACTTATATTTCTTATTATAACAGGTCAACAATCTGGAGTCTAGTCGATAAGCCCCATCAAGTTGACTATAGTGATGGCAAATACGTAGATATTGGTTGATTACTAATGTATTTCATATTAGAAGTGGCTATTTAAAAAGTGTGTTAATCATAACCACTGCAAAGGATGTACTGTTTTGCCAGCGTTGGTTTTTTTCCGGCGTAAACTGCAATAGCAGAGATCTACGAACTCGGAGTGCTTGTTAGCTCAAAATCATTCTTTTCTTTTATTTCATTTTCATCAAAGACTTTAATATCATTGCTGGGTAATAAATATATTGAACTCATCAGAATTGACAAGTTTTGAGGATTACTGACGAGCTTAGAACCATTTTCATGACGACATAAGGACCTAAAGTCGTCAGGGCTAGAGTTGTCTCGCTTTTATAGGATTATCAGTGAACTAATACTGAATGACGTCACAACTAATATAGTTAACATGTTTATCAAAAATCATTTAACCCGTAATAACCGTCCTTGTGTGTACAGGCGCACCCTGGTTCTAAATCTACGCACAAAATCGTGTCAGAGTGACGACCTTAGGTCCTTTTAGAATAGACATGTGTCCGTTAGACACGGATGCCCCCACATGTATAATCTTAAAAATAGGGAGTTAAAATATATATTGCCTCGTAAAAATCCGATTTTAAAACATAATTGTGTAGTTATGGTATATTTTGTCTCTCAATAATGACGTTTTGAATTGTGTAATATGTTGTCAAATGTGTAGCTGATGAATTGAGGACCATTTGGAAATGTACGCCACTAATTAAACCGTTAAACGGTTAAACGGTGTGAAAACTGTACACTAAGAACAGCTAAATACTCTGTACGAATAAAATATATAAGGCCTCTCAAAACAACATGTACTTCTTAGATATGTCTTAAATGTCTTCTCTTTCAATAAATACAGCGTCTAGAGCAGCAAACCCTTACATTCTGTAAAAAAAGTACATATGCAGATAAATCGAGACATATATTTAAATATGATATTCGGCGTTTATGGTAATATGAAAATGAGACATGTAGATTAAACTTACTGACAAATATGTAACTTGATTGTGTGTTTTCCACTTATAATTCACTTATCTGTCGCATGACTGACTAGATTTAAACGGCACACTATGCTCACATACTAAATCATACTGTAGTCCCCCTTACACTCATCAAATAACCTTAACGTGAGTCTTCGATGAGATGAATAGGTTAGAATGTCTATGATTCTTCTCGGCTCGCTTCGTGACCCAATTAATTAATTAAAAGCAACTGCTCGGATATTCTGACAATGTAAGTGATACACGTTTTTTTTTCTTAAAAATACCTATGAAAAGCATTAAAACGTTTTATAATATTATCCATTTCAATTGATGACTTTTCCTAAATGAAACTATGTTTCCAATATATGTCTCTGTCAGTAGTGTTATTTAGCTTGTTTATATATATGAAATATTTTCTTGTTGGGATCTATCACAACTAAATATAAAAATGATCAATTCGCCATTCTGTGAATAGATCTATTTATAGAATCACATGGCCAAGTATAATGTACCTGAATATAATTATCAATATATATATACTTCCAAGGTAAAATTCCGTGTATACTTATTTTACACAGTGTTGCGCATAATTTTTAAGCTTTCTGTTTTCTTGCTCAACTCATTGCACATGTTTTTACCCGTTTACATTATTTAAGATGTCCTTGGTTATGAGAGATATGTTACAGAGAAACAACTTCAAGCGGGTAGCAAGAACAGTGCTATTTATTTATAATTGTCTGTTCAATTGAGGAACAGTTACTATTTGTGTTGTGATACTGGACGTGCGCTTTATTTAAAACTCAATAACTGTTGTCGATTATGCTATTTGTTACCTTGCTTCTGTATGGCTACAAAACGACATATCTCTATTAATACGTGTTTATTTTTTACTTGTTGTAATAGTAGGTAAAATTGAACTATAATACATTACCTCTCGCCATTGTTCAATGAGGATGAAAATATACTAAAGATACGGTTTTATACACTGCAAGCAAGTTTGAACATCGTTAATAGCTATTTATGTAAAGGAACATTAATAGCAATCAACATGAATACGTTAAAAAAATAAAAGAACAGGCGTAAAACTTCAACAGGTGTTGAATAAGAAGGGAAATATGCCTTTACTGGTAGCAAAACAAACCATGAACTGTATTTCGACAATGCATATAATTAGTAATGTAATTTACATGACATTTTAATAATTCAAATTTGTATGAGTAATTAAAGCCCAAACGTTTAATAAAAAGGGCTATATTAAAAATGAAATTTTCCATTAGAAATTATAAGTTTTCTAATCAGTTGCTCAGCACGTTGCTAAATAAATATCTTAATTTTTTTATAATATGTATGCGCAATTTCTATATTCTCAACCAATCATTTTGTGTGCAGCTTAAGACAAAAGTTATAAACGGATTTTTTAAAAAATCTGATGCTTATATATAATTCAATAGACAAACGATTTGGTTTTTTGGTGACCCGGATCACCGTTTAGATGCAGAACTTTAAAAAGATTATAGGAAATTCGGTGGTTTGTCGAATTGCCTGCCATTTATTATCTTGTTGTCGCGCAATTTATAAATAAAACGCTATGCTACCGAATGGTGTTTGCTGTAGGTAAATTTTGAGAAAAAAAAAACGATGCAAATTATCAGTAAACACTCGTACGCAACACATTTTAAAATGTTTTTGGATATCAATATAAAAATGAGTCTTAAACAAAGGTCTTATATGTAATTGAAATGAGTTCCAATAGTTTCATCTTCAGAATTTACTTTTTTGGTTAACTTGAAACTAGTGATAAACAAATTCTAATTGATATACACTTAATTTGAAAACAAACTTATAAATATAAACAATACCGTAAAAGCTCTATGTTTTCGGACACTACACATTTTCGGACACCCTCTTTTTTAGCCAAAATAATTATTTTTTGTCACTATATATTTTCGGACATCTTGATTTTAAACCATAAGTAATGAATCTTAATTTTCGGATATTTTGTATGACAGTGGCATTTTAGCAGAATTTTAATTTGCTTGTGTTAATCCGGTGACACATCGCACATGAGTTTGTACAACCGGATGAAGGCCATAAAACCTGGCAGATGAATGAGTGGAGGCGGTGGACCGTTACATTAGCGTTATTTGGCAAAGAGACATGTGCCATAAATAATGGGTTTACCCGATTGTGTATACGAGTGGTGATATCGTATATCCAATATGCTGTTGAAATTATCGTATTAAGGAACCAGTCTTAACCAGCCTTAATTATTTACCAATAAATTCAGCTTAATTTATTCACAGTTGTTTTTTTATATGTCGTTTCAGGTACGCGATAGCAAAGCTGTGAAATTGCGTTTATCTTAAAGCTTGAAAGACGACGCAATGCAATGAAATTAGTGGATACTAATTTGTTTCGTTTATTTTATTTGAATAATTGATAACAAACATAACATACATTCATCATTCAGACACATTCAGATTCAAATAAAAGTTTACCTGTATGAAAAGCAAAAATAACATGCATTCATTATTCTGACATGATATTCTGATTCAAATAAAAGTTCCGCGGTAAAAAAAGCAAAAAAGAAAAAAATAACACATACTACGAATACAAGTGAGTGTACACAGGGGATACTATTTGGCGTGGTATTTAACAAGCATGCGCAATCATTAATCGACACTATCCGCGTATATTTTTACCATGTAGAGAGTTGAAAGATACCACAAAGGAAGTTACAATTTGCAATTTGGAAGTTGTGATGCCATCAAGAATGATGCATTTTTGGCCGGATATGTCCTCCATACATGTATAACAAACGCAGTATTATGATTGCATCGTATATTGTTTTAAATTCCAGTATCATGATACATTACACTACAGCTGACACTTAAAGACTGCGATTAGTGAAACTAAAGTGATACAATGACAACTATACACCATTATAATGTTATTAAGTAATTATTATTTAATAAGTATTTTATTAATAAACTTTACATTATTAACTAAATTCCTGATTCTGTTTCAGGTTTAATATGAAGAATAATAAGATTGTTTGTGTTTTGTTTATTTATTTAAAGATGGCGTCATTTTGTTTGTGGAAAAATTGCCATGTTTTCTATTTCATATAGGAACAGTTCAATTGACCAATTAAAAGCGCTAAATCTCAAACAGGCCTCGAAATTTTATACAGGCTCTGGTTTTAGCCAATCACAATGCTTAGATCCTATAAAGGAACAGTTGAATTCATACAGGAACGATTGATCGCTTTTTATTTACTCGTGTTTATTGATATAAGACGGGCATGTTCTCTGATATTGTGCGTGTTCTTGTAAACATGATAAATAACAGCCAAGATAACAACACAACATGTATGGCATCATTAAACAATTGATCGGAATTCAACTTGTTTTTATTGGATTTGTTATGAAATAATCTGCAAAGAGATATTGCACTTCCGATTAAATACATGCTCATGATGCTACAAGGTTATTCACGTTCTACATTCACATTCGTTTAATGATGGCGAATCTTAAATTTTTCTGGTTGGTTAAGCATTAATTGTGTATACCGTTTAAATTTCACCATTTAATTCAAACTTAAACATGTCCTTGTTTAGTGAATACAATTATATGCGTTCTGCTCTCGAAGTAAAGAGTTTACAATGAACCAAAGCTTCCGCCCTGCTAATAGCTGCTTCAGTTTAAATGTGACAATATATTTTAAACCCATTTCAAAAAAGAATTCTTCAACTACGTACGGATTGACATTGTGATACCATCTAGCCGCGTAATTCATGCCATGCCAAACAAATTACATAACAATACATAAAGGACTGTCATCACGAAATTGACTGAAATACGATCTGGTTTAAAAAGTGTTAAAGCATTCAAACTTAGGGAATAATTGGTGTTACGACGTTTCCATTGATATCAAGGTGAGCAGGTAAGGGAGTTTTGTCTCCACTTCCGGTTCCCAGCGCTCCAATACTTCTCCGCTGGGCTTAGCTTCTCCTTTTGTTTTAATGCAAGCCGGCTTCCATCCAGTTGGTTGTTAGACCTTTGTTGCCTGTTATTAAATTAGTAAATCAGAAAAATAAAGAACGCCAAGATTCAGCATTATTAGTCACACGCAATAACTTCCCCGTGTAACCATGCTCAGAACAAACGCTGGCATATAGTCTATTCCAAATCATGCACAATACACGTACAGCAACAGGTTGTATTCAAATGTAAGTAATCTCGCTACGTATATATATCAAAGCGCTAAAGGCACTGCAATTTTTCGCCATTGCAAAACACTGGGCACAACTCAGTCTTTTCTAAAATGTGTCTGCCATTTTTAATATTAGAAATCAAAGAATAAATCATTCATAAGTAGTTATTGAAAATTTTACTGCAATATACACTTATATTCCAATAT